>JAOSBN010000009.1:25615603-25652067 GCA_027563595.1 Erythroxylum suave
TCTTCTCTTCCTCTACTTGTTTCCTTTCTTGAACAATCTCAAAATCTCTCTTGAGGACTAAGAAAAGTCAATCCCTAATTCACTCTCTTCTTTTCTCTCAAAACATCAAACTCTCTTTCTCTTTCTCTCTCATTTTCGTTATTCTCTACTGCTTATCCTTCCATTCATGTTTTTCTTCTTCATTTGTAAGCAACATAACATTTCTTCTTCCAATTATGCCTTTAATGATTGAGAAATCTCCTATTTGTCCTTCGATTTATGTCTTATGTCTTTTATACTTAAGTGTCTTGCCAAAAAACACCCTTGAACAATCTAACATAACACTTTATTTTGGAAAAATCTTCTCTATTGTCTTACGTGTCCAATGGTTCAAGAATCAAGTCATTTGAACGTCTAGAGAAGAAGTTATGGCCAAAAGAATCAAAACAAGATTTGGTCCTCAATCATGCTGAACTTGTCTCGGCACAAATGGCATAACTTTCACTAGAGATGGATTAAGATCATCTTAAGATGATTTCAAAGAGGACTTATAGGTCTATAACTTTCTTGAAGACCTTAGGAACAAATTCTATTATATGAAGGGTCAAAGATGGATTAAACGATACAAAATGAACAATATACAGAAGAAGAAGTCTCGGTCACTTGGGCAGAAAGCAGACGAATGCAATAACCAGAAGAAGCAATAAGCAGACAAATGCAAAAGCAGACGAATGCCAGAAGTAGATGAAGCAATAAGCAGATGAATGCAAAAGCAGACGAATGCCAAAAGAAGATGAAGCAATAAGCAGACGAATGCAAAAGCATACCAATGCAAGAAACAGACGAAGCAATAAGCAAACGATTTTCATCAAAAAGTAGACAAAGCAGAAAGGCAGATGAAGCAGAAAGGCAAACGAAATTCTTCTACTTCAGAAAGTAGACGAAGTAGAAAGGCAGACGAAATGGAAAAAGACAGACAAAATGCAAAACACAGACGAAGAGCCAAAAAATAGACAAAGCGTCAAAAGACAGATGATAGGTAAAAGACAGACGATAGGCAAAAGATAGACGATACGTCTTTACCTTTCGTCTATGTTTTCCTTGCGTCTGTGTTATGACGTCATCACAGATGATGCATCTTTACCTTGTGTCTGTGTTATGATGTCATCACAAACGATGTAACGTCATCACAAATGATACGAAAACATAGAAGAAGCAAAACAAGAAGAAGCGGAAAGACAGAAGATACATCTTCCTTTATAAGGACCATAACTTTTAGCTAAGATGTCCAAAAATTTCATGCTATATATCCTCCTAAACTTGACATAATAATTTAACTCCAAATAAAATAATCCTTTAAAGACTTCATAATTTATTTAAATCATGTTTATTCATCAAGAAAAAAAATTAGGGGGCTAACATCAGAAAAATGTCACCCAATGCCCTTTTCATAGAACTTATATTCCTCATTGTCTTCCATCAAAACAAAAGAAGTTGATAGTGAACAGACGTGAGGTTTCAACAAAACCAACAGACATGACCTATAGCAAAATGGTGCAACCCAACGGTCCAACGAACAACAGTTTTTACTGTTAGACAAATGATTCTTTTTCATCAGTCAGTTAACTACTTAACATAGATTGTTGTATTTGAACTTAATCAATGCTTGAGCCTAATGAGGTTTTTTTTTGGGTGCAAAATGTGTTCGAAGCTATGTTATCTATTTATAGAATTCAAAAAGGAAAGAAAATTATAGTCAATTTTCACAACTGCTATGTAATGTCCATGCTTCTCTTATATAGGGTGCATCAGGTCATGCTATTCTAGTCCTCAACAAAAAAATGGTATTATTTTCATGTACTTTCTAATCTGCAATTATCCTAAAGCTATGTTTGTACTTGGCTACTAATTTGCTCATTCCTAGTAATGGTTGTACTTGGTTAAGGAGTACGTAGATCAATATGTATGCTCTTGAATTTGTAATTACTTTATGGATTTTTTAAAAGTAGATCAAAATGTCTGGCCCCTTATTAACAAATGATGGCAGAAACTAAAGCAACTTTTTATACTTCAACAAATAACAAACAATATGATGGTTTTCTTATCTGCCATCCATTATGCTATTGATTGTTTGTAACTTCGAGATAAGGTTTATGAAATTAAAACAAAGGAAAAAAAAGAGTCGATAGAATGAGATGGATGTTTAGATTGACCATAGATTGTGATGTTGCCTGCATTAATGAACTTCGTATGAATATAACAACCTTTAGGATATTGTGTGATATGATAAGAGATGTTAAGGTTTTAAAACCCATTTGGAACACATCCGTAGAAGAGGTTGTAACAATGTTCATAAATACCTTGGCTCACCATAAAAAGAGTAGGACAATTAGCCTACTTTTTCTCTGTAGTAAAGAAACTGTGAGTCAGCAATTCCATCAAGATTGTTAAGATGAGAGATGGAAATGTTTTCAGGTAATTGAACATTATTATTAACCTATAACATTAATATGAAAGTTTTTTATGTGCTAAATCATCTTTTTTTATTAATTTTTAGGGTTGCCTAGGACCCTTAGATGGGACACTAATTAAAGTTACACCTCCTAGTGAAGATAAGCTATGATATTGCATAAAAAAAGGATGTATTTCAACAAATGTTTTAGGTGTTTGTTATCTAACTGTTCAATTAATATATGTATTGCCTAGTTGGGAGGGCTCTACACACGATGGTCATGTGCTTCGAGATGCAATCTCAAGGCCTCATGGTCTACGAGTTCCTTGAGGTAAATTTATGTTACCATATCCAATTTGGTTTCTCTTTAGGTTATGATGCTAAACCATAACTTATTGTTCAATTATAAAGGTTGTTATTACTTGGTTGACTCTGGATATTGCAATGCAAATGGATTTCTTACTTCATATCAAGGGTAATGCTATCACCTCAAAGAATTCGATGGCCATCAACTAGAGACATCAGAGGAATACTTCAATACGAAACATTCTAAAGTAAGGAATGTTATTGAGAGATGCTTTGGATTGTTAAAAGGAAGATAGAAGATTCTTGCATCCCCTTAATTTTTCTCAATTCAAACCCAAGTTTGCATTATAATGGCTTATTGCCTTCTACACAACTCGATTCGCAAGTTCATGAACTTTTATCCACAAGAGTCAATCATTGAAAATGAAGAGGAGAGTGAGGAAGATGAGAGTGATGAAGATGATGAAATGCAATACATTACACAAATTAGTCCAACTGGTGAGTGGTTGAAATTCATAAATAATATGGCAACCAACAAGTATAATATATGGACAATTGGATCCAATGACAATGATGTGGATTCGTAATTTAAGATATGTTTATTTCATAGGCTTATTAGAACATTGAAATGTTTTGATTTTAATTAATGTACTTGAATGGTGAACATCTCTGTTTGTTTAGTATTAGCAATATTAACTGAAGTTATTGGATTACTTTTGAAATACACCCTTCTAAACACCTCTATTTGGTTAACTCTGTGTAAGTGAGTTATTAGATTACATCATTGTATTCAGATTTTTCAACAAAGTTATTTTTATTATATATTATTTCCTCGATGACTCTTACATTGTTGTATTTTTATTAGGAATGGATATGGTTGCCTGTGGGAGGGGAAAGAACAAGAAATATTAGAAGGATGATGAGGTTAAATGTAACACCCCATATTAATGGTTAGAATTGTAGGGAATTTCAATGCATGGTATGCTTGGCATAATTGAGTTTTTGATTATTTGTGCATATGCCTTTTTGGACTCATACCAATATTTGTGCATGCATTCATGACATTCCAGGTATAATTGAGTTATTAACATGAATAAAAATGTGATTTGACAATTTTGGAAATATTTTGGGAATTTTGGAATTTTTGGTAAATTTTTGGAAAAATATTGAAAGTTGGACCAATCCTAATGTAACATGTGGACCAATTAAAGATTGACATGTGGCATCATTCATTGTGTGACAAATGGCTTGTGTGTGTGTGTGTGGTGATAGTGACAAATGTGAGATATGCAAATTAGCCACGTAAGAGAAGCAAAATCAATTCTGCAGCTTGTGTTGTTCTCTATTCAGTTTTGTCTAATACCAAAAACACCAAGTTGCATCTGTTGAGATATTGGCTTTTGAATTTCATTACTTAGAGAGTGCTTAATTCTATTATCCTTGGTTTGTTCATCCACCGAGAACTTTATTGTTGGAATTAGAGTTGAACCAAGTAAGTGTTGTTTCAGGAAATCCAGTCAATATATGCTCTGTTTCTCACGGTACATGCATGGATATTTAAGTGTTCATAGAAATGAATTGAATAGTTCTGATGATGCTTGAATGATTGAAAACGAAATTGTGCAAGAAGGGTGTAAGATGGGTAGCTTCGGTGGTGTTCAGAATGGGTTAAATGAGGTGGAGACATAGAGGAAGACGAGAATAGAAAATATACAATAGTGAGAGAAAGCTTGTGTAAGGAATCGGTTTTTAATGTTTAAATATAGATGTGATTTATTTGAGTTATGCTAGGCTGAAATGGAAGTAGAAGAATTGATTTAAGTGTGTTATGTGTTCATTGAATAAGAGGGAAGTCTGAGAATTTTTGGGAATGGATAGCAGTAGAGTTCTCTGTGAAAGTTCTCCGTGGCGAAGGAAGAAGTCCACTGCGGCTAACTCTTTTTGGTTCGCTGCGGTGAGCATGAAGAAGAAGTTGAGTTCTCTGTGGCGAGCTTTTGTAAAAAGGTCAAAGAATTCTGCTATCTGGAAAGTTCACTGTGGCACACTTTTGGCTTGCCGCGGCGAAAATTCCTAACAGCTTGAATATACTTCAGTATTTTGAGTATAACTTTCTCTGTAGTTATCCAAATGGAGTGCTTTTTCATTTAGACTAAACTAGAGACATAAAGATACAAATTGTATGAAGAGATTAGAATCTAATTCTGCCTATAAGAATTTCATAATTTGATTGGAAGTTGAGATAGGAATTTTGATCAAGCTCAAGAACATCTTGAAATCTTTTGAGTATAACTTTTAGTGTACTAATCCAAATTGGATAAACTTGGTATCATTGGAAACCTAAGAAAAAGAGGGACCACTTTATAGAAGGAAGTATTACCTAATTACCTCAACTACTTGATAAGAATAATTGAGCAAGGTGGACTCAAAAGTTGAGTATAAAATAAATCTGGATTGAGGAATTGAGTTTGATTTCACAGGATTGAGAATGTGACAAGATTAAGGATAAGAAACCCGAAATTTGTCATAAACATGCATAATACATATTCAGTATACATGAATGTGCATAATTGAATTCATAATTGTCCACAATAGTAATATATGTTTGTATTGAATGTTTTAGAGCAACCCTTAGAGCGACCGATTCTAGATATTGCTGGGGCATCGCAGTAAGCAATAAGGGAGATTTTTGTAAGTAATATTAGAGGTTAAATTTTGTAAGTAATTTTAGACGGTACTTTTGTAAGTAATCTAGATGGTCAAAATTAATAGTTTTGTTTGCTACTGCTTTTGGTCCGTTGAATGATTTGCAAAGCTGTCATATTGATATGTTGAATTTTTGGCACGAAAGCAATGATTGGTTAATTATGTTGATCATGAAATGAATTTTTTTGGTTTTAACACTATCAAGTCCTAGTCGTGGGTAAATAGGCATGCCTAGAAGGGTCTGCAGCTGCTTCTGTAACACTTCGGTGTCTTCTGTTATTGACACTTCGGTGTTTTCTGTTATTAACATTTCGGTGTCTTCTGATATTGACACTTAGGTGTCAAGACTTCGGTCTTTTCTGTGATACTTCGGTGTCGAGACTTCGGTCTCTTCTATATAAGTCCCGTTACCCGCTTCTGTAAATGGACTTAACAGTCATATGTTTTGTATTCTAATTTCTGTTTGACTTTGATATAAACAAGAAAATGTGTTTTGATTATGAAGGGTTATACCCTCTTTTGAGACTCAGTTCTGTTTCTGTACAATCTGTTTGAGATCCAATACTATATGTTCGAATTGTTTGTTCCGATAAATTGTTAATGTATGCTTCTGATATATCATGATTGTGTATAATTAGTTGTCAGTTTATGCCTAGTTTAGCTATTACTCACTAAGGTATATGCTTAGCACAGTGGATTTGCCCCGTGTAGGTTCAGAGAGAAGGACATAAGGACTGGGACAAGTCAACCGCAGTGGCCAATGGAGTCTGAGTCATGTTTTGTTAAAATCCTATTTTTGGAGATTGTTTTTGGTTTGTCTTTAATATATATGACTTTGGATTTAATTGAAGGCTTGTAATAACCTTAATTCAGGTTGTTTTGGAAATTTATATGCGATATATGTTGTTGAGACTTCTGGAAATAATTGAATGTATGTATGTACAAGTCTTTTATATGTTTCGAAGTGTTTTATTTTCAGTGTATTCTGTATGTGTGGCACTCACAATATCCTCTCGGGGGGTATCATGGCACCACATCTTTTTGGTATCAGAGCATAGTTTAGGCGACTCTGGTTTAACCAACGCTTAACTATGACTTCTATTTTAGTGTATAAGTTGTGTTTTGGCCTAATGCGGTGTCCCATATTTTGTCTATAGAATTATCGATGGAAGGATCTCGCGATACTGTTGACGAAGTTGCTGAGAGCAATCAACCTGAGCAAACTCGTCCAGTAATATCTAGACCCTCTGGGGTCAATCGAGGTGAAGCTGAAGTGCCACCTCCTCCTCCAGCTCAGGGAGAGGCTTTGATTAAGTTGTCCCAAGATATGATTACATTGTTGCATCGTATAACTGCACCCAAGGCTCCAATTGATCAGTTGCGGAAGTATGGAGCCGAGGAATTTACTGGGATATCTCTGGAAGAATCTGAAAGGGCTGAGTTCTGTTTGAGAAGGTGAAGAGGGTACTGGATGAGATTAGTTGTCCAGCTGAGCAGATGGTGCATTGTGCTGTCTCCCTTCTGCAGGGAGCAGCTTACGAATGGTGGAAGTTTGTTCTGAGGAATCGTCAGCTGCCGATACCTCTGACTTGGGATTTCTTTGCCCAAGAATTTCAAGCTAAGTATGTGGCAGAGGCTTACAGAAAGGATAAATGGAAGCAATTTCTGAACTTGAAACAGAGAAACTTATCAATTGCTGAGTATGATTGAGAGTTCAACCGACTCAGTAAGTACACCCTTGAATCTGTGCTTACTGAGGAGTTCCGATGTCATCAGTTTGAGGATGGATTGCATGATTCCAACAAGAAGCATCTGGCAGCAATTACTCTGTTACAGCAAGTGATGTACCATCAGTTGGTACAGGCTGCAATGAAAATTAAGAGACAGGAGATGGTTAGGAGAAAAAAGGAGTCAAAGAAGGGGGTTTTGGTAGAGGAGGCCAGTCCTCAGGGAAACGGAGTTAGGAAGGTACTACTTCTGCATCGGAAAATACTTAGGGATCTGTGACACAGGGAAGGCGACAAAACTTTCCCTCTTTAGCTGTTTCTGGTAGAGGGTCATCTGGAGGTTGAGGTTTTGAACCCTTAGAGTGCCTTGATTATTCTGTACATCACTGGAGTGTTTGTAGAAGGGCTACGGGAGCCTGTTTCTGCGGTAGTAGTATTGAACATAAGATAGCCAGTTGCCCTCTCAACTAGGCTCAGACATCACAAGCCAGTCGAGAGGTCTTTCACACGTCTGCTGGGAACAGAGGACGTGGTAGAGGTCGAGGATGATTTGGGAAGAATAGATTAAATCAGAGTAATAAATCAAAAACTGTGAATTGACCAGTGTGCCTTCTGCTTCGGCTCGAGCTTATGCACTGAAAGCTCGTGAGGATCAGGACGCACTAGATGTCACTACTGGTACTGTTTCTCTCTTTAATTCTGAAATGCATGCATTGATTGACCCTGGATCTACTCATTCATATATCTGTGTTGGGAAAATGTTTGATATGGAGGTGCCTATAGATCAGTTAGAGTATGACATGCATGTGACCAGTCCTTTGGGTAGTAGTGTGTCGGTTAATCAGGTGTATAGGAACTGTCCTATTATGATCCAAGGAAATAATTTTGTGGCATATCTGATTAGATTACCTTTTCATGAATTTGATTTGATTCTGGGTATGGATTGGTTGTCTAAGCATCAAACAGTAATTGACTGTAATATTAAGACAGTTATGTTTAAGAGACATGATTAGTCTGAGATAGTATTGCATAGCATTCGCACTAGTTCTTTAACTAATATGATATCTGCTATGCAAGCTCGGAAGCTTCTCAGGAAGGGATGTGAAGTATATCTAGCTTTTGTAATTAATTCTAAGAAGGAGGTTAGTAAATTGCTAGATATTCTGGTAGTGAACGAGTTTCTAGATGTGTTTCCAGAGGAATTGCCTAGACTCCCTCCTGAAAGGGATGTGCAGTTATCTATTGAAGTTATGCCTGGCACTGCTCCTATATCCAGAGCACTGTACAGAATGGCTCCTATTGAACTGAAGGAATTGAAGGCAGTTACAAGAGCTTTTGGATAAAGGGTCTATTTGACCCAGTGTGTCACCGTGGGGGGCACCGATGTTGTTTGTTAAGAAGAAGGATGGCACACTACGGATGTGCATCGATTATAGACAATTGAATAGACTCACAGTGAAGAATAAGTATTCGTTGCCAAGGATTGAAGATTTATTTGATCAGCTGAAAGATGCAGGAGTGTTTTCAAAGATAGATCTACGATCAGGGTACTATCCGCTTTCAGGTAAAGGATGTGGATGTACCAAAGACTACATTTAGGACCCGTTATGGACATTATGAATTCCTAGTAATGCCATTCGGTTAACTAATGCTCTAGAAACATTTATGGATCTTATGAATAGAGTGTTTAGATCTTATTTGGACCAGTTTGTTGTAGTGCTTATTGATAATATCCTGGTCTATTCTAGGAATGAACAAGATCATAAGCATCTGTGAATTGTGTTACAGACACTGAGGGAAAGACAATTGTATGCTAAGCTGAGTAAGTGTGATTTCTGGCTTCGGGAGATATCATTTTTGGGGCATTTTGTCTCTTCTAAAGGAATCAGAGTTGATCCTAGTAAGATAGAAGCGATTGTTAATTAGAAGCCACCACAAAATGTAACAGAAGTGAGAATTTTTCTGGGTTTGGCTGGTTATTATCGTCAGTTTGTTAAGGAATTATTGGTGATAGCATCCCCTTTAACTAAACTATTACGGAAAGGAGTGAAGTACAAATGATCTGATAGATGTCAGAGTAGTTTTGACCAACTGAAAAGTATACTCGAAGCTCCTGTATTGGTCCAACCTATTTCTGGTAAGGAGTGTGTTTTGTTTAGTGATGCATTTGGAACTGATTTAGGTTTTGTTTTGATGCAAGAAGGAAAGGCAGTTGCTTATGCCTCTAGGTAACTAAAGACTCATGAACAAAATTATCCTACACATGATCTGGAACTTGCAGTAGTAGTGTTTGCCTTAAAAATTTGGCAACACTACCTGTATGGTGAAAGGTGTAGAATTTTCACAGTTCATAAGAGTCTGAAGTATCTACTTGCCTAGAAGGAACTCAATCTAAGACAACGGCGTTGGTTGGAATTATTTAAAGACTATGATTGCATTGTGGACTACCATCCGGGTAAGGCTAATGTTGTAGATGATGTCTTGAGTCGAAAGACCATGTCAGCATTATCACTTAAGCAGAATGGATGTAAACTGGGATCTGATGAAGCTTTGATGGCTCAATTGAAAGCAAGGCCTACTTTGACACAGGAGATTTATGACGCTTGAAGAGTTGATGATAAGTTACAACAACTTATCTTGGCTACTTAGGAAGGTAAACAGTTTGATTTTTCTATGTAAGGTGATGGTGAATTGTATTATAAGTATTGGCTGTGTGTGCCAGCTTATGATGAATTAAAAAAGAAGTTGTTGTTTGCAGCTCACAATACAGTATTTACTATGTATCTAGGTGGAAATAAGATGTATTAAGATTTGAAGCAGTATTACTGGTGGTCAGGTATGAAACAAGATGTTGTGAACTATGTAGCAAAATGTTTGACATGCCGGCAGGTTAAAACTGAGTACCAGGTTCCATCTGGTTTGTTACATCCCATTTCTATTCCTCAGTGAAAATGAGATAACATTACTATGGATTTTGTCACTGGATTTCCTCTCACTCAAAGGAAGCATGATGCTGTATGGGTGATTGTAGATAAGTTTACCAAATTTGCTCATTTTCTGCTTTTTGGTCCTAACTATTCTTTGGATAGGCTTGCAGATTTGTATGTAAATGAGATAGTGAGATTGCATAGAGTACCATTGTCGATTATTTCTAATTGTGATCCTCGATTTACTTCAAGATTCTAGAAAAGTTTACAGAAAGCATTGGGTTCTTAGGTTAAGTTTAGTACTGCTTTTCATCCCCAGACAGATGGACAATCTGAACGAGTTATACAGATATTAGAAGATATGTTGCGAGGTTGTGTGTTGGAGTTTCCCGAGAGTTGGGATAATTATTTGACTTTGATGGAGTTTGCTTACAATTATAGTTATCAGACGAGCATTAGCATAGCACCTTATGAAGCATTGTATGGTAGGAAGTATAGAACTTGTTGGCCCCCAAATATTTTTTTTTAGTTAAGCATGATTTAAACAATTATGAGGTTTGGATAAGTGAATTTTGGGAGTTAAATATTTTTTTTAACTTAAGGTTAGAAGCACTAAGGCATTAAAGGAAGGGTAAGGTGGACTTCTCTCACCCATTAAGGGTAGAATGGGAAGAGGAAAATGTTGACTTATAAATTAGAAGACCAAAAACGTGAATGAAGGAAAGAAGGAGAGAAAATCAAGAAGAAAAAGAGAGAAAGAAAAAGAGAGGTTTTGGTGAAGTTGAGAAAGAATAGAGTTTTGGACCAGGTTGCATTTTTTCTTAGTCTTAAAGAGAGAGTTTGAGGTTATTCAAGAAGGGAAAAAGAAAGAGGAAGGGAAAAGCTTCCATTAGAGCCAAGAAAAATCATTATTGGGTGAAGATTCAAGGTAAGTTGTTTTTAATCTTTTGGAGTTTTGAAAGTTTTTTGGTTCAAAGAGCTTAAGAAACGTATGGGTTTAAGTATTCTAGGATCAATTTTAGTGAATGTGCTTTATGGGTTCTCAAATTTGAATTCCTATTGAATGGAAATTTTGTCCTTTATGAAGGAAATCAAAGAGGGGTTCAAGAGAGGCAAGGGGAGCAAGAGGAAAGAATCCTTAATCCAATACCTAAATAAAGATTTCAGGTGGGTACATTTTTATAATAGAGTAAATAAGCCATTAATTGTTTTTCTTTGAATCAAGAAAGCTAAATGGTTTCAATTGCATCATAGATGTTGCATTTATTTTCTCTTGGTTGGATGTGAAATTGTTACATGTTTGCTACATGAATTGTGTTGATGATTTATGAAAATGATTCTTTTTTAAAAGATGCAAAATTATGAAATCAGGTTTTCAGAAATGTTTTTTTTGGAAATATCTCATGTGCATGAAAAACAAGTTTCCAACAGGTGCCATTGGGCAAACTGTTTCGATTCGTAAATTACATGTTATATGGGTTTGGTGTAATCCATTCAAGACTGTCACGTGCACGTTGACCAAGTTAAAAGCTTCTCCCGCCGGCCCGCTAGTGGCATGGAGCTTCTTCATGGACTCCCTCAAGTTTACGACTACACTGGACCATTATGTGGAATTGTGTAGTTCGTCATGTTCATGGACTTACCCAAACCATAGTGATATGCTTATGTGTTTACATGTGTTGACAAGTTTGATGAATGCTTGACTTATATGAGTTGTGAATTGGATTGACAAGTTGAGAATTTTGAGAAATAAGTGTTTAGTGATTTTTATGCGAAATTATTATGGTTTCCAAAATATATAATGGAAATGAATTTTTGAAAATGTTTTTGCTTATTTCTCGATTATAAAATTGTTACCCACGAGGTTCAAGCTCACCCCCATTCTCCTCCTTCCCCCCATTTAGGTGATGAGCAAAAGATCGAGTAAGTTAAGAGTTAAGGCATCACTCCAGTCTGCGTGTTTTGTTTTGTGTGTTTTGAAGTTAGATCATGTAAACTAATGCTTTAGTTGCATTTTGAGCGATTTTAGTTTTTATAAACTCTGTATTTTGAATTATGATGCAAGGGGGCTCGAAATGCCCACTAAAGCGTTGTAAAACTCTTATTTTTTTTGAAGATTAAGGAAATATATGTATGTTTTGCTCATGATTTTTCTTTAAGGCTTCCGCATGGCATTTTCAAGCATCTATAGGGATAAAATTTGTATCCTGACTTCAGGGGAAGATCCGTATTAATCTAGGCTGTTTTGGACAAATTTGTCTTCTTCGAAGTGGTAGTTCATCCTCTTAGCTTTCCAACAGTATATAGTATGAAATTTTTGGACCTTTGGATTGGAAGTTAGGGTCCTTAGAAAGAGGAATGCATAAGAATGTAAAGACGCAAGGAAAACACAGACGCAAGGAAAACACAGACGCAAGGAATCATTTGTGATGATGTCACCAAAACGCAGATGCAAGGGAAAACACAGACGCAAGAAATCGTCTGTGATGACATCACCAAAACACAGACGCAAGGAAAACAAATACGCAAGGAATCCTCTGTGATGATATCACCAAAATACAGACGTAAGGAATGCATAGGAATGTAAAGATGCATCGTCTGTGACGACGTCACATCGTTTGTGATGACGTCACCAAAACACAGATGTAAGGAAAACACAGACGCAAGGAAAACACATACGCAAGGGAAACACAGGCGCAAGGAATGCGTAGGAATATAAAAACGCATCGTCTGTGATGACATCACATCGTATGTGATGATGTCACCAAGACACAAATGCAAGGAAAACACATGCGCAAGCAAAACACAGACGAAGTACAAAACACAAATGAAGCGCAAAACATAGACGAAGTTGAAAACACAGTTGATACAAAGAAGAAGTTACGCCGGTACGTCGGACAGTTACTTAGTTGGAGTTAGTTACAAAACTCAACTAAATAACAGTTTTCAACAAGAAGCGGTTATCAAGGATCAAGAAGCAGTTAGAGACTTAGGCTATAAATATTAGTCATGGGACAAAATGTTCTGAAGAGGTCAAATTGAAATTCCACTTTGAGATTTTCCACAAATGTGTTCGAAAATAGGTAAAGTGAGTTCTTTTTAAGGATTGGCTGGTGTGGGCACGCCACCTTTGTGGGATGCACGTCCAGATGTCGCTTAGGACATCAAGCTTGTGACTCGCAAGGGCGGGGTCCCAACAGAACTTTGGTATGTTGGACTGAGTTGAGTGAAAACAAGATGATTGGGCCAGAAATTGTGAAAGATACTGAAGAAAAGATTCAGATTATTCAGCAAAGGTTGAAAGTTTCCAGTGATCAGAAGATATCCTATGCTGACCTAAAAAGAAGAGATATTAAGTATTAGGTAGGAGATAAGGTATTCTTGAAAGTATCACCATGGAAACACATACTTCGGTTTGGGAAGAAAGGTAAGCTTAGTCCGCAATACATTGGTCCTTATGAAATTCTGAAAAGAATTGGACTAATAGCTTATCAGCTAGCTCTTCCTGAAGAATTGGCCAGGTTACATGATGTATTTCATGTTTCTATGTTGAGAAGATATCGGTCTGATGTTATATATAAGATTCCTGTGCAAGAAATTCAATTGCAACCAAATTTGTAGTATGAAGAAGGGCCAATTTCTATATTACTCAGAGAAGTTAAACAACTTAGAAACAAGTCAGTACCTTTGATAAAAGTCCTCTGGCAACACCATGGACTTGAGGAAGCAACATGGGAACTAGAGGAAACCGTGAAAGCTTAGCATCCACAATTATTTGGATCAGGTATGAATTTCAAGACGAAATTTCTTAAGGAGGAAAGAATTGTGATACCCCATGTTAGGGGTTAGAAAATTTAGGAATTTTTAGTACATTATATGCTTTGCATAATTGAGTATTCGCTGATATGTGCATATTAATTTTTATATATACAAATAATTGTACATGCATTCATGACATTTTCTAGGTATAATTGATTTATAAATGTGATTAAAAATGCTAATTGTGGATTATTTGCGTTAAAAATTTATTTGGAGACTAGTGGTATTACTTACAGAATTTTTGGTGAATTTTAGGAAATTTCTGAAATTTGGGGGTATTATTGGACAAGGAAAAATAAGAGACAAATTAACCAATAGCATTATGACATGTGGCAGCACAAGTAAGTGACACATAGATTACATGTCTCCGGCTCACTCTCTCACTCTCTGTCGGTGTTCTTTAGTGCAACATCCACTTACTCTTCTACTTATTCCCCATCACCGAACCACCATACAATTTGCATTCCTATTTGGTTGTCTTTTTCTGTCCTTGCTTCTCTCCACCGACAACTCATTCTTTTAGGTTTTGAAATTTTGTTGAAGAGTGTGAAGTCTAAAACAAGTAAGTTATGCTTTCATTTTCATGTTTATAATACTGATAAATGACAAAGAGATGATGTTTCATGCTTGTAAAGGAATGCATGAAAAATGTAAATATATATATATATACTTGTATGCTTTGGTTTTGTGTTTGCTGTAACTTGGAACTTTGAATTATTTTGGGGTAAGTTAATTTTGAATGGGTGTAGAAATGCTAAAAATAGGAAGTAAGAATGAAGAATTGAGTGGGAAGTTGCAGAAGATGGAAAGTTCATAAACTTGGAGTTAACTGGAAAAAAATTGCAGAAACATGAGAACATGCATGCGTGAATAGTTATTTGTTTTAATGTTTATGTTGAATCTTGGATTTTTGATTTGTTATGTTATATTGAACTAAAAGGGGTGTAAAAAGGACGATTCACGAATAAGATGTTTTTTTGTGCTTCAAGTAGGATTAAGTTGATTGAAAAATGTGGAATGAAGGAGGAAAGAAGATGGGAAAAAATCTGCAGAAAAATATGAAATATACATGCAGAATCTACGGCTTTTTATGTTTGTTTGTAATTATGGATTTTGATTTGTTATGAATGATCTGAACTGAATTGGGTTTCAAAATAAAGAGAATTAGAGAAGATATAAATTTGAAATATAGAAAAAAAAAGAAGGAAGAAGAGAGAAAAATCTGCAGTGTTCGGTGAAGAAGAAGAAAACTTGCACTTTAGAGAGAGAAAGAAGATGATGGTTTGCGTGTAGTTTATGAGCTAGAGTATTTTTATTAAATAGCTTTAAGTATTTTGACTATAAATTTTTCATCTAACCTCCAAATGACTTGAAATTGAACCAATAGACTCCTAAGACATTTTTCTTTCTCTCCATAAAAATTTAGAGCCATCTGAATTGATTTAGAAGAGATTGATCGTATGAAACTGAGGAAATGTGCTGGAATGTCATGAACTGAAGAATTTTCACAGAATATGTTTCGGTATTTTAATTATAACTTGATCTGTAGGTTTCTAAATGGATTGATTCTTAATTTAGATTAAACTAGAGACATATGTTTACAACTTTCTTGAAGAAGTAGAATTTTATTTCTATTTCTAAGACCTTAAAAATTTGCAAGAAATTGTGTCTTGGCTTAGGCTGTAGCACTACAAGGCACAGAAATCATGTCCTGTGGTTATTGAATAAACTGTATTGATGTAGGCTGAATTAGATTGAGGTGTCTTCACCAAAGTTGTAGCTTATTCTCTTAGATTTAAATTGGCATATTGGAATTGAGAGTTATGAGGTGTACAATTGGAGGCATGATCATGCATTAGCCAAAATTTCAATGTACATAGTTTGTAGTATTTTGAGCATAACTCATTGAATACTAAACCAAATTGGATGAAGTTGGTATCATTGGAAACCTAAGACAAAGAGGAAAAACTTTCTGGAAGGAAGTATTACCTAATTACCTCACCTTCTTGACGAGAATAATTGAGCAAAGTGAACCCGAAGGTAGATTGTGAAATAAATCTGGATTGAGGGATTGAGTATGATTTCACGTGATCGATCATGTGATAAGATTTAGGATAAGAAACCCAGATTTTTGACATGAAAATGCATCATACATATTCAGTAAACATGAAGGTGCGTAATTGAATTCATAATTGTGCACAATAATGATTGTGTTTGTATTAAATGTTTTAGAGAAACCCATCGAGCGACCGATTCCAAATATTGCCAGGACGTTAAGGCAATAAGCAATAAGGGAGATTTTGTAAGTAATTTAGATAGTAAATTTTGTGAGTAACCTAAGATGGTCTCACCTTGATTTGTTTTGTTTATTATTGAATTGAATTCGATATTGATGCATGTGTACTGAATTGTATACTGATTCCGGACATGAAAGTCCGAGGTATTGATTGATGAATGTGATATTGAAGTGCTACTTGCATGTGAATATGATTGACTACTTGCTTTACATGAAATGTCTGAAATGACTTTGTTTTATTTTAAAACTGTTGAGTCCTAGTTGTGGGTAAATAGGCATGCCTAGAAGGGCCTGCAGCTGCTTCTGTGACACTTCGGTGTCTTCTGTTATTGACACTTCGGTGTCTTCTGATATTGACACTTAGGTGTCGAGACTTTGGTATCTTCTGTATAAGTCCCGTTACCCGCTTCTGTAAATGGATTTAGGAGTCTTATGATTTTGTACTCTGAAATCAATTTGATTTTTGGTATAAGCTAAATTGTATTATGTTTTTGAAGGGTTTATACCCTCTTGTGTTGAACAATGTTGTTATTTATAAAACTACTTTTTGTTCCGAATTTCTGTATCTATTGTTGGCTTATAATTTAGTTATTACTCACTAAGCTATATGCTTATCACGATAGATTTGCCCTGTGTAGAACTGAAAGAGGGATGTAGGAACTGGGACAAGACAACTGCGATGGCCAAAGGAGTCTGATTTTTGTTTTATTCACATATATTTTGAGATTGTTTTTGGGCTTGTATCTGATGTCTATAACTCATGAGTTTTTATTTTTGATGGATCGTAATAACCTTAATTCAGGCTGCTTTCTGAAATTTTGATATGTGATGTATGTTTGTTGAGATTATGGTAATGTAATCATTCATAATTCATAAATTCATCAATCTTTTTATAGTATTATACATTCCCCAAAATTTTTCTAGCAACATATACTCATACATTCATCTAATTTTCATTCATAAACACCCTATGTTCTTCAATACTCATTCATTCTTACCTTATACACATTATTCATGTCCTAAAGATCATATTTGCATTAGAACTCATTTATTTCTTTAACAAACCATAATTTTCTAGATTTGAACTCAACCACATCAAAACAGTCTCTTGTTTAAGTTATGACTTCAATTAACTACATAAATTTATCAAGATATCGTTTGGCCAAACTGTTTCACAGAAGCATTAATAAGACATCAATGATCACTTTTTATGTTCTATAATTTGACTAATTTGATCTCTAAAGTCCCCAAAAATTAGGAAATAATATAAGGTTCCTGCAGAGGGGTCTGTCACAGGCAATATTAGGCAATCAAGCATAACTCAAGCTCTAGTCACTATTTAATCAAGCCACTTTCACGGGGGTCAAGCTAAGACTATATCTACAACTTTCATTCTTTAAGTTTCTTCAAATTCATGCCCTAAATATATGTAAAATGGGTAGTAAGAGGAAGGTGAAATTGAAACCAGAATTTTGACCTACAACTCTAATTTTCCAGTTTTTTTTACACTTTATACCAAAGTTAAAACATCCTCTTTATAGTTCATCAGTTATACCTCTATTAGGCTCGAATCATACTCCAATTCCTCATCAATAACATCTCCAATTCTAGTTCAAAATTATTCAATTAACAGCTTACAAATCCTAGTCTTTCATGCATCAAAAATTAAACCAGAAATCTATACATGACAATCATGTATAGGTCTAATTCTTTCTCAATTAAAGCACACTCTTTTAACAAATTTCTTTGGCATAAATCCACCCTATTTATACATTAAAATTCCAGTCCAATTCATCCACATAATGCCCTATACTCCACGGTTTCCATATAACAAAAACAAAACAGAAAAATTTCCAAGTTCATGCAACATTTTCTAGCACATATCTTCACCAATATCAAATGTGTTTCATTCCAATTCAAGCATCATTTATATATCATTTGACATGCCATAAAACTCAGATTTTTACTCACCTTTTAGGTTTCTAACTTAGCTCAAAATTCCAGATTTACTAAGCCTCTAAGCATGCGAGATTCATCACAAACTTAAGATGGAAACAAGGTGTTTTCGGATAGCAATAAGATGATCACTTCCAGATGGATTCTTGGTTATTTTGTGAAGGATTAACATGTAAATTTCGTGTAAAAATTTGGCTAGGGTTAGACTACAATTTCAGAGAGAAAACTTTATGAAATTTTGGTGGAGAAGGTGAAGAACAAAGGAGGAAGACTGCTGGCTATCTTTGCTGTAATTTTATGCTAGGTGTCATCAAATTACTTAAGCTATATGTCTTACAAGCTCTCCACCAAATAAGACATATGCCTAATCAAGATGTTGCCATTAATCTATTCCTTAAACTGCCATTTGTCACCAATTAATCAAGCCACATGTCACTCCAAGATTGGTCCACTTGTCACATAATAATTTGTCCATTTGTCAATTAATTACTAGTCCATTTGTCACACATTTAACTGTGCCAAATGTCACTCAATTTTAAACTTAATAATCCTAATTTTTCATGTGTCATCACTTGGAATTTTTCCTAGACCAAATGTACATTTAATTCCTCAATTTTTTGATTATATCAATTAATTCCAAATTCACTGCTTGTAATCAATCAAACCAAAATTCAAGGCATAAATGTTTCACAATTCACATTATGAACATTTTAATATTTTCATACCCCGAAATGAGTCAATTGAGTGCATATGCTAACTTGTAATGTGTATAAATATCAATTAGTATATGAATGCTAATGTTATGCATATATATGCAATGCTTGATCTAGGGTTCTAACCCTAATCATGTACCGAAAAACAAGATATTACATAAGTAACCTTTTTTGTTCTATTATATGGCAATGTCATAAATGATGAAGACCTCCTGAAGATACTTGAGCTTCTGGTTTTAGTGGTACTGGATGAGGCATATATTGAGGATTGGAATCTAGAATGAAATGGGTCAAGAAGCATGATAATTTGATTGTTTTCCGAACATTTAACAAGAGAGCTGGTATATTTATGACTAGTTTCTACAACTGACATTTAATGTGCTGGCACTATTCTAATACTGTTGACGCACCATTTAACTTGTTTTACTTTTTGATTTGTTATCTTCCTTGCTATATTTAATTGATTGTCAAAATTGTTTGAGCCATAGGGTTCAAAGGTTAAATTGATAGAAATGCTTTTTCATTCTAGCCTTCAGTTTATTGGATGGATTCCAATAGTTTAGTTACTCTATGACATTTACTTAGCTTGTAGGGTTAGGCAGTCTAATTATGTCACAACCTTAGATTTGATAAACTTTCGATTTGGCTGTCTTATTGGAGTTTTAATTTCACTCATTACTTGACTTACAACTAATTACATAAACTAGTGATTAGCAATCCTGTATATACTAATAGTTTTGTCAAGGACTATAGTCTTTCTTTTCTCCATAACTTTCATTGACTATTAATTTCATAGGTTTCTGCATTGAGTTATTAAATTCTCCAGTGTCTCCCATAAAATCTTAAGCGAAGGGTTGCCTTACATAAATTATTAGCATCATTGACAAAGAATAAAATAACTAACTTGAGTTTATGATCCATATAACTTCTCTATATCTTGAATCAATCTACATGTTCTCATTAGATCTAAGGATCCATCAAAGGTTAGGGATTGGAAATGCTTAAACCAATCAACCAATTGTATCGATTTCTTCCTAAATTAGTTATGATTATATCATTACTGATTCTCAAATAGCTTTTATCAATTTCTAAATAGCTTAGTCATGCACCTTAACAGCTCATTTTCCAACCTTCCTTCATAACTATTTATGCACATAACTTGTCCTTAACAACATGAAAAGCTTAAAACTGAATATTAAAGTGGCAGGTGATTGAATAAAATACAAGAGTCCTAATAAACATAATAGTTACATTTTCTCTTCTAACCATTACAATGTCACCATTTTCTTCATATTTACATTCGAAGCCCAAGTTACAAAATCACATGAACCTACAAAATAAAGATACACACATAAATATTAGGACTTATCACAATTTGCATTATGCAGATATACTTTTACGCACACTTACTTCTTTTGAGCAACAATACATCTTTTGAACAAGACTCTTACCCTAACACACACAACTTGTTTGACATATTTTCTAACAAAAACAAACTTTCATGTCTTTCACAAATACGAAGTACCTACAAGAGACCTTCAATTTGTATATTGATTAACATTAATCTATACAATTGGCATTGTTAAAAAATAATTGAAATACTTTTGTATTAACACATTCATAAAAATGTTGTCCAATGTTTATTTCTACCTATATTTCTTTATCAAGTTACAATATCATTGTACAAATATCTAATTACTACCTTAAATGTAACATTATTGTGATTTCTTTTCATAAATTCACCCAACAAAGAGCTACATCATCAAAACAGAAGACAATGAAATTTAGTCCTTTTAATAGAACAAGACACATAATAAAAACAAAATAGCTACATCATCTACACCTTCTAGCAGAACATCAAATATTATTAGAGAATAAAAGGAAACAATGAAATCTTAAACAAGAAATAAAAACCTAACCTTTACATGGCTAACTGTCGAGAAGGGCAAAATCACGCTTCCAACGATGTGATGCAAGAAGGGCTGAGGGCGGGGCAAAATGAGCTTCCAACGATGAGAGAAGTGTTGAGGATGATGACACCCTGATATGAAAGAGAAGATGGTGAGAGTGTGGGTGAGAGCGTCAACCAAAACAAACAAATTTAGGTTACAAAATGAGGGTGAGTAAGAGTGAGAGCAAACTTAGGGATTTAGATTACAGAATGAGAACGATGGAGTGAGAGTGAGAGTGAGAGTGAGAGCAAACATAGGGATTTAGGTTACAGAGTGAGAACGACGAGGTGAGAGTGATTTTGTATGTGAGTGAGAGAAAAGTTAAGAATTTAGGCTACAGCTCGAGAACGACGACAGGATGTGACTGTCTCAGTTTTGTTGAAACAATGTCATTTCAGCTTTATCATAAAACGATATTGATTCACTAATTAGACTAACTTCTGCTAATTATGCTAATGTGTCTAATTAATGTGGGTCTATTGGCATGTAGTAGTGTCACGTCGATGAAGATAACGATGAGACTAACATCTAGTTAGAATTAAAAAAATTAAAATTTTGAACATTTTATTGCAACTTTCTAAAGCTTGGGTTATAATTGATAAATTGACAATAATTTGAGCTTTTTTTATAATTAATGCAATACT
Organism: Erythroxylum suave; assembly: GCA_027563595.1. NCBI lineage: Eukaryota > Viridiplantae > Streptophyta > Magnoliopsida > Malpighiales > Erythroxylaceae > Erythroxylum > Erythroxylum suave. The sequence continues at coordinate 25,637,078 of JAOSBN010000009.1, forward strand.
ATTTTACCATCGTCAAGTAATAATACTACAATGGTCCCTCTTTGTGGGGCTTTAGAATAGAGCAGTTCATATTCCTACCATTCTCTCCGTTCGGTGTCTCACTGTCTCTTGCCTCATTTTTCTGTTCTTAAAGAAGCTATCGAGCCCACCTTAACGTCCAGCCTTACTATGGAGAGCCTGAACAACAATTGAAGAATAGTTGAGCCAAGCCTGAAAAAATTGTGGTTCTAGGCTTCAAATCCTAGACTAGACATTGTGCAAACCAAACCACTACACTAGTAAGCCTTACAGCCCACTTTTGATGGGTTACACCGGTGGAATCCCAAATGAGTTGTCTTCGAGACACAAGAGAAAACAAGAAAAGCTGCTGATTCATGTTAAGTTTTTGAAACCTACATAGTTCATTCACCCTTTTAAAGTTTGAAGACCTTATACCCACTCTCTCCAGTCAACCACATGCCGAGAAGTTTAATAGAACATCATGCAAACAGCTGCTCCAAGCACAGAATCACTGCTTGAAAGTTGTGGCCTGTCCTTAAAGCTTAACTAAAAGAGTTCTACAACGAATCATTCCATGTCGTTCACTGTCTCAACCCAAACAAAAGGAAGAAAAAAAGCAGCAGTTTTTACAAGGATCCTGATCTCAATGGTTCTGCAAAAGAATTAAGAAGAAAAACAGCTTTGTACAAAACATTTGCTCAAGCACTTCTGCCATCATACAACCAGCTCGGATAATTATCTCTATTTTAAAACTCTTGAGTGTTCAGGACAATGCCGTCGGACATCAAACCAACTCCTCTGAGAAGTCGAAAGAAACTTTGACGCAAACTGAAAACCAGTGAATGTGACCGGAATATTATCTGGAGGAACAGAAGTGACCTTGAACAGGCAAACATATGTTGCTCACAGTAGGATTCTACCAGGGAAAAAGAAGTGTGAACAACAATGAGAAAACAAAGAGTGTCAGACAGAAAGAAGTGTGAACAACAATGAGAAAACAAAGACAGTCAGACAGATTGATATGATCACCAAAAGGAGCTCAAGATTTGTGATTGCCAATATAGTATTCGTAGTTTCTAATGCATGGAACTGACTAAAAATAAATGCACATTGGCACAAATCCACAAAGCCCTCCTCCCTGAAAAATGAAGAAAATTTCATGCCATATAACTAAAAAAAATACAGGATAGGGTGAAAATTGTGAAGATACTAGTGCTAAGACCGCCAATGGTCTCAAGTTGGGTGGAATAGGAGCTGGGGATGTGATGTTAATTGCAATGCATGTGCTACATGATTTAGACATTGGCTTCCGCTTTGCTAAAGCCTAAAGTGGTTGAATTTTAAGAATGGTACTAATAATGCATTCATTGTGTCCAAAAGATTCTCTCCAGGTTTTCCAGCAAGGATGGCAGTAATGCAGTTAATGGCGGCAGTATTCAAGGGTGGCAACAGAGAGAGATATCAGTTGGAGAATAAAAACCTTGTGGCTAAGAAGCAAGGAACATTAGAATAAGGTGATAACTTTCTGTGATGAACTCACCGTGACTAATGTCAACCAGACTTGAACCATTCATTCTCACAGATGACATGTTATCCAGAAGAACGAACTTTACATGGTTGTTGATGTTCATCTTTCACAAGGCATCAAAGATATCCAACCATAATAACCACAACCAATAACAGCTTGATTAAATCAGGAAATTGAAAGCACCCAAGATGTAGCATGGTGCACCAGTAGATTTGCAGTGAAGTGTCAAACAACTAAAAGTCCTCACAAGAGTCACAACATACATGGCACATGATCATATTGCCCTACAAAAACCACGACTTTCTCATCAACTTACTTAAGCTGAAGTAAATGAGGAGGAAGGAACAACAATTTACTTCGATGCCAGTCAAAAATGTTAATGCACCCAAATGAGTGCCATTTTCTACAAGTATATCATTCTTCTAAAAACAACATCAAGAACCATTCTAATCAGATAAACCTCTCTAACATCCCATCAACAGAACCAAGCTGAAAGAACTATCAAAGATCTAGGCAAATCCTCATTTGACTTAAATTCCACCAGCTATATTATTCTTTGAAATTAACACTCTCCCCATTATTGCTTCTCTAATTTTGCTGAAAAGAACCATTCATATTTAACATCACCAGCCAGCAACTCACTGGCCCTTTGATTTGTGACATCGATTTCACTAACAACATCTCCAATCAAACCAACCAACTTAGTGCTCTCCGGCAGTGAAACCATAGAAACCAACTTTTTGACTACCAAACGCTCAACTTTATCTTTCGTCACCACAATTCTCGCATCATTAAAAGGCCTCCAACACTTGTTGGAAGCGAAGCCGACACACTTCTCCTTCGCAAACGACATGCATTCCTCCATCTCTCGCTCCTCGCACCTCTCTCTCACTCTCAAGTCCTCCAATTTCGCTCCTCCAATCAGATTGCGCCACCATGGAGGCTTACATTTTTCCGATGCCGCAACGGCGCAGCCAACCCTCGCACCACCTTCGCACTGATCAGTGATTTTAGAGTGACAAGTCTTGTATGCCGATGCCCATGAGTCTGGGCTCCTGAAAGCAAGGACGTGTGCACCGGACGAAGGTGAGTCGCGGTAGCTGGTGGGAATGGGCCCGCGAATGAGGGGAATTGGACGCCTGAATGTGATGGTGGTGGAGGACGGTGAGTAGTCGTTGAGGTTCTGCAGTTCAGAGGGATTCATGATTTAAGGTTTTAGGATTGATTTTTTTTTTCTCGTCTCTTCTGCCCCGTTAGCTTCCCGCAACACCTCAAATAGCCTCCCAAGCTTACCTACAACGTCCAAAAAGTGTCATTTTCAAACCCAAAGCCTCAAATATAACCAAAAGTGTGATTTCATTTTCAACAAAAACTGCAAAACCCTGAATCCTAATTTGCCTTTTACAGCACGAATGCACGGCACACACACAGAGCTTCATTGGCTCCAAATTCCATGAATTTTCACGGAAGTAAAGAATCAACACCAAATTCGAATCAAGCAAACCACCAATCAAAATGAAGATGGTCTACTACAGATTATTAGAAAAAAAGTTAGTCAACGACTGATATTATCTTGGCTGTCCGTGAGTTAGAGGTAAGTGAACCCCGGAACCAAAACTGACGACGGCAATGACCGTTGCCGTTAGTCTCAACTTAAGAAAGGGTTTCGTGCTTACACATTCTTCGCTTGAAGTTTTGGCCTTCATTCGGCTTCTGCTGTTAGTTGTTCCTCAGGTGGGAGGCGGTAAAACCAACACGACTGTGTCGATAAGTTCGTAGACGGTTAATAATTTCTTCGTCCGCATCTTTTATTGGTTTGGTATTTGATCTAATCGTGTGACTTGCTCTACATGATTCCCAGTTATAGCTTGTTAGGACCTGAGACTTTTCTTGTCATAAGAGATGTTAATTTTGGCAGGCCCAATTGAGCTATAGGTCAAAATTGTTCGGCCCGATCTAGGCACAGGCTGAGATAGGGCCGACTATAGGCAAGCCTGACCCGATCAAGCCCATGGTCTTATCGGAATGAAAAAATAACGTTATTTTATATTTTTTTAAAAAATAAAGATGGTTGGGTCGAGCTACAGGTCTGCCTACTCAACCCGCAGGCCACTCAGACTGAGGTCAGGTCAATCTCAACCTGACTCGATCTATTAACATCCCTACTTATCATAGGGAATATGTAAATCAGTGGAAATATACTTAAATAGGACAAAAGCAGGATAAGGTAATAAACTCTTAAGAACTTCTTAACTACTAAAAATGGTAAGTTTTATGTCGTCGACACTAATAAGAATAACCTTGCATTTGAAAATTGTGATATTTATTAAAAAAATAGAAAGAATTAATTGTTCATAGCCTTTACCTTGAAAATCAGTCCTACTAGATAGTCCAAAAATATACAATAAAAGAAATTTTTAGAAAAAGTTGAGTTACTTACTTCAAAAGTAAAGGTGATACATTTCAAAATTCAAGGTCAAAATAAAAGGGTAAGGATTTTAAGACTTTACCATCACCAACAATGAAAACTCTAAAATTGGTATAAATAAGAAAAAGTTTCTAATAAACAGCCAAGTAAGATGATTCAAAAGTATTGAAAAATTCTAAGTTAATAAGACTTTCAAAAGAAATCTGTAAAAGGATTCAATTAATCCATAAACCTAGATTTCATAGACACAAAATACTAAAGATGTCCTTAGGATATTTACTACAAAAACTAGTGAATATTCGATGACCAAGAAAATTAGAAAATTTAAAGTCAAAAGAAAAGATGCCTTGTCTTTCCCTAAGTTCAGATAAATAGACAAAAGTCTAAAGTTGGACAAACCATACATACATGTTAAACTGTCACAAAGGCAAGTTGAAGAGGCATCTCCTTAAGTTGTTATGAAGAAACACTAAGAAAACAAAGTCTAAAACAAAGAACCTATCAAAAGCCAACACTTTATAAAAGAGAAGGAATTTCAAACTTGGTTTGTCATTAATAGGATAAAAAATAAATTGATTCATCAAAACTTAAATAAATTTGACATGTTCTTCTTCAAAAATGGGATTTCTTGAAGAAACTTAACTATTCATCAACTCATAATAAGATGAACATTTAAAAGTACTAGAGCCTAAACTAGAGATCTCTTCAATTAAGCAAACAAAATCGTCCCAGATTATAGGTAGCCCAGTGAAAAAGAAAATATCTTTTAATAAAATTGAATCATAATCAAAAGGAAATATAAAGGTGTTATAAGAAGGACTCCAGAATTTCAGCATCGCAAATACAAGGATGGGTTGATACTCGATAGAATTCTTAGAAAAGAGCTATTAGCTAGAGAAGGTCCTGCCTCTTCCAAGTTGAATGATACGATGGATATAATATATCTACCTATTTAGCCTATTGATCTACATTTTAGGCCACAGTTTTAAGGATTTGAAGGCCTGAAATAGAGTAAATTCAAGAGGAAATTTTGACTTACTTTCTAACGCTCCAACATATACCCTGGAAGTATTATAATATGTCTAGGGTATATTAAAAGGTGAACATAATGAATCAAGTACATCTTAGTAAGAGATGTAAAGGTACCTAATGTAAAAGACAAGGATAAATGGATAATTTGTTCGCTTTGGCATGGACATACATACTTAGATGTGAAATATATATGGAAATTTTTGATATGTTTGCTTGGATTTATAAGTGTGATGTGAGGAGAATTGATAAAAACAAGCATTCCATAAGTAAATGGGTTGCTTTTGGTTAAATTGAATGTATTTTTATGTTGGCCTTGCATGATAAGACCGAAGTTAGTTGATTTGAGATGTGTACTCATTGAATGGATAGGTTTCTCTAAATAGACTTATATAATTTGGCCATGTCTTGGTCTGTGTACCTCCAAATTGGATAATTCTAATTGTAAATTAATCTAGAGACATAAATCTAAAACTTTCATGAGGAATTTGAATTTGAGTTCTAGCTGCTATCCTTGTTTTTAAATAGCCTGTAGTTTTTCCTAAACTAATAACTCCTGATATAATTAACTAGATTGCATGAAACTTATGTCATTAGAAAATTAAGACATAGGGGAATGAAATCAATCGATAAGATTATAAGAAAATGTGGGAATTAAAGGAAGAAGAAGGACAAATATGCAATTTTCCTAAAGGCAACTTATGGACCAATAAGATTAAAGCATGTGTGTCCAATGAAATTATAACACATAGTCTAATAGAATTATAACACATGGTCCAATAGCATTGCAACACATGGTCCAATAGCATTGCAACACATGGTCTAATATAATTGTAACACGTGGTCCAATGGAATTATATCACATGGTCCAATAGGATTTTGATGTATGGACCAATGAGATTGAAACATGTGTCTAAGATTAGAACATTCATGGAAAGGCATATGGAGAGGGGAGATGGATGAAAATTTGATGGTTTAACTTCATGTTTTTCTCCTCTCCATTTCACCTTCTTCATCTCATCATTTTTCACTTGGTAATCCAAGCAAAACCAAAGCGAAAGGGAAGGAAAAGCATTAGAAAAACTACTTTGTCAATTTTAAAGTTTGGGACTTCACTCAGTTGATTTCTATATTTGTGTATGATTGAATGGATATAAAGATTCATTTGGATGTGAAATTATTTATGGAGAGTTGCTTTGTTGTTATTTTGATGTTATCTTGGATAGAATTAGTTGAATATGACAAGAGAGCATTGTGTAGTAGAATTCTGTCTAAGATTTGTTTGAGTCGGTCATATTTTTTGAGTTATAACTTAATCTAAAGACCTTAAAATTGTGTAATTTTAGTTGCATATGAAGCTTCAGACATAGAGCTAAATATCTCTATGAGAGACTCTAACTTAGTTCGAGCTCTATGACCTTCGAAATTGAGATAAAAAAAGGTGACCTGATGCTGCCCCTATTTTGGAGTATCTTGTGATATTTTATTTATATCTCATGATTTAGATGTCCAAATGGTCTGGTTGTTAGTGCTATAGAAACTTATGACATATGGGAACATTTGTTTAGATAGCCTAAGGTCTAAAAACATCATTTTCTAGGTCAGAATAACCATACAAAATTGATCCAAAAACCTACCATATGAAAACAACTTTTTGAAGGTTTCGGATCACTTATCTCACAATTGTGCAAAATGATTAAGAAGATGAAAAAAATGGGGTTTTGTGCAATTGATGAACTATATAAGGTTTAGTTAATTTATTTGGTATAATAGGACTTAAATGGACTTGTTAAAGGTGTGTTTGAACTTAAATTGGTATCCGAAGTAATTGAGTAATAGTTAGTTTAAGTATGCATTATTAATGGAGACGATAATATAAAGGATGTATGGTTTAATAATGATGAATACATTGTTGAATTGTTTGGTGTGATTATGAATGAATGAGTTCCTAAGGCTTATGTATTATGAATTGAATATGGATGTTTGTGAACTGGGAATTTCTGTAATAATATTGTAACAAGACTGGACCAATAGTCGTCCGAAGAGTTTGATAGTTGGGGTTGTATTGGAAGTGCTTTCTAATTGTGTGCATATACATAATGTGAGATGACTCAATATTTCTATTAATGCGTAATTTCACATATTTGTATTTATAAGGTATGTTATGTTTGATCAGTGTCAATGAATAAGTTCATTTGGAGCAAAATAGAATAAAGACATATTTTGTACTTCTTCCTTTGCATAAAATTCTTAAATGGTTTATTTTAAAATTGCTTAATCCTAGTCGTGGGTAACTAGGCATGCCTATAAGGGTTAACAGCTGCTTCTGTAATTAGATACTAAGGTGTCTTCTATAACTAGACACTGCAGTGTCTTCTGTATCAGACACTACCGTGTCTTCTAATTTTAGACACTTCTGTGTCTTCTGTTTTAGAGACTTAAGTCTCTTCTATTTTAGATGCCAAATATGATATCTTCTGTTTTGATCCCGTTACCCATTTCTGTAAAAAGGATTAGCTGGCTAATTTGTTTTGTATTTTATTACATGCTAAGTTCTGATATAATCAAGCTCTGTTTTGAAATAACTAAGTTCTGTTATGATATAATATACAGGCAAGTCCTGTTCTGGTATTTTAAAGTTGAGTTCTGAAATTTTGGTATTATGTTCTAATATTTGTAAGTTTTGTTTTGAAGAAAATATATCATGTTTGATTTGGCATACTCTATTCTGAGATACATATTATTTGGATTGCGCTTTTATATGCACAATTAAAGACTATTTGAAATGTGATATGAATATGTAAATGTTAGACGACTGCTAGAAATAGTCACCAACTCATATTTTGTTTAGTTATTCCTCACTAAGTTATATGCTTAGAATGGTGGTTTTATCCCCATGTAGGTTCTGATAAAAATACTTGACTGAGACAAAGACAACCGCAATGACCAAAGAAAGATGTGTTTTGTTTTGAAAAGATGACATTTGAGCTTGCTTTTGTGATGTAGTTAATGTCTTGTATTTTGATGTAAATGGTTTGTAGTAATGTTAATACATTGTAATAACGTTAATACAATTTGGTTTTGGATTTGAAGCTTGTATATAATAAGTACCATGTATATGTTATGTTTTGAATATGATCCAATCAATAATGAATGAAATGTTGTTCCTTGAGTTTCTTAAAATGCGTTTGGTTTTGGCTTATTTTGGTTCTATTGTTTGTAGCATCTGCATATCCTCCCAGGGGGTATGTGGGTGTTACATACTTTCCCCAAATAGGAGAGTGAAAGGTAAGAAGAATCAATAGCTTGAGAAGTCCCAATAGTGAGAGGTAGACCATATTTATGGTCGAAATAGGGAAAGCCTTCTATAGTTCTAAAAACAAAAATTCAAATGCTAAAACTAGTGATTAAAAAAGGAAATTAGAATTTGAGAATTCTTTCACATAATTTTTATAAAGGTAAGAAAAGGCTCATATGAAATTGAAACTACTTTAAACTCAACCATTGTCAAAAAGAATCGTTGTAGCAAAAAGAAAATATTTAAATCAAAAGGGAGGATAAAGAGTAATTGAGAGTTAATGTGCAAAGTGAAGAAGTAACAAGGAGATTTTATAATGAAAAAATGGTCAAGTCTTAAAGGAATAACAAGAATTTGAAATTTAAAGAGATTTTATATCTTCTGTGATAGATAAAGAAATAGAGATTTCAAATTTAAAAGATCCTAATGCAATCTTTGGATATGATGTTTCTTATCTATAAAAGATTGTTTAGAATTTAGTAGAATTTTCATAGGTAATCTTACTTGGCCAAACTCAAGAATTTAGTTTGGAATCTATAAAATCATCAGAATGCCATTTAACGTCCAACTTATAGAAGAGTATGGGAATTTCTCTGCCATCTGTTTGGTTTGCTCAACCAAACGTATGCAAGGGTAATTATTGATAGCCTAAAATCCATATAGCCCAAAAGACCATTCAATCAAATGAAGTTAGCCTAAAAATTGAAGCCTAATAAATGTTTATCTAAAGAATTCTTAGGCAATGAAAAATGAAGGATGAGAGAGGAAATATGCTGAATTTGTGGAGTTCTAGGATATAGAAGTTGAGAAAATGGTGGGAGGATAAAAACATAGCTAAATAGGTCAGAACTTAAGAAGTTACTTGAGGCTGAAATCTAGAATATAGAAGCTAAGGAGATAAGGACAACTGCTTAGCTAAAATATAGGACAGTTGGCAGTTGTAAGAAAACCTATTTAAAGATAAAAGGATAATAAATTCACATGTATTTAGACAACGAAGAAGACAAGTAACACATACAAAAACACAATCTTTAGACAATCCTTAAGAGAAAAACAACTCCAAACACATTTTATTACTATTTTTCCAACTTTCTTTACATTGTGTATTAATTTGTATTCCAAATTCCCTTTGTAGATTACATTTTTCTTTTTGCTTAAATCAAATAATTTCTTTTTCCTACACATTTTAGCATTTCGGAAGCTTAGAATTTTATTTTTTAACTTTTTCAAAGCTTATTTATATCTTCGATAATAAGTCAAGTACAAATTCTAAAAGAATTCATATTTAGCATGCCTAAACTCTAGGTTAACACTAAACAAATAGTACTTCTTTTTGTAAGTTAAGCTATATGTTTGCATAATAAAATCCCAATGCTCATAATTCTAGAAGGGTGGTATATGTAACTTGTTATCTTATTCTGTGAGCATGACAAGTTAAGCTATATGTTTGCATAACAAGGATCATCACAATCGTAGAAGGGCAATATAGGTAATTTGTTATCTTGTTTTCTGGGCATGACTCCGTGAATTATGGCTTATACTATATTCCTCTTTATTATTAATTCATTTTATTTTTCATAAAAATTATTTATCGCAAATTTCTTTTCTTTGAATACTTTAGAGATTGTTTAATTTTTTTCTATACTTTAGTTTAAATTTTCTATTTTTCATCTAAAAACAAAAACATATTTAATTATTAATATAAATGTAGTTAAATTTTTCTGACAGATAATAATTATATACTAAGTAAAACTTAAACGTAAATTACTTTTATAAACTAATTTATTTTAAATCTCTTATATAATATTTATTGATAAATTATCAATGAAAGTTATTATATTTTATTAAAATAAATAACTTAGGGGGGTCGTTTGGTTTCACTTCTATTTTCTTGTTATGGTTTTTAATTTTTGTTTTTTGTTTTTAGTTTCTATTTTTTGTTTTTGATAAAAACAAAAGCATGTTTGGTTGTTACTATCTAATGATTACATATTAAACAAATTTTGGATATAAAAGTAAATAAATACAATTTTATTTTAATCTCTTATATAATATTTATTAATAAATTTGGTAAAAATTTATTATATTATATTATATTTTTTGTTAAAAATCTGTTTAATTGAGATTTGTAATAAAAGAACTAAAAACAAAAACATGTTTGGCTGAGATATGCAATAAAAATAAAAAATGGTTTTATTATCCAATTTTGTATTTTTAAATTTACTATTAGAAGATTAATATTAAATTCAAATATAATTATTTTTAAACCACATCTTACCTCCTGGAGCTTTGATATGATATGATGAATATTTCACTACTGCTGATGGTAATTCATTTAAAATTGGGCTTATCACCAAAAGAAAATTTTTCCTTGATTGTGTTGTATGGACTAAAGTTCTTGGCAGTTATCTACACGATCTAGATGTCCTAATTGGTACGGATGTTTCAAAACATAATAGTAGTATCATTTACAAAATGAAACATAAATCCATTATAACTAATATGATCTTTTCACATTTGTCTAACAATTTTATCCTATTTTCGAGACATACTTTAAAGTTGTGCTAGAGTGATATTATACTCTACTTGAGAACTTGCACCTTCATTTACACTTTCTCTAATCTACTCTTCTTCTTTTTTTTTTGCATACGAAGAGGAGAGAAAAAACAAAATACACTAGCGCATCGCTCTACGATATATCTCGCCTCGGAGATCTTGTTGGACTAAAGCCATGGTTTCCTGTAGAGAAGCTGGCAATATGTGCATTCTTGGACTCACTTACAAGGCTAACTTAGTTAGGTTGTCAGCACTTTGGTTCCTTTCCTGATAAGTATGTGAAATCTGAATTTCCCACACTAAACTCAATAGCTCCTGGAGTTCCTGCACCAAAAAAGGATCTGCAATTAGTAACACATGAGAGGATGACAAAATATTTATTACCTCGAGAGAATTCATTTCGAGGATGACGTGTTGATAACCCTGGTCCCAAGCCAAGGTAAGCCCATCACGCGCTTCCCAAAGTTCAGCAGTCAAGGGTGAGCAATTGCCAATATATGTCATGAAACCCCCACACCGGTTTCCATTGCTATCCCGAATTAAACCTCTAGCAATCCCAATAGACGACCCATGTTTAACTGCTCAATCCGTATTTATTTTGACCTAACCCTCCTGCGGTTGGTGTCAACCCATCGAATGATCGACAGGTAGACCTGGTACTGGGAGGACTCAAATTGTTACTCATTGTGCCATTATTACCCATCATACATAATCTACCATTATGTGATAACCTGCTTTTGCCCATACAAAACCATCTTCAAACAAGCCGCGGTTATGCCACTGCCATACAAACCAACACAAAACCCCATATATTGTGGCCCGCGCCCCTACCTGGACTGAAGCTAAGTTAGTAAGATTTGATCTCACCCATGACTCTTCATTGCATTGGAAGAAATCTGACGCGAGCACTGCGGGGGGACATTGGTGCTAAAAGGCTATCACTCGGGTACAATCCCGCATGGCATGCAAGGTTGTTTCTTCTTGGACACAGTAGTTACAACTAGAATTTGGTGCCAAATGTCTGACGGCACACTAGTGGTTGGTTAGCAATTTTCATTTGGATAACAACCACAGAAATGAGCGAATACACTGAGGTCCCACCCATTTCCATATCGCAGTCTAGATCGGGTGGTGACCCCCTTTATTTAAATCCATTAGTAGGTCATATGCAGAGGCTATCAAGAAATTACCTTGTGGATCTGGGCCCCACACAAGTTGGTCATCACCCATGGCCTCTATTGGGGGTCGTACATTTGCAATCTTCGAACAAATTGTTGGGCGAAGGTAGGTCTATAATAAATTCCAGTTCCATCTTCCCTTCTCATCCACACACATTGAGACTGTGGCCGACCTCAAGCTATCAGGAAGGGGGGTTATTGTAGCTAAGACTAGCGGACCCCAATCGTTGAGCTAATTATCAAGTCAAAAGGATATTCAGCGGCCATTGCCAAGTTTCCATCGCATGCCTTGGCGGACATAACCCCACGTAGCGGAGATGCCTTTCCAAATGATTGAAGCCCCTATTTTCCCCAGCATTGATGGGAGGTGATGTGCAGGAAAACAATATTTGGTTCGAAGGACCTAGACCCATAGCGTTAAGGGCTTGGTCAGTAAAGCCCATCCCAGTTTAGAAAGTAAAGCATCATTTGAAGCTCTAATATGTTTAATCCCAAGCCCCCTTGCGTGCTTCGGGAGGCAGATGGTTTCCCAGTTTACTAAATGAATTTTTTGTTAGTCTTCTTATGATCCCTAGATGAAGTTCCACATTATTTTTTCCAATTCATCACAAAAGCATCGTGGCAGTCGCACAGTTTGCATCGTAAAAACGAGAAGTGAGGATATCACTGATTGAGTTAAATTAACTTCCCCTGTCATAGACAAAGTCCTCGCATGCCACCCGGCTAACTTTTGTTAGGCATGATCTAGGAGATATTGATATGTATTTCGTGTTATGCGCTCATGGATCAAAGGCACGCCTAAGTATTTACCCAAATTCTTCGTGCTCTGTACTTGTAGAGCTTGGTGATCCTTCTTTGTTGGTCCAAAGACACATTTTTGGAAAAGAAAACACCTGGGTTTAGTAGTACTAACCTTTTGGTTAGACATTTGGTAGTAATATGCCAGTATTCTGGAGACCTCTAGTGCCTGAGATTCTGTAGCTTCTCCAAACAAGATTAGATCATTAGCAAACAAGAGGTGGGAAATGGAAGGCCCCTTATTTCTCCATTTAAAAGGTTTCCATATGCCTTGTCTCACCGAGTGGGAGATAAGGTGGTCCAATCTTTCCATGCAGATAATAAAAAGGTAAGGTGACAACGGATCTCCCTGACAAATACCCCTGGACAAGAGAATGGTATCAAAAAGAGTGTCATTCCATGACATCTTAGAAAAAATTTGTCATCTTTTTGACGAGATAGAATTCCTTTAATTAACACACAATTGAGTGAATGTTACTTAAGTTTGAAAGGCATTTTCTTACTCAGATTTTCTAAAGAAAATCTTAGGTGACTTCTTTATCGATGTTAAAAACTTATAATGAAATTCCCCACTTATAAATGGATAGGTGGGACCTTTGTTGTACCATAATACACTTATGGACTAAATCTTCAAATATTTTCAATTTGGATGCTATCTATGAAAGCTCATTTGCCTCCCAATTTTTACCCCTTGGAATACACTGAAAATTTATATTATCAAATAATTCTAGTAATTAGACTTCATTATTATAATCAGTGATAAAATTAAACTCACGCACTTATATTCCCTTGCCACTTAGCGTAACACCAATTGTGAATATTATTTGATTAGAACTCTTTAGATCCAATATCAATTAAAAGTTCTAGTTCAATTACCAAGCCATCATATTCTACTTGATTATTATTATATAGGGAGTCCATTTTAGGAAGAGAAGTGTTTTGGTTCTATTTGGTACGATTATGACTACTCCAACACCAGTTGACTTCTCTGTACTAGATCCATCAAATTTTAATTACCATGGCTTCTACTATCAATTAAAAACTAATGTCCCACTTCCTCATGTACCTTAATTAAGGGATGAATTACTAAGAATATATCAAGTTGAAGTTTATAAGAGTTATAAGTCATTTCCCAATATCTATTGAGAAGATTGACTTATTCAACATGTATTTTATTACGTTACTATTTGAAACCAAATAGACTTTATTTTGCAACAAATAATGTCTTAATTTTAAATAAGAAAAAGATAATGCAAAACATAACTTGACGATGTGTAACTACTTCTTTTTTGTGTAATAATTCTGCTTAGATAATAAATAGCTTATTCATAGCCTGCCTTGTTACTTTGAGTTGATAGACATCCTATAGATTCTTCTACAGTAGAAATATACAACTTTAACAAATTTACTTTTTAAGGGGTATAAGTACTAAAGGTTTAGTTAGGAATTCCTTAATACTATTGAACATCGCTGATTGATACCAAGTTTATTACATAAATTGGTGACATTTTCATAGCTTTTGTTGTACTTTTTGACTCCTATCTCTAGCTTTTGTGCTTAAATTGATTCTTGAGGTGTGCCTTTATTTTATGTAGTTTAAAGGTGAAAATTGCTACAAATCAGTGTTTAATTTTACTAATTAATTTTTTGAGAATAATTAATACTGCAAACTACCATCTTTTTATTATAGGAGACTCAAGGAAAAGGAAGTCAAAAAGACCACGTGGAATGAAAGAAGGCTGAAGTGAAGTCAACGCAACAGGGAGTTCATCGAGGTGAAGTGGATTTGTAGCCACGGCGAAACACGCAAAAACAAAGGCTAAACTTTCGAGAAAAGTTCGCCGTGGCGAAGGATCTAGCAACAAAAGAAAATCTTTCAGGAAAAGTTTGCCGTGGCGAAAAAAATTTGTCGCCACGACGAACCTTTGAAAACGCGGGCTAATTTTAGAAAAATCACACACTGTGCGACCCGACCCAGCATCATTCATTTAAAACCTACTAAATTAGGTTGTAGCTAGCACCAAATAGAGAACAGATGACAGAAAACAGAGAAAGAAGAGAAGTTCACTCATTCCCGACTCCTCCTTCTACTTCACTATCATCCATCATTTTCTATCCATTTTATCTATCTTCGTATTCACTATCTACTACTGTTTCCATGGATGCTCTTGGTGG
>JAOSBN010000009.1:25663185-25680128 GCA_027563595.1 Erythroxylum suave
AACTTATATAATTTCCCATATAAAATAATAATAACTACAATTTCACTTATAATTCTAATAATTAAAAAATTCAATTGATTTGGTCGGTTTAACCATAAAAATCTTTTGTAATTCGATTTATTTTAATAACTCTTATTATTAAAAATTGATTTAATTAATTGGTCAGTTTTCATAAATTAATGAGTTCTTATAAATAAAAATTAATTAATTAATTTTCATTTAACAATCTTTTTTTAATTAAACTTCAAATTTTTCGACAAATAAGAATAATCTCTTTTAATTATATTTAAAAAAAATTTAATTTTATTTAATTTTTATCCACATGACGGTCTAATATCAATTAAATTTTTTGTTTTAGCTGTTATATATAAATCATAGTTATCAAATTTGAAGTTTGCAGGGCAAGCGCTCAACAAAAAACGGGCTTTTCTATAGCCCATGTATTCAGGGCCCTCGTAGCAAAGAATTGATCAATTCAAGACTGCAAAAGAAAAAGCAATGGTAAAATTTTTTTGACACCTGTAGATTCTTCCACAACCTTCATTCCTAGCCTTTTTGGCAACTAATTCTTTTCTTGTTATTGTGATCATCCACCCAAACAAAAGCAAAACTTGAATTCTCCAAGAAACCAACAAACAAGGTTTAGGGTTGGGGTTACGGCTAACCCTTTCCTCACAAAGATCTGATGTCCAGATTCTCCGTATTCTACTCGCCATGCACCCTAATTGTCGTGTTTTCTCTTTTTTTCTTGCCGGCAGTTGTCCGATCGGAGCGCCACGGCGCGATGATAATTGAGCAAGTAACCGAGAAGGAGAGCGGCGGCGTGTGCGCGTCAATCGCGGCCCCTGCGTCCTGCCCGGTCACTTGCTTCCGCGTGGATCCAGTCTGCGGCGTCGATGGGGTCACCTATTGGTGCGGTTGTCCCGATGCCATGTGTCACGGCGCTCAAGTTGCGGAATTGGGTGCTTGTGAGGTCGGGAATGGTGGTAGCGCTTCTCTTCCCGGTCAGACTCTTTTGTTGGTTCACATCGTTTGGCTCTTCCTGCTCGGCTTTTCTTTGCTTTTCGGCCTCTTTTGAACTTATTGTTTTTTTTTTTAATTATGTGTTGAGAGAAGAGAGTGAAATATTATGTACGTACATGAAACTAATTCTTTGATGAACTAATGCAATTCTGTTTCGATTTTTTCTTGTAATTATGGCGCTATCTTGTTCAATCTTCTTGCTAGTTCTTTCCTAGTCGTTGCCTGGTGTTTTTTCAACTACCATGTTGGTAACACAAAAGTTGGAATTTTACTGATATCTCTATGGGACCGTAGAAAGTGAATTAATTGTTGAATCAGATGCTACATTGAGACTTTAGGAGTGGGATTTTGATTGCTTCAGAAGTTGACAACATAGAATAGGGAAAAATCTGGAAGAATCCTGTATATCTGAAGGCATCTCTTTTGCCACTCCTGAATAATTGGGGAGAATTTTCCAGATCCATCATCAATAACCTTGTAAAGCAGTCAGGTATGCTTGCCAGGAATACAGACACCTGGTGTCCATCGGCAGCTGACAAATTTCAAATTGATCATGTTTCGATCTTCCTCGTACAGAGACGATCAGATCCCATTCCACACAATCAGATTTAGTAATAATCTAATGTTCCATGTATTTTTTGTGGCTGGGAGTTGATGAGAATTGCTGATCTGGATTAAGATCAAATGCAGATGCAACTCGTTTCTAGATGAATCATCCTTTTGGGGAATGATGGGTGCCTTCTAGTACCCTTGTTTCCCAATTTCTTTTGCCAAGAATTCCAAAGTTGTGTGATTTGTTATGGATCGCTACGCAGCCTGCATTGCATCAACATCAATTTGAAGAACTTGCATGCACCTTCCAAACGTCCTGCCACGCTATTAACTTGAATCAGTGGTATTATAAGTAGCAAAAAAGTTTCAAAGGTTAACTCATCCTGCTAGCCTTCCCAAGAGCATTAATCACCTGGCCACATATCAAGTTATAATGAATTCACCCTCTCAACCGGTTCAGATATAAAGAATTTGAATAGAACTTAAAGAATTTTAGCGGGGACAAGCCCAAAAAATAACTGACAAAAAAAATATTAAAATTGATGTATATTTTTCAGAATGTGTTCTGAAAATATTGAACTGTAAAAAACTTTTTAGAAATGAATCAAATTGCGGAAGGTTTTATGTTCTTTATACCATTACTTATTCTTCATCTGGTCTTTCCCAGATTCCGTCACACCTATTCCCCTTCGAATAAGCACTAGTCCTTGGAGGTCTGCACCACAGCACGCAGGCTCATTAGTCATCGAGATATTGTTCCCATATCAACTCCCATTAAGCTAAATATGGAAAGTTCAGTATCTAATGCATTGGGATAGTGTTGCTTCAAGAATATCTGAGATGTTGTTGCCAAAAAATACCGAATTGTCATCTCTCAGTGAAAAGCATGAAGACTTCACCACTTTGTGAACTGTGCGTTACTATTTTGGTTTAACTTTGTTCTGTTCCTGATTGAACGACGAGGAACAATTATGTTTTGTTCGATGTGCCTCGAATCTTCGACTAATAAATAAGGGGTATTTTTGCTACTTTCAATATTTTGTATTGGAGTAATATGTAAACTTTATCTGTTTTTGGGTTTTAGTATAATGTCAAGGCCTACGCGTATGTTCCTTCAATAGGCTCATGACGAAGATCTCAAGTAAGTGAGTTCTCCAGAGCTAACAACTGGTATCAAAGATTTTAGTTTTGTCTAAATCTATTAATCAAGCGTAAAGATATCATCACATAACATGAAGATCTATAAATTTACTGGAAAGAACAACTTCAGTCTTTGGCGCATCAAGATGGGTGCTCTATTGAAGCAACAATCGATCTGGACATCACTTTCAGAAAAAAGCCAGAATCAACAGACTAGTCCATTTTTGCTGAACAAGAAGAGAAGGCACACTCAACCATTTTGCTATATCTGGTGGATGAGATAATTTATGAAGTGGCTAATGAAGATACTATAGTAGGTCTATGGACCAAGTTGGAAAGCCTATATATGACGAAATCTTTGGCTAACAAGTTGTTATTGAAGCAACGTTTGTTTGGTTTTCGTATGAAGGAAGGCATGCCTATGAAAGAACATTTGAAGAATTAAACTTTAGTTTAATGAATCTTCAGAACGTGGATGGTAAAATAGACGACGAAGACGTTGTCCTAATTTTGTTAGTCTCTCTGCCTCTGTCATATGAAAATTTTGTGAATTCTTTTGTTGTTGGAAAAGATACTATCATTTTAGAAGAAGTTAGGTCCAGTCTTCATAGTTGAGAGCTTAGGCATAAGGCATCTGGAAATATAGGAGAAAGTTTTACAGTTAGATTGGTGGCTGCAAATGTTGTAAGAAGTTTGATATGTGCCATAATTAAAAAAAAAGTTGATTTCTTTGGGAGTTTCGGACTCAAAAGTTTTCAAGTATAGTTGTGAAGGTGGAGTATTTCAAATTATCAAAGGTGCATTGATGGTAATGAAGGGAGTCAAATATGGTACATTGCATATTTTGCAGGAAACACCAGTGACAGTTTTAGCTGCAACAGTTTCTCCTTCAAAGCAGTCAGAATCAGATTAGAGTAAGTTGTGGCATATGCAACTGGGGCACATGAGCGAAAACGAAATGACAATTCTGTACAAACAGGGCCTACTTGGGGGACACATGATATCAAATTTGGGGTTCTGTGAGCACTGCATTTTTGGAAAACAATGTCGAGTTCATTTTAAGAAGACTGTGCATAGGACAAAGGCAACATTAGATTACATTCATACTAATTGTTGGGGTCCTTCTCGCGTTTTACCTTTAGGTGGAGTGAAATATTTTTTTATCCGTGACCGATGAATATTCTAGGATGACATGGGTATTCATGTTGAAGCATAAAACTAAAGCTTCCAAAACTTTTAAGCAATGGAAGATTCTAGTAGAGAAATAGACAGAGAAGAAGATAAAATGTCTTAGCACAGATAATGGATTAGAGTTTTGTTCAAGTGAATTTGATGAATTCTGTAAGGATGAAGGCATTGCTAGACATCACACAGTTAGAGATACTCTACAACAAAATGGAGTAGCAGAAAGGATGAACAGAACATTATTAGAGAGAGCTTAATGCATGTTTTTTAATGATAGATTGACGAGAAAGTTTTGGGCTGAGGCTGTTGAAGAATACCAAGCTGTCACTGTTACTGCAAATCTCGTGTCTGTGGAATATACACACCAACAACAACCATCATGAGACAATTCGCACTACCACGTCGAGATACTGTCTGTAAATAAGGACAAAAGTTGTTATGGTGTAGCAGAACCTGTCCATACACGTGTCGGTTTTATATTTGCTTTGTATATGTATATAAATCCAGAATTGTTACGTTGCAACGAGTGTGTATAACTTTACAACAAATATCAGTCTTGCTTTATTGCTATCATATACGTTCTTCTTTAATTCAAGATGGTATCAGAGCAGGTTTCGGCTTGTCTGATCGCCAGCCACTACCTATTTTAAATATAGCACCTTATTATTCTTCTTTACTTCATCTCACTCTTCCGCTATCATACACCATATGGCTGTTAATGCGTGGAATCGTGGTGGGAGATCTGAGGATGATCCTCTTTACCTTCATAGCTCAGATCACCCTGGAATGTCACTAGTGACTAATCCACTACATGAACGTAACTACCTTCAGTGGAAGATTGCCACGGAAACTGCATTGGGGGCAAAGATGAAGCTGGATTTTGTCAATGGAAGCATAATTGAACCAGAAGAAGGAGATGCCAATTATGAACAATGGCTACGTGTCGACCGAATGGTACGTTCCTGGATACTCAACGCCATTTCATAAGAAATTGTAACTGGTTTTTGGTATTCTCGTACTGTTGCTGATCTCTGGACAGATATAAAAGAACAATTTGGTGAATCTAATGGTCGAATGCTCTACAAAATACAACGTGACATCAACTCAGTCTCTCCAGGTTCCATGAGTGTCACCATGTACTACACAACTTTGAAGAAGTTGTGGGATGAATATAGCATCCTCGAACCCATACCCAACTGTACCTGCGGGGTTGGAAGACAGATTGCTGAGCACGACACACGAAACAGGTTGATTCAATTCCTTATAGGATTAAACGAGGTCTATAACTTAGCAAGGGACCAAATACTGCTGCAGGACCCAATTCCCTCAGTGGCTAAAGCCTACTCTATGGTATTGAGGGTTGAGAAACAATGTGAAACTCACACTCACTTCAACTCTGACCCAATTGAGCAAAGCGCTCATATGGTACGTTCTCGTTTTCACACAAATTCTGGCTCAAAATATGGTTCACAACACAGGGGACACAAGGAGGGCGAGAAGATCTGTTCTTATTGCGAGGAGGAAAATCACACTAGAGAGTCATGTTTCAAGCTTAAAGGCTACCCTCCTTGGTGGAAAGGAAAGAAAGTGCAGGGGATCTAGAAAGGCCAAACTAACAATGCATCTACCAATTTCATTGCAAATAGTCCTCTTGACTATAGTGACTCTAAAGGAGACAAAGACGTAAAATGCAAAAAGGAAGACATGGACATGACCTCAATCATTCAAAAGGAAGTAAATAGGGAAGTGACATGAATTAAGAAAGGAAAAATGACATGCAAAAACACAGCAGATCAGCAGCATCAAGTGAATCTTGTTCACTTGGGAGAATTTGCAGGTAATTCTCTAACTCAGCCTCCTTGTTTTGTATTGGCTGGTTTTTGGATTGTTGACACTGGGGCAACTAGTCATATATGCTGTGATAAGTCATTTTTTGAAACATTAACCCCCTTGCGTGTTCCTGTGTCGTTGTTTCTTCCTGAAAAGTCCAGAAAACTTGTACATTTTATTGGCAGTGTAAACTTGAGTCCTTTGTTAACTCTGTCAAATGTCCTTTACTGTCCTGAATTTCATCATAATCTGGTGTCCATTCGACAACTGATAACTCAAAATAATGCTAAGGCTACCTTTGCTCGAAATGGGTGTTAGTTGCAGGACCAGATAAATGAATCGGTTATTGGAAAGGGGTGGATCCAGGGAGATTTATACATTTTGGAGTCTAATCAATGGCATAAGAAGAATCATAGAGACCAGAAAGTTAACATAGTTACTGAAGGTTCAAATAGAGCATGTAACAAGAATTTACTTTTATGGCACCCTAAGTTAGGCCATCCATCTTTTGAGGTTGTAAAACATGTACTGTCCTTACCCAAGAATGAAAAGTTTGATCATTTACTGTGTGATATTTATGCTCAATCAAAACAAACTAGATCATCTTTTTCCCATAGTCAAACTCGTGCCTCTCTATCTTTTGACCTAATCCATGTTGATTTATGGAGACCTTACCATGAACCATCACATTCTAGAGCAAGATTCATGTTGACACTAGTTGACGATTATACTAGATCGGTATGGACATTCCTACTTAAAACCAAAACCTCAGTCTGTCACACACTTGACATGAACTGACAATGGCACTGAGTTCACTAATCAAGATTGTCAAAAATTGTTTGGAGGATTAGGAATCAAACATGAACGAACTTGTAGTTACACAGCACAACAGAATGGGGTGGTGGAGCAGAAACACAGGCATTTAACGGTTTTGGCAAGAAGTTTAATGCTCTAATCTGGTGTATCTAAGAAATTCTGGGGTGAGTGTATGTTGATAGCTACCCACTTGATAAACCGACTACCATCCAAACTACTTTCTTGGAAAACTCCATTTGAGATGCTATACAAACACAAACCCGATTACACTAACCTTAAGACATTTGGATGCTTAGTCTATTGTACCAAAACTTCACCTCGCAAAGATAAATTTGAATCAGGAGCTGAAAAGGGAATTTTTGTTGGATATTCCCCTGGACAAAAGGGTTATAAGGTGTATATACTGGAGAGTATACAAATCAAAGTGAGCAGAGATATAGTGTTTCATGAGAACGTGTTTCCACTGCTGAATGTTACGGACACAATATACCCTGAACATGATGATATTTCTCTACCCTTGGTGGATGATGGAAACGCTAAAGGAGTTATTCCCAGTGAGTTTGGTATGTGTGATTCACCGTCCTCATTAGGTATCACTTCACCTAGCATACGATCTTCTCCAACTACCATAAGTTTTGACTCTGCAACAAATATTGATCCAGTCGTAAATGAACCAACTACAAACGCACCTGAAAGTCGGAGAAGTAACAGAGTTAGATCAGCCCCAAAATGGCTAGATGATTATGTGTCATGTGTTAAAACTACAACACCATCAGTTGGGTCACGTCTGTCACAAAACCTTAACCCACAAAACCACAATCTACCTGCACCGAATTTGGAGTCTAGCGTCTCTCTATCACAGCATATTGATCTTTTAGCTAATGAGTGTTCCACTCCAGAAACTGGTCAACTACAAACAAGCGAGTGCTGATCCCATCTGGAAAGTTTCTATGCAGCGAGAGATTGAGGCTCTCGAAAATAACAACACCTGACCATATGCGACTTACCAAGAGGGAAGAAAATGGTTGGTAGTGCATGGAAATTCAAACTGAAGCTGAATCCAGATGGCACAGTGGCAAAACCAAAATCTAGAGTGGTCGCACAGGGTTTCACTCAAGTGGAGGGCATAGACTTTCATGACTGTTTCTCACCAGTTGGAAAATGGACCACCATCAGCATCTTGGTTCATTTTGCTGCTACACAAAACTGGTATCTCCACCACATTGACGTGAATAATGCTTTTCTACATAGATTTCTACATGAAGAAGTCTATATGAGACCACCAGAAGGATACACTAAAGCAGGTCCAAGACAAGTTTGCAAGCTAAACAAGTCCATTTACGGTCTCAAACAAGCGTCGAGAGAATGGAATGCAGAGTTCACATCCAAGTTACAGAAGTATGGTTTTGAGAAGTTAGAACACCATCATTGTTTTTTTGTTCAGAGTTCTGGTGAAGGTTTCCTTGCATTAGTCATATATGTTGACGATGTACTTATTGTGGGCAGCAAACTCAACCTCATTACTGCTACGAAGACGTATCTACATCAAGAGTTCACCATTAAAGATCTTGGTGAAGCTAAGTACTTCCTTGGGGTTGAACTATCTCGTACTACATATGGGATTTTCTTAGGACAAAGAAAATACATCCTGAATCTTTTACAAGAAACAGGGTAGTCGGGTATCAAACCAGCCTTTACCCCACTCACTCCAGGAACTGATTTTGTTGATGCATGTGGCAAACTACTACCTGACGTAACCCAATACAGAAGGTTAATGGGAAAGTTGTTTTATCTGAATTTTTCAAGACTTGACATCAGCTTCTCAGTTAATTACCTTAGCCAATTCATGCATCAACCTTGCAAAGGACACATGGATGGGGCTTTACAAATATTGGCTTACCTAAAGGGAACTTTTAATCACGGTTTGTTCTACAGCAGTAGGTCTTCATCAACAATTAGTTGTTTTGCTGACGCAGACTATGCAAATTGCACCATGACACGTAGGTGCATCTCAGGACATGCAATCTATCTAGGCTCCAATCTCATTTCATAGAGAAGCAAGAAGCAATCTACGGTGTCTCGTTCATCACCTAAAACTAAATATCGCAGCATGGGTTCAGCAGTCACTGAACTATTATGGATATCCTACTTACTAAATGAGATGAGACAACAATTATAGCTGCCAGTCACATTGTGGTGTGATAATCAAGCCGCCATACAAATCACGAAAAATCCCGTTTACCACGAGAGAACCAAACACTTGGTAGTTGATTGTCATTTTATTCGTCATCATTTTAAATCAGGTTTTATTATACCCAGACTTATTGGAACGACAAATCAAATTGCTGATCTATTTACCAAGTCTCTACAAGAAGCAAAATTTTCAAAGTTTGTCAATCAGTTAAATATGCTTCCAAGCACAAACTTGCCGGGGGTGTGAAGAATACCAAGTTGTCACTGCTACTGCAAATCTCGTGTGTGTGGAATATACACACCAACAGCAACCATCATGAGACAATACGCACTACCATGTCGAGATACTATCTGGAAATAAGGACAAAAGTTGTTATGGTGTGGTAGAACCTGTCCATACACGCGTCGGTTTTATATTTGCTTTGTATATATATATAAACCAGAACTGTTACATTACAACGAGTGTGTATAACTTTACAACAAATATCAGTCTTGCTTTGTTGCTATGATATACGTTCTTCTTTAATTCAAGAGCTGTTAACACTGTTTGTTACTTGGTGAATCGTTCTTCAGCAATTGCTATAGACTACAAAACCCCTTTAAAGGTATGGTCCAGAAAACTTACCGATTATTTTATTTTGAAAGTTTTTGGTTATCCTACTTACTATTATTTTAGTGAAGGTAAGCTAGAATCGAGGTTAAAGAAGGGACTATTCATGGGTTATGGTGTTGGAGTAAAAGGTCACAAAATCTGGTCTTCATCTAAGTGTAGAGTTATTGTGAG
Source organism: Erythroxylum suave (assembly GCA_027563595.1). NCBI lineage: Eukaryota > Viridiplantae > Streptophyta > Magnoliopsida > Malpighiales > Erythroxylaceae > Erythroxylum > Erythroxylum suave. The sequence goes on from JAOSBN010000009.1 coordinate 25,672,709, forward strand.
TAGAAATGTAATTTTTTTATGAAAATTCTATGCTTCACCTAGTTGTTAACTCTATTGTTTCAGAAAAAGCAGATGGTATTGATAAACAAATGGCGTTTGAAGCAACTCTAAGTAATAGCTATTCATAAGGTTCATCACCTATTAAACAAATTAAAGAATATTCCTATGTTGAATAAGAAACAAAGCTTAAACAAGAACAAGAACAACCATATAGCATTGCCACGGATCATCCTTGTAGGCAGATTAAGGGTCCTAAAAACTATGAAGACATGGTAGCTTATGCATTGCAAGTGGTAGATGAAGTGAAATCCCCAAATTCTTCTACATATTGTGAAGCAATTACAGTTTTAGGATCAGCTCAGTGGATTCCAGCTATGGGTGCGGAGATGGAATCTCTTCATAAGAATAAGCTTGGGAGCTTGTTAAGCTACCCAAGGGAAGAAAAGTAATTGGTTGTAAATAGGTCTTCAAGAAAAAGGCAGGAATTTCAAGTACTGAAGGTACAAGATACAAAGCACGTCTAGTTGCTAAAGGGTATACTAAAAAAAAAAAGGAGTTGATTACAATGAAATTTCCTCTCCAATTGTCAATCACATTTCGATTCAAGTGCTACTTCCTTTAGTAGCATATCAAGACTTGGAGTTAGAGTAACTTGATGTGAAAACAACTTTCTTGCACGGAGAGCTTCAAGAAGAAATTTTTATGAGCCAGCTAGAGGGTTTGTCATTCAAAAAAAGGAAGATCATGTTTGTCGGCTTCAGAAATTTCTATATAGCAATTGTACAAGAAGTTTGACGATTTTATGACAAATCACTACAATAGAAGTCCTTATGATTGTTGTGTGTATCACAACAAGCTCAGTGACGGTTCATACATATACTTGGTATTGTATGTATATGATATGCTTATTGCGGCTCAAAACATGTCAAATATCTGGAAGCTAAAACAACTTTTTGGTGCAGAATTTGATATGAAAGATCTTGATGCAGCTCAGAAAATTTTGGGTATGGAGATTTACAGGGATCGAAAGCAACTGAAACTTTTTTGTCATAAAAGAGCTACATTTAGAAAATTTTATCTAAATTTGGGATGAGTGCAACAAAGCCTTTAAATACTCCTTTAGTGCAAATGTTCATCTCTCTATAGATTTTGCACCACAATCAAAAGCAAGGTTGGCGTATATGGTTGGAGTACCATATGCTAGTGTAATGGGAAGTCTGATGTATGCTATGGTATGTACTAGGGCTGATATTACACACGTGGTTAGTGTTGTGAGTAGATATATGAGTTAACCTTGGAAAGAGCATTGGTAAGCAGTGAAGTGCATGTTTTGATATCTAAAAGGGACAATTGATTTTGATCTCATATATGGAGGTGATACAGATTGTTTGGTTACTGGTTATTCAGATTCTGATTATGGTGTAGATTTGGACGGTAGAAGATCTATGACTAGCTATGTGTTCACATTGCATGCTTCTGTCGTCAGTTAGAAGACTACATTACAACCTTTGGTTGCCTTATCTACTACATAAGCAAAATATATGGCTTTGACAGAAGCAGCTAAGAAGGCATCTGGTTGAAGGGCTTAGTCAATGATCTTGGGCTATATATCAGGACCAAGATATAGTGTTTTGTGACAGTTTAAGTGCTATATGTTTAGCTAAAGATCAAGTGCATCATGATCAGACCAAGCACATTGATGTTGGATATCACTTCATTCATTCAGAAAAGAGCATAAAGGTGAAAAAAGTTGGCACTGAACACAATCCAACATATATGTTCACCAAACCAGTTCCTAACAGCAAGTTTAGGCGTTGCTTAGATTGGTGAATGTTAATAGTTTCAAATAGTCCCAAGATGGGGTAGGCAATGGTAGCGTTTAAGAAGTTATGTTTGGATATGGAACAAGATTTAATACAAGCTGGAGATTTGTTAGACGTGCCTTGAATCTTCGACTTATTATTCAGGAGTACTTTCGGTACTTTTGGTATTTTGCATTGGAGTAATATATAAACGCATTATGTTTTTGGAGAGTGTAGTGTCCAGACCTACAAGTATATTCCCTTGCTAGGCTCATGATGAAGATTTTCCAAGTACGTAGGCTCTACAGAGCCAACATGTTTCCGGGGCTTTCCCAATTGTCTTCTTACCTAGACCGCTAAAAATCTTATGCAGGCTCCCCACAAAGGAAAGTTTACTCCGGTAGAAAGAAAAGATATTACTCCAACCTCAAAACGAGTTACAGGGTTTTGCAGCAGTAACTAGCATCTGATTGCTTCGTGTTTAGAATTGTTTTCCTTTGGATTTGACATGTTGTTCTTACATTCACTTCTAAATTAAGAAATTGGTCAAATCTGTTGTTTAAAGAAGTACTGGATGCTATACAGATGCTCGAGTCATATCTGCCTCCTACTTTAAGAAGATGCTTCTTGCTTCCTTCATATATTTTTGGAGGATGGAGACGGAAGGAGAAGGCTTGAGAAGCATTAGGTCACTTTAACTTTCATAGGGTCATTACCCTATTTGAGGACTAAAAAACTCGAGATGAATATCTGAGGTATACAAACACTAGCTTAGCATTTGATTCTGCAACTCCTGAAAAAGTTCCCGAAAAAAATAGCAGAAGGAACAAATTTGATAATATAATATGGTAAGTTGATTGCCTAAAGTGTAACATGGGTATTTGATCTTGGTTTTCTACCATTTGCTGGGCTCTATATATAGAAGAGTTCAAATCAAGGTGGTTAAAGCAAGAAGCTAATACCTATACTGCGCTCTACTGGTATAGACGAATAGTCCACATGGGTAGCAATAGCCTAATGAGGCCTGTTCTTGCTATGGTAGCTGTTAATTTTGGATTTTCGATTCTGAACGTGCTTACCAAGAAAGTTCTTGATGAAGGATTTAACCATATGGTTTTTATCACATATCGACAATCGATTGCTGCCATTTTCTTGGCTCCAATAGCCTATTACTGGGAAAGGTAACAACTACTAACCTATGATCCAATAGGCTACGAGTTTCTCCATTTTCGTTCATTTCTAAGCTCTCCATAGTTTAGAAGTACTCCGGACCGGTTAATATTTCTTTAAGCAGATCTTTCAGCTTTACTTGGCCAATCATTTGATATTTCTTGCAGGAAAAGCAGGCCCAAGCTCACAGTTAGCATCTTATGCCAACTTTTCTTCAGTGCTTTAACAGGGTCAGTTGATGAATTACGTTATTTCAGTAATGAACAATTGCATTACTGTCCCGTCAGAACCTGTGAGAAGTAATTTGTTTTCCAGGTTAACACTTACATTTTACCTCTTCCTTCTGGGACTCAAGTACACCTCTGCTACGTTCTCATGTGCATTCCTCAACATGGTTCCTGCAATTACGTTCTTATTAGCACTGCCAGTTGGGTAAGATTATAAGTCAAAAACTATTGTTTCCCGTCATCAAAATATTAGTTTTAGCGTATTGGAGACATATATCATTTTCTATACCACTTTTAAGTCAGGAAACAGTGAACATGAAAACCAAAACAGGAAGAGCAAAAGTGTTAGGTGCTCTTATATGCATGAGTGGAGCTATCTTGCTGATCCTTTACAAAGGATTCCCTATAACCAATCCACATTCACGACCCAACAATATGACCGTAGGGAAGGGGACAAAGAGATGGATCGCCGGCTCTATGCTTTTAATGGCAGGCAGCACTACATGGGCTTCATGGTTCCTAATGCAAGCCAAAATTGGCAAGAGCTATCCCTGTCAATATTCTAGTACTGCAATTTTGTCTTTCTTCAGCGCAATTCAATCTGCCTTGGCAACTTTGATCATGAGAAGGGACGTTGATATGTGGATTCTGAATGACAAGTTAGAGATTTTAACCATCACTTACACTGTATGTAATCTCAACTCTATTAACATGTGATTTGTTCTTGAAATGAATGTCCACATGGCCTTGGTTTAGCATTTCGAATCAATCAGAAGTCCTGAAATGTTCCTATTTTGTGTAACAACAACAACAGGGCGTGGTGGGTTCGGGCTTGTCCTATGTGGTTATGTCATGGTGTGTAAAGCAAAAGGGTCCGGTGTTCACATCTGCATTCACTCCATTGACACAGATATTTGCCGCAGTGTTGGACTACTCTTTCCTGCATGAACAAATATACCTTGGAAGGTTGTGTCCTTTCATAAGTTCAGTCCTGTATAAGATTCTGAGTTTCAGGCTACTGAGGTCTACTAGAGACCGTAAAATGCGTCCCTAACATCTTTTGTATTGTGTGGACAGTGTTCTGGGATCGATCCTGGTCATACTTGGACTGTATATCCTCCTTTGGGGAAAGAGCATTGAAGCCGAGGAATGCCCGCTGAAGGAAGCTGAAGTTGTGAAGCAAGATGAACATGGCAACGCAGAGTTTCAAGTATCACTAACCATCAATTCAACGAGCCATTAGAACCGTTTTTGGGAACTGGTCAACCGATTCTATCATGAAATAAAACTTTAACAGTTCCAACTCAGAACAAGAAGAAAAGATGAAGCACTACTGACGCTTTTAACTGCTGATGTCTACCACTGATTTGAAGCATATTCTAAGCGTTTGTTTTTCGAACTCTTGTGTAGTGGCAGTGTTGTTTATATGTATACAGAACGTATCTTAAAAGGGTTTGATTATATAATGCTGATAAAGAAGAAGAAGCATTCTTCTTTATCAAGTCGCTTTATTTTCAGGTCACTGGAGTGCTCTTACGGTCTATAATTGTCCTCGTAATCTTTTAATTGGCATTGGGCCAATAGCATTTCGGCCTCACTAAAATATGATAAATCAAGATTAAATATAAAAAATTCCTATCATATTAAAATCAAATTAAGGTTTGATAAAAGATATGACTTCTTCTAATTTAAATAATTTTTAAATTACCAAAATTTTAAAAATATTCTTACAATTTTTTCAAAAAATAACAATAAAATACATATAAGACTAATTAAATATTATTTTTCTTTTTGAAAAACAAACGGAAAACTAAGCTAATTCAATTGTCGGCGATACAAAGTCCCTTGCAGATCATGATATAGAAGATCAGTAATCAGACTCCGAGGCTCCGGGATGAAATGCAGGCCTGGACCGAAGAAGACTGCTAGCGTTGCCATGCGATCCACACACTGGTTGCCTTTGCGATAAACGTGCTAGAGCTTCACCTCCTAGTTACGGTAAAACAGCTCCCGTATACCTGTAATCAAAACATTAGGCTCAGTCAGAACTAGAGGGGAGGAGGATAAAATATTAATGACTTCGAGAGAGTTCACTTCGACTTCGATACGTCGGTGACCCTGCTCCCAAGCGATAAGAAGCCCCGAGTGAACACTCCAAAGCTCAGCAGTTAGGGGTGACCCCTCACCAATGTTGTGGGCAAAACCACCACACCACCTGCCTTGGTTGTCCCTCAGTAGGCCCCTAGCAATGGTGAGGTTGGTAGCCCGGTGGACTGCCCCATCAGTGTTTAATTTGACCTACCCTTCTGGTGGTTTTACCCAGCCGACTGATTGCCCCTAGGCCAGCCCCTGCTGCGGAAACACTCTGGATTTGAGGATTCGCGCTCGCTCAATCCACTCAACATAGTCCCATACATACCGTGGTCCATTCTCCGGCCAGGTAAACTCGTCCTCAAATATACATTTGCCTTTGTCACAGGAACCAACATGTGACACCATATATCCTTGGCCAACCGATGTGATTAGCATGAAACTGTTGCCTTAGATTCGTCAGCAACCACCGCTCCTCCGCTTGGTGAAAGAACCCCGTATTCACCATGGTGGCGAGGAATTGACACCAGAAGGCTTGCACCCGTTGGTAGTCTCGTAAAACATGCAAGGTAGATTCCTCCTGGCCACAAACGTGGCAATTACTATCATCCGAAAGATGCCTTGCCACTCGTTGTTGGTTGGTGAGCAGTTTAGACTTAGCCGCCAACCAGAGAAAGGTCCGAACGCGTTAGGGTCTTGGCCATTGCTAGATGAGATCCCAAACCATAGGGTTTTCTAGTGGGAGTTGTGCCTTTATGAAGCTATATGCTGATTCTACAATAAAACCCCCATGTGAGGTTGGGCCCCAGGCGACTGAATCTTCCTCCCTAGCTAAATGGCTTGGGTGGATTCGCACAATATCTATACACACGGTATGGGGCAAGTAGTGATGGAACGAATGCAATCACCAATCCCCATTGTCAGTGATAAAGTCTGCCACTATAGTGGTCAGGACGCTGTCCGGAAGCGGAACCACCGCTAAATCGATAAGGGGACCCCATTCCGCCACCTAGTTGTCTATCCAGAAACGGATTCGTTTGTCATTACCCAAAGTCCAGGATAGCCCCTGATGTACAATAGGCCAAATTGCGGCTATTCCCCGTCAACATGCTGAGGCACGGTCTCGAGCAATCGAACAGGGAATGGATTGGGTATCGAAGCGGTATTTCGCTAGGAGAACCCTGACCCATAATGCTGTATGGTTCGTAAGCAATTCCCAACCTAACTTGGTGAGTAGAGCATCGTTAGTAAAACGTACTCTTTTGAGCCCGAGTCCCCCTGCTGCTTTAGGTCGGCATACCTCCTTCCAATTCACCAGATGTGCTTTCAGCTGCCCGCCCGACGAGCCCCAGATGAAGTCATGCATAAGCATTTCGAGTTGATCGCAAAGCTGTCAGGGGAGTCGCACAGTTTGCATAGTATATACTAGTAAGGATGCTATGACTGACTGGGTAAGCATCACTTGTCCAGCGAAGGACAGGGATCGACCTTGTCACCCTGCCAATTGGTTTTGCACTTGCTCGATGATATAATGATACATGCTTTTGGTAGTACGCTCATGTAGTAGCGGGACCCCTAAATACTTCTCCAGATTAAGTATACAAGACACTTGCAGTAGGTGACTAAGACGGTCCCTCTTAATCCGTGGGACATTCTTGGAGAAAAAGATCTTTGTTTTAGCCGTACTCAATTTATGCCCTGAAACTTGGCAAAAAACTTCCATCATTCGCCTGATAACCTGTGTCTGAACTTCCTCGGCTTCAGCAAACAAAACAAGATCATCAGCAAAGAAAAGATGGGATATGGGGGTCCCGTACGACTCAACTTGATCGGTTTTCAATAGTCCTGGGCTACCTCCTTAGAGATTAGCTATCCTAGCCGTTCCATACACACACAAAAAGATATGGCGAGGGAGGGTCTCCTTAGCGGATTCCCCGTGAGGGAGTAAAAGTCTCGGAGGGTACTCCTTGCCACAAGACTTGCATGGACACCGTAGTCACACATTGCATTATGACGGTGATTAGGTAAGAAGGTGTTTGGCCTTTATTTTGGATAAAGGACAACACGTAGCCCTTTAGGTGAATGGTGCGAGCGTGCCAGGAATTTTAGGTTTTCCAAACCGAAAGAAAA
>JAOSBN010000009.1:25691147-25707573 GCA_027563595.1 Erythroxylum suave
TGAAATTAAGTAAATGATAATAATATTAAAGAATATAAATTACCTCAAAAGTCTATTGCATAGCTTCCAATCATTATTAATATAATGTACCGTGACCGCCATGTAACCCTTTTGTTGGTTATCGGCTGCCCACATATCAGTTGTTATGACAATTTGTCCTTCAACACTTGACAATACTGTTAATGTTTCTCTCTTCTTCTCCTCACAAATTTTCAAAATACCACTTCTCAATGTATTCCGACTGGGAACCTTGAAATTCGGTTGGAGTGAATTGAGAAAAATCCTAAATCTCTCACTTTCAACCATAGCCAATGCATGTTCATCTCCAACAATCATATTAGCTATCAAAATTCTTGATCTCTTATTATGAAAAGTTGTTACGGTTATTTCGTTATTTCCCTTCATAAGGTTAGGGGTCAAAAATGATTGACTTCCTAAAACCATCTTCTTTTTTATACATGATTCGGTGTGTCTCTTTAAATGAGACGTTCCACCTTTCGAACCACTTGAGTACAACTTATGACAATAATTGCATTCTGCTTTTTCAATTCCCTCAATCGATTTAGTCTTCTTAAAGTGATTCCAAACATCACTTTTAACTTGACTTCCTTGACTTCTAATTGAACTTCTATCATCACTCAGTGTCCGAAAAGAAGTTTCCACTATAACCTCCGGTATTGGATTAGAACTCTCAACTGAAGGAATAATATGTTCATCCATCTGATCTGACAAATCAACCATGAAACCACTAGATTTAAAATAAAAAAATAAGAAATATTAAGTACCAAATGTTATAAAAAGCTAACATTATATCAAAATACAAGTAAAACAATCATTGATTAAGAATTTCTTAGTTTGAAAGTAAGTCAATAAAAACAATCTAATGGTGTGAAATGAAACACCTCTTCTAGACTCTAATGATCCAAGGTTTTTCTAAAATAGGCATAAGTTAAGTAGTCCAACTTTCTTTTACCTCTTAATTTTGTTTTGTTAACACATAAAACATGTTTGATAATATGACACATAGAATGTAGCTATACACATGTTCTATACAAAAGTGTCAACATCTATTCTCATCTAGAAAGTTTATATGGATCATAAGACTCTCATAAGTCATTCACAAAAATTTAAGATAAAACTTGTGAGTGTATTTACATTTTGGACATTTTTAGAGATAATTTGCAAATTTTTCAAGTTCAAAGTAAGATGGTTTTAGTTATTAGTTTAAGGAATGTATTGAAGAAGAGAAATTTTGGTTGAATGCATATGAGTCTATGATTTTACTTAAGGTTTAAAATAAAAAGAGCATCTAGAGTGGGTTCTAGGATTTTAAAATGGAGAAAATACCTAGAGTTGGGTTATAAGATGCAAAATGGAGATAAAAGTTAAAGGTGAATCTTAGGGATTAAAATGAAGATATAATTCCTAGAATGAGTCTTAAGACTTTTAATAAGGATAAAATGCCTATAATGAGCCTTAGGACTTAAAATGGTGATAAAATTCCTATAAGGAGTCTTAGGGGATTGAATGAAGATAAAATGATGACAATGAGTCTTAGGAATTGAAATAAAGATAAAGTATATAAAACGAGTTTTAGAGCTTGAAATGAAGATAAAATGTTTAGAATGAATCTTGGTGCTAAAATAAAGGTGAAATACTTAATGTTTTAGAGATTGGAATGGAAATGAAATACTTAAATGTGCAATTCATTCACACCAATTCAGCAGCAATTGGTGAGTTTGTCATTGTGATTACTGAGATTGTCAATGGACATATGGAAAGCTTACAAAAACAGAAAAATTACCACAACAATCAGCAGTAATTCTTAATCCATTCAATCAATAATCACCAATTCTCAATTCATTTCCATTTAATCAATTCTCAAATCTCAATCCATTCAATCAACAATCACCAATTCATTTACAACGATTGGGTCACGGACAAAACAATCACTACACCAATCATTCACAAAAACAATCACCACACCAACAATCACCAATTCATTCAACAATCACCTACCTTCACTGAAAAACACAAGAAATGCGATGGTACGACGTCACTTGCGACGGAGGATGGCGACCGAGTCACGGAGGGAGAGGGAATCTGGATAGCGTTTGGGTCACGACTCATGATGAGATGAGTGGCAGGTCAGCGGGTGGGATGGAGAGATGAGTCTGAGAGTGACAACTAACGACGTGAGCTAGAGGTGGAGGGAGACGCTGAGAGTCGGAGAAGGAGAGCCGGAGGCGGGAGTGGAGAGGGAAGGTCAAAACTTGGAAGGGACTCGAGGGAGGGAACGAAGAGTCGAAGACGAAGGGTGGGAGGCGGTCTCGCCATCTGGGAGCTGGGAGGTTTTGTTTCCTCAAAGAGAAAACGACGTTGTTTTCTCTTTAACTTTTAAATCTTTTACCAGTGACAAATAGAGGTCGTTTTGTCACTAGTAAAAGATTACTCTCACCCTTATACGACGCCGTTTTATAATAATAAAATGACATTGTATAAGGGGGGTCACGGGCCACGGGCTGAATTGTGGGCCAGTCGTCCATGGTTTAGCCCATCCATCCACTGCAAGGGCCGCGGGCTGCCCGTGGCCATGGTCCACGGGTCATGGCCCAGCCCGTCCATTCACGGGCTAATTTTTCTTGACCCGTGGCTCGACCTATGGGCCGGTTTGACCGTGCTAAACCCGTTGACTTCGGGTTGAGCCGGGCCAATATTGCCATTCCTACTTCAACTAAACACGATTTTGCTAATAAACCAATCACTGTCATTGCTAATAGCATTGTAAAAAATTCAACAACCTTACCATTCACTCAAAAATAGGTTCAAGAACTACTCGCTCTAATTCAACCAACTAAGTTTAATCCTTTAGTCAACTTTGCAGGTATGGCTTCAAATACTTCCTCTCAAACTAATAATTGGGTTATAGGTTACAGTTGCATAGATCATATAAATTATGATTTAAAATTTTTAAATATTATAAAGCCTTATTATGGCCCACCGATAAAACTACCAAATGGTGAAAATGTTTCTATGTCTTAAATAAGGTCCTATAAGCTCACTAAGGACATAATATTAAAAGATATTTTATATATTTCTTCATTTAAATTCAATTGTTATCTGTCAGTAAAATCACTAAGGATCTTAATTTTAGTGCTCAATTTTTTCCTAACTGTTGGATGTTTTAGGACCTACAAACGAAGAAGTTGATTGAAACAGGTAAAGAGTATAAAGGACTCTATTATCTTGGTAATAAGCCCACCATTTTCCCTTCTTTTGCCTCAAATTCTCATGATATGGATCGTTGGCATTGGCAAATTGGTCATCCAAGTACCAATATTTCATCAAAGTTTGTTAATTAGACTATAACATTTCATTTTCAAACACAGGGATGTCCCCTCTCTCCGATTCTAATGAATATCTTTACTTTATTCACCAACTTGGTCTTAAGATTTAGACGCTTATAAATCAAGACGATAACCTATGCTATCTACGATATGCGGATGATATGAACATTGTTATAAAAAACCAATGCGATTCGGAAGCGGTCTACCTTAATTTTCAAAAGTTATTAAAAAGAGATTTGGAATAACTTATGCTTGAGGCAACTTCTCTAGACATGATTAGAATCCAAGGAAAGCCTTCCCCTCCCTTCTTTGCTTATAGTAGTTCTGTGCCTTCCCTAGCTTGAAGTAAACTCAACTCAACTCTCTTCTCAGATATGTCCTTTAGCCAAACACACTTGTTTACCATTTAATCATAGTACTACTAAATCTATTACTTGTGTTGATTTAATTAATGTTGATGTTTGGGGGCCGTACAATACTCCTTTTATTATTGGTGAATGTTATTTCTTAACTATTGTGAATGATTATTCTCTCATTACATGGGTATGTTTAATGCAACAAAAATCTCAGACTTGCTGTTTCATCCAAAAATTTTTCACCATGATTAAAAAAATTCAATGTCTCTATTAAACAAATTAGCACAAATAACAATTAAAAAATTTTCAATCACATTAACATTGATTTTTTTTAATGAAAAGTAAATATATTGAATCAAATAATATGTAAAAGGTCATTGAGCAAACCCTGACCAAGGCAAGTAACCTATACATCTCTTCGGGTACTTAGTCAAAAAAATCAAACAAAATCAACTATCCGAAAAGATCAAAATGTAATCAAATCATCAGGATATAAGCGATACAAAATTTTATAAATTACAATTTTAATTTTAAGAACTACATCACAAATCGAAAAGGAAGTGGAATTTAACTATGTAGCATTCTTGATCTTCCATGTCATGTACATGGTATACATCAAAGCTAATCTAGCTGCTTTACTTCGTAGTCTTGCTCTGGTGTGATTTTTCCTAATCCACTTTACTACACTAGGCAGTGTGGACATGGTGTGGCTAGGCAGTGTGGACATGGTGCGGATTATACCTTGCCAACCTCGTATAGCCCTCCAAACTTCACCTGTAAAAGAAAATTGAAAGAAAAGATGGTTAACAGTTTCCAAGTCGGCGTTGCACAAGCTGCATGTGCAGTTTGTCTCCAAGAATAACAAATTGTCCTTTGTTGGAAGTCTATTGCATAGGCTGAGCCACGCAATGAAGGAGCATTTCGGTGGATTATGTTGTTTCCATATAAATGACATCCATGGTTGTCTAGGATATTTGATCCACAACAGTTCATACATCTTCTGTGAATAAAAAGTGCCATTTATGCATAAAGATTGTATCCCTTGTTCGACCTCACTTTGGCCACCCAACCTGTCAACCAATAAATTTTGTATCTAGCCAAGTCTCTTCATTAGTGTTGAGTCTCGGTTGTGAGGCACTCAATCCCACACAGATGATCCCTTTAGGTAAACTTCATGGATCCACCGTATGTATAAGGAGTCTACTTTGGCATAAATATTCTGCAAGACTTTAGATAACAAAGTCAAATTCCATAGCTTACAATTTTTCAACCCTAAGCCACCCTCCTCCTTGGGTACACTAATATTCTCGCAAGCCACCCAAAAGTGTTTGCCACCCCATAAGAACAATCTACATATGGAGGTTAGTCTCTTAATAATAGTAATGGGAATAGGAAATGCTTGGAACCAAAATGATAATACTCCTTGAATGACAGAGTTTACTAATTCTAGTCGACCTGCATATGAAAGGGACTTCCCATTCCAGTAATTTATATAAGTTTCAACCGATTCCATTAACACCGAGAATTGAGCTATCGAGATCTTCAAATATGCAAGGGGGACCCCTAGATATTGAACAAGGAATTCACCATGTGGGTAAGGTATCAACTATAAAATGGCATCTCTTTCCAGTTCATGGACTCCAGCTAGGTAGACATTTAATTTTAAGGGGTGTACCCGTAAGCTTGCCACTTCATCTATTTCAAACAAAGCATCCACAAATGTTTATATAGATTCCACATTCCCTGTAGAAAATGACATTAGATCATCCGCAAATGCAAAATGGGTGATACCAAGTGTTTTACATTTTGGATGGAAGTTGAAGGGAGAGGCAACAGTTTTTATTTAAAGGAGCCGAGAAAGGTATTCCAAGCATAGGAGAAAAAGGGTTGGTGATATGGGATCCCCTTGCCTTTAACCTCCTCTCCTTTTGAGCATTCCCTGTAATGTGCCATTAATCGAAATCAAATAGGATGTAGTCGTTACACATTCCATAATTGACTGTATGAGGGAAGCCTAACTTTTTCATCATAACTCCTAGAAAGTCCCATTAGACTATGTCATAGGCTTTGGTAATGTCAATTTTTAACATGCACCGAGGAGAGATGCGTTTCCTAGTATAGCCCCAAACAAGTTCCATGCTAGGAAAAAATTATCGAGCATAGTCCTCCCTGCTATAAAGGTGGCCTGCGCTGGATCAACTATTTTCTACACAACTGAAGCCATACGTTCAGCCAAAATTTTTGCAATCACCTTATACACCACGTTCAGACATGCGATAGGTCTGAAATGTGAAACCCTCAAATCTGTCTTCTTCTTGGGAATGAGAGAGAGGATTGTGTGATTAATCTGTTTGAGCAATTGATCCTCATTAAAAAATTGTTGCATTGCACTAATTATATCAGATCTAACAACATTCCAATATCGCTTGAAGAAGGTGGATGTATATCCATCCGACCCCGGGGCCTTGTCATTGCCTATATCAAATATCGCCCTTTTGATTTCATAAGCCAAAATGGAAGCAATAAGCAATGCACGTGTTTCTACAGCTAATATTGAACCCCTCTGAACCACTATACAATCTATGCTTCTTACTAGAGTTGAAGTGCCTAGAAGGTCCTTGAAATGAGTAACAACACATTCAATTACCTCTTCTAAAGATTCAGTCATAGACCCATCTTCTTTGATAATGTGGAAAATTGCATTCTGCTTACTCCTCTTCTAAGCTACTGCATGAAAATACTTGGTATTTTTGTTCGCCTCTAGTAGATTTCTACATTTAACTTTTTGCTGAAAAAATTTTCTTTTGACATCCATAAAAAAACCAGCCTTCTTCCTTTTAGTGTTCACTTCATATTGTAGTTCAACATCATTTGGACTATTACGAGATGTCTTATATGTAAGCTGGAAGTCTTCAGATGCCGGCTTAATCTTATAGGAGATGTGTCCATAAGCTTTGGAATTGAGCAATTTTAAAGGGTGCTTTAATGCCTTCAGTTTCCTACAGATAGCAAATTGAGTCGTACCATAAATTTCCTGCTCCCAACTCCTGGATAAGATGTCCTGAAAATGGGGATGTAGAAGCCACATGTTGTAGAACTTGAATGGTTTGTTACCTCTTGCTTCCATATGATTAAAATCCACCACTAGGGAACAATGGTCCGAGTCAACCAACATGTCAAGGAAGTGGGCTATACAAGCATAACCTAAAGTATTCCAAGTCGGGTTGATAAGCACGCTGTCCAATTTTGCCCAAAGAGAATTTTTATGCCATGTGAAGAACTCCCCCCTAGCTAGGGCATCTTCCAACCCAAGAGTCATACGAAAATTAAAAAGATCTTTTAACAAGTAGGCTAAGGGCAGTTGACAACCAACTCATTCAATAGCATCGCAAACACAATTAAAATCCCCCATTAGAAGCCATGTTAACAGTGAAGTCAAGCTTAGTCCTATCAAGTGTTGTCATAAATCTTGTCTTTTGGTCACACTATAAAGCCCATAAATAAATCAGACCAAAAGTGTATGTTGAGTAATTCAGCAGTGGATAAATTGTTCCCCTACATCTACAATATGGCAGTGAAAGAATACCGGATCCCATATAATACACATTCTACTGCCTACTATAATTGCAAAATTATGTCAAAATTCCCATCCTACAAATCAATTAATCATCATCAATTGAAGGTTGTCTTGAGAAAGTTTAGTTTCTAAGAGATATGCAAGTTTACACCCATGTTGTCTAAGGAGTTAGACAACATGGTTTTATCTCGAGGCCTTGTTTAGGCCTTGGACATTCCAATAGAACATCTTCATGTAGCAAGAGAGGAGTTCCTCCCACCTTTTGGTGTTGGTGTAGCATCAACAGAACCTTTACCACTCATACTACTCACACTACCTCCAGATCTCCTTTTAGAAGTTTGACCCCCATCATGGTTTAGTCGGTTGGTTTGTATCATCACAACCTTACCTTTGTTAATTGGCTTATGTATTGGCACTTTCTGTCAGTCTCCTCTACTGGTTTGTTTTGTATCTTATCGAGCCTAAGGAGTCTGTGGTCTTCTTCCTCCCTTCGGGTCCCCCTATTCTTGTCAGCTCCATCACTTTCTTCAGGAGTATTTGTTTGGTCTCTGACCTGGTTAGAATTAAGCTCAAATAGTCATCCCTCATTTACTACCTGCACTTTTGTTTCCATCCCTGAGGGGGGTAGTATAGAGTCCCTGGTTGCATGATCTGAAGGTGAAGCAATAGCATCTGAAGTTTATGAGTCTGTTGGACCCTCTGCTTGCATTGTGTCCTTCGGTTGTTTCTTCTTATTACTAGCTTTAGTCTTGCAGTTAAAAGGAGTGTGGCCAAATCTCTTGCAATGACAATAGTAGCTCGAAAATGTTTCATATATTACTAGTTACGTGTATCGGACTCCCGAGGCAGTTGCACCTCAAAGCTTGTCATTGGTTTTTTGGCTGTATCCACCTCAACTAAGATTCTAGCATATCCAATACGAGATTTTTGGCTGGTAATCTTGTCAATAAAAATTGGTCTGTCAATATGCGAGCTGAGTTTTGACAGCTCTTGTACATTCAACAACTCCAAAGGCACATTCAGAAATTGTATCCATATTGGTACTTCCATGAATTCCTAATAATTGAAAGCAAAACCTGAGGATAATCATTTCAGAAGTAAGGTCTTCCCATACAGTTATGGTCCCCCTGTAAGCACATTTGTACGATCATCTTCGGTCTCAAATTGGAATACAATCCAGCCTTGGTCACAGGGAAGAAGTTTACAAGGGACAACCCATTTAGCAATTAAACTTTCAACTGTCTTCATCCCTGTGAAACATTCTGTAAAGCACCCCATCAAACAATATTCCCATTCTTTCTCAATTCGGATAACATCTTCCTCCTCCGTAATGACCTCCTCATCGACCTGCATGAGTTCCAATTGCATGCCATGTTTCAACTCTCTATTGTTCCTAAAGAGGCTACCATACGAGGCCTTAGTATTTGCTCCTTGAGGGTCTGAGCTAGGTAGTTCTGACATTTTATCAAACACCTTCAGAGCTACCGCGATCTTAGAGCTGTCATATGAATCTGAATCTTCCATTCCACTACTTTCCACATTAGTATTCCCAGTAGTCTCATCAGAAGTGGATGCATCCTCATCCCCCTTCTGATGAGTATTTCAGTTATTGTTCATCCCCACATTACATATGGTTTCTCCACTCAAGTTCCCACCTATTCTCAATTCTTTGGAAATACTCCCCCAATTAAGGCCAGTATCCACATTGTGCCCCTTTCTGCATTCCACGTTATGTTATACTCCCGCCAGCTTCAAGGTCGAACGACTACGTACCATTATTCTCCCAGCACCCACGGGCCGACCTTACAGGGGTGCGGTTAGCTTGGCCACGTTACCCGCTTGTGTTCTAATAATCGTTACCAGCCTACCCCTACAATAGAATGCACATTGGCCCCCTGCATTGTGGTATGTTCAAGTGCTAATTCCTCTTATATTTCATTATCCACATTCTCTTGAATGCTTATCGGTGACTCATGGTGAGGAGAGCCCGCCACCTTCAACCCAAAACACAATCGATCGTAATTTCCCTACCTATTTTTGGCATCTTCCACTATTTACCTATGCTTCAAAAACCCACACAAACAATGCAGAATCAGTGAAAGCGAGGAGTCGAA
Organism: Erythroxylum suave; assembly: GCA_027563595.1. Lineage (NCBI taxonomy): Eukaryota > Viridiplantae > Streptophyta > Magnoliopsida > Malpighiales > Erythroxylaceae > Erythroxylum > Erythroxylum suave. The sequence continues at coordinate 25,700,542 of JAOSBN010000009.1, forward strand.
AGATGTGCGAGACCTAGGTGAATCACCTAAGTTGAAAGAAAACTCTCGACCGCACTACTACTGATAGCTCTTTCTTTAGAATTGATTTTTTACCTCTATTGGTGTTATACATCAATATAATTATACCTATGCACCTCAGTAAAACGATGTAGTTGAACGCAAGCATCTTCATTTACTCATTGTTGCTCGGGACGTCATTTTCAAGCAAATTTATCCTTAAAATTTTTTGGGTGAATACATCCTGACTGCAACTTATTCAATCGACATCCACTTATAGTGCTCAAAAGTAAAACTCCTTTCGAATTATTGTTTAACAAATTGCTCGGTTATATGCATTTATGCATTTTTGGTTGTTTATGCTTCAGACATAATACTCATATCCAACATAAATTTGATATACGTGCTCAACTTGACATTTTTATTAGATATCCCTTTGCTCAAAAGGGCTTCAAAATTTTTTATGTTCAAACTCAAAAGATTTATGTTAGTCATGATGTCACCTTCCATGAAAGAGTTTTTCCTTGCATAAGGCATCGATTACCACAAAACTTTTTCCCTATATCCAAATTAGTAATTGTTCCAATTTTGTTAGTAGTTGTCGCCATCAAGAATTGGTCATTTCATTAGTTTGATGTATAAAATGCTTTTTTACATGGTGATTTACAAGAGGATGTATATATGCTCTTACCACTTGACCATCCTCGAAAGGAAGCGAAAGATCTAGTTTGTAAACTCAACAAATCCCTCTATGGCTTAAAGTAAGTATCTCGCAACCGGTTTGCAAAATTCTCTTTTGTATTATTATCTATTAGCTTTATCTAATCTCATGCTGATCATTACCTTTTTATCTTACGACATGGTTCTTAATGTGCTTTGAATTTAGTCTATGTTATAGATATTGTGATTACAGGTAATCATTATACTGATATTATGATTACAGGTAATCATTACAATGATATTCTTAATGTTAAAATTGTCCTTTTTAGCAAGTTCCATGTCAAAGATTTACGACCTTTCAAGTATTTCCTGGGCATTGAAGTCGACCGCTCATCTGAAGGAATTTATCTAAGCCAACACACATATGTGTTAGACCTACTTCATGACACTGGTCTTATTGGTCCTAGTATAGCTCAAACTCCTATGGAGCAACACCTTAAACTTGATAATAGCAATGATGTCTTACTTCCCAATCCTTCTCTCTATTGATGACTTGTTGATAATCATTTATCTCACTATTACAAGACCATACATTACTTTCACTATCACTATTCTAAGTAAATTCATGCACCAACCTCGCAAGCGTCACCTTAACATTGCTTATCTATTATTATGATATATGAAGAAAAGTCTAGGCCAAGGGATTTTATTATCATCCAAAAGTTCATTACAACTATTAGCTTATAGTTATTTAGATTGGGCTAGTTGTCCAATGACAAGATGTTCCACTACAAGATTTTGTATTTTTCTTAGGTTTAGTCCGATCTTATGGAGAAGTAAAAAGCTACCCACTATTTCTCACTCCTCTGCTAAAGCTGAATTTTGGTTTATGGTTATGACCACTTGTGAAATTGTATGGCTTAATACATTGCTTCAAGATTTTAGTCTTACTTCCCTTACTCGTACTATTCTTTACTGTGATAACCAAGCTGCTTGCCACATCATTGCCAACCCTATATACCATAAACAGACAAATTTTTTTGAAATAAGTTACCACATCATTCATCATAAAGTTCAACATGGGATCATTCAACTTCATCTTATCTCAACTCATGATCAAGTTGTCGATATTCTTACTAATCCTTAAGCAAAGATCAGTTTTCCAAATTATAGCATAAGCTGGGCATTTTAAATCTACTTGCTCAAGCTTGAGGGGGAGTATTAGCTGTACATATAGCTATACATATCCTGCATATATTTTGTTGTGTATAATAAATTTGACTAGCTTATTCTTTTGTTATCCATAACACAATTTCAAGCTTAGATTTAGTTTTTACCGTTGCAACAAGTTGTATATATTTGGGTTTTGTGAATAAGAAAAGTAGAATAACCTTTCCCACCTTAGTACTCTATCACTATATCTTATGCATGCATCTTAGAAACGGGCACACTTTTCAATCTTCATGGCTTATCAGTCTTCTACGACGTTTAGTCTGGGGTTCAAATCAAGATAGTTAAAGCAAGAATCTAATATCTAACTAGCATTCTATCTGGTACAGTCTGTTAGGTTTTAGAACCAGAAATTAACAAAAAAAAAAGTAGAAAAGAGGTAGATAATATTCTGAATATTTAAGCTTTATTTCTGTCATTTTAATGCTTATATTAAAAAAACTGGAATAGATATGCCTATATATATAGGCTTACAAGCAAACAAATTTAAGAGATAAATACGCAACAACCTAAGCCTATAATCCCACTAACATAAACCATTTTGACCAAATAAACTAAAGAAATAATGAACTCAGAAAAAATAGGACCATATTTTTAACAACTCTGAATCATTCTCCAACATTCCCTTTTGATTCAAAGTTGTAAGAATTCTTGCGCATGATGATGTACTTCCCATCACCTTTCAATGGTTGAAGCACTTCTCTCCAAAATCTTCTTCTAGGTTCACTTTTCACCAATATTAAAAACAATTTTTCTTCTTCTTCAGCAACATGTGCCAAATTGACACTTTCTTCAGTCTTAATTTTATGATTCCTTTATATGTGCTTGAACTTGTTACACTTGAAACACTGAGGCTTTCCTTTGTTCCAATAATTTTCTTCATCATGAATAGGCTTCTTGCAAATACCATATTGAGATTAAGCTTTTCCTTTTGAAGATGAGACCTTTGCTAGATAAGCCCCCTTAAATACTTGTTCTTCTTTGCTCCTGAGCATGTAGGGCATTAATTAATTTAGGCAAGGTAATTTAATATTTCTTGAATCCTCTAAAGATGAAATTTTTTCCTCAAATCTTTTGGGCAAGCTTACAAACACTTTCCCTACAATCCTACTATCAGGTAACTCTCCTTCCATCAATCTAATTTTATTTACCACCATCATCAACTTGTCAGAATACTCTTATAGAGTCTCCTTTTCTTCCATCCTTATAATCTCAAAATCTATTTTGAGATTTAACACTTGCATCTGCCTTGTTCTATCATTGTCATGATAGAGTTCTTTAAGTGTGTCCCGAGCTTCCTTAGCTATTTCACAACCCACAATTCTTGGGAAATTTTATTCAGAGATGGCATCATGAATTTGAGATAAAGCTCTTAGAGCTTTGACTTCTTCATCTTCATGAGGCCTGATTTGATTGAGTGATAGGTTATTTCCTAAAGGTGGTATTTGCCTTCACTTTCATCCAACTGCTGCAAGTCAATACCTCTCAAGTGGGCTTTTATTTTGATTGCCCAAACTTGATAATTCTCACCATTAAAAATTGGAGGAGAAAGAGCTTATGTATTGTTGGACACCATGTCAAACACTCACATGCCTCTTAAGAGCTTAAGGAGTTCTAATGCTAATGTTAGGTTTTAGAACTAGAAATTAACCCAAAAAAAACTTAGTTTAAAAGAGGTAAATAATATTCTGAATATTTAGGCTTTATTTCTATCATTTTAATACTTATATTAAAAATTGAAACATATATGCCTATATATATATAGGCTTATAGGCAAATAAATTTATGAGATAAATACACAACAACCTAAGCTCACAATCATGTTAACATAAATTGTTTTGACCAAATAAACTAAAGGAATATCAAGCTCAGAAAAAATAGGACTATATTTTTAACAACTTCGAATCATTCTTTAATATAGTCAACATGGGTAGCAATAACCTAATGAGGCCTATTAGTAGTTGTTACCATAGCCTATTATTGGGAAAGATAACAACTGCTAACCTATGATCCAATTGCTTACGAGTTTCTTCATTTTCGTTCATTTGTAAGCTCTCTATAGTTTAGAAGTACTCTGGACAGATTATTAGTTCTCTAAGCAGTTCTCAGCTTTACTTGGCAAATCATTTAATATTTCTTACAAGAAAAGTAGGCCAAGCTCACAATTAGCATTTTATGCTAACTTTTCCTCAATGCTTTGGCAGTGTTAGTTGACAAATTACGTTGCTTCAATAACGATCAATTGCAGTACTATCTTGTTAGAACCTGTGAGGAGTAATTTGTTTTTCAAGTTAACACTTATTCCTTCTGGGACTCAAGTGCACCTCTGCTACATTCTCATGTGCAATCCTCAACATGGTTCCTGTTTTTACCTTCTTATTAGCACTGCGAGTTTGGGTAAGATCGTATGTTTCTTTTTTTCTTCAATCATATACTAATTCCTTAAATTTTTCTGTCCAAATTCAATTTTTACTTGCATGTATATATGTGTACTTGTTGAAATATAAACTTTTGAATGGTTAAATTAAAGAAATCACATGTATATGTAATGTAAAATTTTCAAATATTTGATAGGTTTTTATTTACCTTTTGTATTCATCTAATGTATGGAATATTTAATGTGTATTCATTGATTTAACATTTTTCATTATAAACTTTGAAAATTTTGATAAATATTTTTATTTTAATTTGTATTTGAAAGAGTCTGCAATATGAACTAATTTGGTGTGGTTTTCAATTGTCCTCCACTTTTCTTTCTCTCTCAAAATTTTGAGTTTACTCGAATTTTGAGTTGAATGGATAAGTTAAATCTCAAGTAACATACTTCAGGTCAAATTTGAGATAAGTACCAAAAAAAAATAATATTTAGGCTATAGTTTAAGCTCAATCAACTCATTACTAACTCTAGTCCTAATTTTTTAAGTTAGGCTTTTATGTGCCTCAAGCTTTAAAGAACATTTAGTTTCACTTTTTAATTTTTAGTTTTAGTTTTTAATTTCTATTTTTCATACAAAAACAAAAATAATTTGGTAGTTAATTTTAATGTGGTTATATTTACTACTACTAATGATTAAATATTAAACAAAAATTTTAAAATAAATTTATTATGTAATTTAATAAATATGAAATAGGTTTATGTATTAAAAATACCAATAAATAATTTAATAAGTAAAATGTTATTTAAAAATTAGTATTTTAAAAAAATTAATTTTTAAAAATTTTAAATTTAAATTCTATTTATTAAATAATCATTAAAATTTTAAAATATTTCAAATTTTATAACATTGAAATAATAAATAATATTAATCAGAATAATTATTAATAATTAACTTTAAATAATTAAGTAATAAATATTTAATTGATGACAAATTATATTATAATAGAGAAAAAAATAGTTTTATTGAAAACTTAATATTTTGGGTAGCTTAAGATATTTTAAATTTTAATATATATTTTATTAAATAATTATTAAACATATTATTTTAAAATCTAGACGAATTATAAATTATGCTAAAATAAATTTATTAGTTAAATTATATTATTGATAACTCTAATATTAACTAATATATTATATTGATAATAAAATCAGACCGTGAGAAAAATATAAACATAAAATCAAAGATAATTTTTATGTTTTCTTATAAATAAAAACAAAAATTGGAAACTCAACTATATAAAATTTTGGATATAAAATGAGCCAAATTAAAGTTTAAGAATCGACCCTTAAAATTGATCTAAAATTAAAATAATAATTTTGAGAAATAAAAAACATAATAACAAGTCAAAAAGGAGAATAATAATAATACTACAATTCTCTTCAATATTAATTACTTGAAATTTTCTTTTCTAAAACAATAAAATAAATTTAAAACATTAATTTATTTGGATTTATTTATATATTTTGTTATGTTTGTTATTAAATCTAATAAGATTTTTATATATTTGAGTTTCCAATTTTTATTTTTATTTTTATTTTTTGTTGATAATTTATAAGAAAACATAAAAATTAGCTTTGATTTTATGTTTTTATTTTTTCTCATAATCTGATTTTATTATTAATATAATATATTAGCTAATATTAGAGTTATAAATAATGTAATTTATTTATTTTAGCTTAAGTTATAATTTGTTTAGATTTTAAAATAATATCTTTAATAATGATTTAATCAAATATATTTTAAAATTAAAATACCTTAAACTACCTAAAATCTTAAAATTTAAAGATTATTATTTATTTAATAGAATTAATATATCATAGTAATATAAAAATTATTAAAACTACTTCTGTCATTTTTCTATTATATTCTAATTTACCATTAATTAAATATTTATTACTTAGTTATTTAACATTAATTGCTAACAATTATTATTATTAATATTATTTATTTATTTCAATTTTATAAAAATTTGAAAAAACTTTAAAATATTTGAAAACTGGATGATTATTTAATAAATATAATTTAAATTTAAAATTTTAAAAAAATTAAAATATTTTGAAAATAATAATTTGTAAATAAAATTTTACTTAGTACATTATTTATTCCAATAAAATATAAAAAACATTTTACTGGTATTTATTAAGAAATAAAACTATTTCATATTTATCAATTTACATAATTAATTTATTTTAAAATTTAATTATTATTAGTAGTAAATATAAATATATTAGCATTAACAGCCAAATTATTTTTGTTTTGTATAAAAAATAGCAATTAAAAAATTAACACTAAAAGTGAAAAAAAAGACAAAGTGAAACTAAATGGCCTCTAAACTTTGAGGTACATAGAAACCTAACTTCTTAATAGATTAAGACTAGAATTAGCAATGAGTTGGTTGAGCTTAAGTTATATTCTAAAATTTTTTATTTTGGTTCTAACTTGACTAATATTTGACTTAGTGCCTGTTTGAATGAGCTTATATCAGTAGAGCTTTTATCAGTAGAGCTTTTTTTAGAAGAGCTTTTATCAGTAGAGCTTTTGTTGGCTGTTTGACTGTCAATTAAAAAAACAGCTTTTAAAAAAGAGCTTCATACAGTAGACTGTTTGGCAACATAAAAATAAAAAGCACATTTATTAATTTTAGCTATATTTTATTTTATAATAAAATTATTTATGCATATAAATAATATTTAAAGTATACTAAACA
>JAOSBN010000009.1:25721361-25742404 GCA_027563595.1 Erythroxylum suave
GTGTGTATAACTATAAAGAAAGTTACTTTTAGTGACGAGCTATGTTTATGAGATTTCTGCTGTAATATATGGAGTTTATTTTATGGATTAGGCTTCAACTGTTTTATGCTGATATTTGTAGAAGGTCAATTTAAAAAAATGATTAAGACAAATTAAAACCTTGGTTTAATAAGTAATTTTCTAAATTGATGGTTTTGTATTTTAAGATTATCTGTCCTGCTTCTCAGAAAAGATAACTTATCCTAGTACAGTAGGTCATATACAAATTAAAAGAAATGCTCATAACAATTTAACGATTATTTTCTTGGAGAGAAAATGCCAAAGGACCAGACATCAAGTGCATTTAAGACATTATGAATGTTCTAGAAAGCTCTAGGGTAGCACTGGTCCAGTCGTGGACTTCAATTGTACTTTATTTGGGATCCTTTTTTTTAAATTTTCATTTAATTAAGTTATAATATTCGAATTTGATTGTGATTGAGATCTTAATTAAATTTTTTAAGTTTGATTTAAATTCAATTAAATTATCATAATTTTTACTTAATTGAATACACTTTTTATTTTTTATATTAATTTATTAACTTTTAGTAAATACTAAGCCTTTGATTTCTTATGTTTTCTTAATTACTCTATTCGATGTGCATATTCTTACTTACTAAACCAAGATTTCTAAAATTCTCATTTATTTTTCAATTTTTTATTGATCAGAATTTTAAAATTTGATTTCGTTAAAGATTTTTATTTATCAACATTGGTCTCATATTGACAAGGTGTTTAAACTTTTTTTTTAAGAACTTCAATTTCCTTTTATTTTGCTTGTTTTCCTTTTCCTCTTGTTCTCGTTGACTTAGTTTGTTCGATGAAAATACTTTAAATAGGCAAATTTCAAACTTGGTTCTCGAATTAAACTTTGTCGCAGTAAGAGAATTGTTGTCTTTAAAAAGAGAAGTGAAGTGGTTATGTTATTGTGCAAAGGCTAATTAAGAATTCAATTGATTACAAGGTTGAAAAGAAGAACGGAGAAAAATGTTCTGCTGATATGATTTTTATTAAGAAATAAACGCATATACGTACTAGAAAGAATATCTCTTTCTTTTAGTGAACAAACAAGTACGAATTGTTGAGGTGACATAAAAGATTCTTCCCCTGCCAGTGAAACCTAGGAGGAATAGACATATAAATTTCTTCGAAGAGATCACGATGAAGAAAAGTATTGTGGATATCAAGTCGAAGAAGAGACCAATTTTGGGTTGATGCCAAAGTCTATAAGCAACATGCTGCGACTATTTTAGGAGTAGGTGAAAAAGTGTTATGATAATTGGTACCCTCAAGTTGTGTGAAACCTTTTAACTAAAATTGTTTTATAACATTCAAGAGATATACACCCAATCACAAGCAATAGTTTGCTTTCCAGGAGGAATAGATGCGAGTGCTGTTGGCCTTCAAAATAACCAACACAGATTGCATCTTTTGCCAATAGGATTAAAAGGAAGGTCGATCATAACATATAGGCTCAACAACACATCATTAATGATAATTGCAATGACATAGCGATGTTGTGGTGAGTAACAATCATAAGAGAAAAAATTGCAAAGAGGTTACCATGTAAGTTTATGTGGAAAAGATGAAGAGGATGACAATGATTTGGGAGATGTTACTTAGTTGTAAATATAGACACGCAAAGCTACTGGTGGAATATGAGGTCATTGAGAATGGGATTTGCTAATGGTGAGGTAACAATAGGGGGAACATGTTCCATAGATGATAGCTAAATAGATGGAGTTTTTGAAGTAAGAGGATTTGAGATAACAATAAGTATGATAGAACCGGTATGAGGTAGGGAAGGTTTACTAGTTTTATAGGAAAAAAACACTTGTAATATGTAACACGAACTTTAGTTACGACCCAAGATCAACCATAAACTTGTATTAATGGAGAAAACGCGAAAAAATTCCTATTTTGTTATTCATTTCCGATGAATGAGCTATAAAACGACACAGTTTTTGAACTTTCTCACTAATACATGATTGACCCATACTAATTAGGACCCATTTTGTTCGCAAGAATTCAGTGCATTAAACTGTGTCCTTTATTGGGCATCTTTGTTATCTTTAACCTAAATCAAATTCAAATTTCTTAACTGTATAAGATTATCAAAAATCGTAATTAATAATTCTCCAAATTAAGAAATCACTAATATTTTTTCCCTTGGACAAAAATTAATTACAATAATTATAACAATAATAAAACCAATAAAAGTTGTTAGCAAAATCAGTGAATAGGTTGACCAGTTTAAAAAAAATTGATTCAAATATAATAAAAGTCCATCATCTGGTCCCATAAGGCTTTCGATACCGAAAAATATCAAATGCATGTGTCATATGTGACATAGATCCAATATAATCACGCACATCTAATACTTTACTAACATGAATGAGAAAATAGAGTGTTACAAACTACAATGATACCCGTACGATCTTAAATGTATCATCTTCCGTTTGTAAATCTCAATTTCTCTGAACTTTATGCTAAACTACACTAAAGAAATTTGTTTTCTCTCTCTGAAAGCTAAACTGCATTAGAGAAAACCTTTATTGGATTAAATGCTCATACTTACATGTCATATCAAATCCATGGATTTATATATATACATCTGTATGTGTCCTAAAGACATATGCTCAAGATCAATTTGTATATATATGCCCAGTGACCTTTAAAATGCTTAGGATCGACGTAGATCTTAAGACTTTCACCTATATTATGACAACGTATAACAAACTGCATGACTGAGAACAAAATGATGATCATTTGTATTTATAAAATATATTGTCATAACATATGAAAAATGTATAAATGTATTAAAAGTAGACACAATGATCCCTAATTAATAGTGTTTAAGGGCTTCAATACACCCATACTATACACATGTCTTTAAAACATAATTAGGTGAAGTCCTTTAGTTAAGGGATCAGTAAGCATATCCTCAATCTTTAAATGTTCCACCTCAATTTCACTTTTTGTATCAATTCCTTTATGGTCAAATATTTGACTTCCAAATGCTTAGACCTTGTGATGTTCTTATTATTGTTAATGAACAATACCGGAAAAAAAAATCACAATATAACCAAATGAGTATAGCCACTAAATCGACCACAGACAACTAAAAAATAAAGTTCTTAAGCTAAATAGCTTGTAAAGTAGCTTTATGGCACATGCATAGTTGAAGAAGTCACTAGTGTCTGTTTGACACTTTTTCACGATATTGCATTATCTGTTAACATAAAAATGTGCCTTAATGTTGACTTTCTATCATCTGAATACATGGCAAAATTTGAATTCGTATAACCTATAAGGTCTAGATTGTTGACTTTTATAAATGTCAACTTATAATCATTAGTTCCCTTTAGATATCTCCCTACTTGTTTGACAGTATTCCAATGGCCTATTCCTAGGTTGCCTAAATACCTATCCAGCAGTCTAACAATAATTGCAATGTCTGTTTTAATGCATCGTTGGACATACATCAGGATACTAATGACACTAGAATATGAGACATTCTTCATAGCCTCTCTTTTTGTGTCATTCTTTGGATTTTTTTTCCAAAGATAATCTCTCATTTTGAGAGATTAGTGCCACAATAAGCTTATAATCAACCATATTAAACCTTTGTAGCACTTACTCAATGTATGCTCTCTACGAGAGATCTACTGAGTATTGAGACCTGTCTTAGTGAATCTGTATACTTATGATAAAAGATGTCTCACCAAGGTCCTTCGTGTCAAAATGTTTGACCAAAAGCTACTTAATCTCATATAGCATGGTCAAGTTATTTGATGTGAGCACCATATATCAAAGTAGAAAGATAACCTTGCTCCCCCTTACCTTGCAATACAAACATCTTTCAACTTTATACTCCATGAAGCAAAATGAGGTAACGACCTCATCAAACTTAAGTACCAATTTTTGGAGGCTTATTTAAAATCATATATTGATTTTCTCAGGTTAAAAACCATGTTAGCTTTGTCTTGATCATGAAATCCTTCAAGTTGCTCTATATAGACTTCTCCATTTAGAAAAGTGGTTTTAACACCTATCTAATGTAGCTTCGTACCATAATGAACTACTATTGCCATAATTACTCTAAATGCATCCTTAGAGGATACAGGAGAAAACATAACATTAATGTCAATCCCTTCTCATTAAGTGAACCCTATGGAAACCAATCGAATTTAAAACCACTCAACTTTACCTTGAGAATACTTTTTGGTCTTTAAAATCCATTTATAGCTGATTAGTTTGCAGTTATGAGGTAAATCAACAATCTCTCTTACCCTATTCTGCTTCATAGGTTGCATCAAATCCTTCATTGCATCTTACCACAAATTTGCATGAGGTTCTGAAAGAACTTCTGTAAAAGTAACTAAATCTTCTACATGTCTAATATCATAGTCTTGTTCACCTAAATAAATTATATAATCAAATGAGATAAAAGGTCTTCTTATTTTAGTGAATCTTTTTAATCGAGCTGATTAAATGTGGTTTCCATCAGTTCTGACTGTACAAGTGATGAATATGAAATAATTATTGTATCCACCTTATTATCATCTAAAGGGTGAGAAGGACCACCCTTATCATAGACATTATGCTCTAAAAACTTAACTGTTTCTGATTATATTATACTAGACCCTCTATCTCTACAGTAAAATATGTATCCCATAAATTGGTTAGGATATCTAACAAAATAACAATGATTGGAATGAGAATGCAACTTATCTTTGTAAGGATTATACAAACATACCTTACCAGGGTAGCCTCATACACTAATGTGGGTGAGGCTAGGCCTCCACCCCTTCCAGATTTCAAAAAATGTCTTCGAAACTGATTTGCTTGGAACTCTATTAAGTATATACAAGGTAGTCTTTATGGCTCCACCCTAAAGGTAATAAGGTGAATTAGTCTTACTCTACATTGACCTCTTCATGTCTTTTAAGGTACGATTAAGCTTTTCGGCCACATCATTTTAATCAGGACTGCCTAACATAGTGAACTGAGCCAATATTTTGTATGATTATACATATTTGACAAACGGACCCTTTTCATGTCTTGAAACCCCATGTTTGTCATAATATTCACCTCCACGATCATATCTTACAATCTTAACGGACCTTCCCAATTAGTTCTCAACTTCAGTCTTAAATATCTTAAATTTCTCAAGAACTTTAAACTTTTCTTTAAGGAAGAACACATATCCATAATGGGAATAGTCATCAATAAATGTCAAAAAATATCTTGAATTACACAATGTCACTCTGTAAGGTCCACATATGTCTGTATATATGAGATCTAATAAGCTAGAAGCATGAGTTAAACCTTGTTTCTTTATTTAATCAACTTACGCCTATAATAGTCCACACATGTTTCCAGATCATTAAAATCTAAAGTTGGGAGAATGTTATCCTTAACCAATCTCTCAACTTTATCTCTGAAAATATGACCCAACCTTTTATGCCACAACATCTATAACTTATCCTTTATCAGGTTTTCTTTTTAGTGACTTGCTCAGTAATATATGAAGAAGCATACATCCCACTAGGATCAAGATACATTATATACAAACCTTATGATAAGAGGGTAGTACCAATATGTTTTGCATTAAAAGGTAACTTTACAACAGAATTTTCAATGACAAAACTATAAGCTTCTTTATCCAAAATAGATGTAGAGATCAAATTTCATCTAAAATACGGTATATAATACATGTCATTTAATACAAGAGTCAACCCTGTATTAAGATTTAAACAAACATCCCCTATAGAGATTACATCAACTTGTTTGTTATTTCCCACCATCAATTTTTGCTCCTCCCTATTTGGTTTTCTCTTATGTATGGATCCTTACATTATGGGAGCAATATGATTAGATGCTCCACTATCTAGCCACCAAGAACTTAATGTGTCTATAACAAGATTAGACTCATGGATCATACAAGCCAAGGAGTTACCTGATAGCTTTTACTTTTCTTTTTAGGTTTTATACTTCTAGCAATCTAGCTTTTTATCTCCCTTCTTACAGAAGAAACATCTCATACTCTTTACATCCCCAGGAACTCTAGCAATACTAGATTGACCAACATCCACATGTGGAGAAAATTTAGATTTCTTACCTTTGAATTTATAGGGCTTTACCTCTGTCTTCCCTTTGGTTGCTACTAAGGTTGTGTGAGCTATGTTCTTCAAATTCTCCTTTTCAGCAACACATCGGGTAATAAATGCATTTATGTCCCAAGCATCATCCTGAGAGTTATATGTGGTAACCAAAATACCAAACGTTGATGGAACTGTATTCAGAGCTTGGTGAATGATACAAGCATCGGGAATATAAATATTTAATGCCTTCAACTTAGTCTCCAAGTGGATAACGATTACTCCCTCACTTCGCCTACTCCTATATATTTTATAGAGCATAATTCCTTTCATAAGGTACCTATTTCAACATTATAAGATGCTTTATATCTCTGTGAGACATTATTGAGGAAGTCTCTTACTATGATTGTTTTTAAAAGTCCTCAAGTAGATGGTTTGGAATAGATTTCTTTATAGTCAAGCAACACATCCTATTTGATCTTTCATAGGTTGCATATGTTGCTTTCTCAGCCTTTAAGTTCAGAAATGTAAGTGCAAATAGCCTATCCTTAATCATGGCCATAATGATATTTGTCATCTCCTACCCAAATTCCACATCTTGCCTCCATTTCTTAAAGTTGAAAATAGTTAGGTTTTTAATAATGACACTGTTATTATTCACAGAAAAGATGACTGCAAATAACATAAATGATCAGCACAAATGTAGGATAATAATGATACTCAATGCTACAAAATAGTATCTCTGTTGAGCATTTTGTCACATATATCGCGAAACACCTATGGGCTGAATACATAACACAGGCAAATCAGATCTTCAAATAAAAACGATCAGGGTGAACACCATTAATTCTTATGATTCTACTGCCTGTGGATGAATAGCTCACTCAAGCAATGACTTTCCTCTATCTTATGCCTTTACGCACATCTCAAAATCTCACATAACGTCAATACCTGTGGGCAGATAACTAAATGCAAGACCAAAGACATCCCCAAACATGTAAGTCGAATAATTCAAATATTAACTTTAAAGGTCAATGTGATGACTACATTCTCATTAATATCCAAATGGATTCACAAGCACATGGGAAACACCTGTATGTAATCCTCAAATTCTGTATGGACATATAATATGTGATACTTTACATTCATACATGCAACATCCTCATGCACATTCTGATTATCACATATTAGTGTTGAAAACATTATCAATATACTTTATTTGAGAATTCATTACAAGACAAATCTCAATCAGAGGGATAATCATGCGATACAAAACAATAAATATACTGTATGAGATACGAAAACCACATACCTCTCTTATTTCAAGTCCAAAGCATGAAAGTTTACTCAAAGATGGCTTTAATAACCTTATTTGATTTTTCTGAAGTTCAACCTTATTTATTACCAATGTAATAAATCCAAAAAATAAAAACTCACTTTATAGATTCACGGGACCTCAAAACTAACCTAAAATAAATTGAGGGACCATATTGAGAATTTTGAAAATTTTGAGTTTTTTGTTTATCATATAGTGTGTTGACGACAACATTGCACATAGGGCAGAAGTGCATGCAATGCACACTCGATGCCTGACGCACTACTAGATGTGTCATGCACACAAACATGCACTGCTTTTAGAAGCACGTGTGTCACAGGCATGATATGCACAGACCCGCCCACCTCCTCAAACACGTGTGTTACACACACCAATCGCATGGGTTGCTGCTGCATGTGCCAGTTGTCTGCTCATGTGTGTATCACATATGCTTGTTGCTGGCGTAACCTAGAAGCTACAGTCTACTTTTTAGAGCGTCTTCCTCTCCAATCTCTAGAAAAGGCAAATTTTGGCGACTTTTCAGGCGATATTCTCAACAGAAAATCACCCTAAAGCCCATTTTAACCCATTTTTCCATGTGATGCTTGTTCAACATCAATTCATACAATAAATATGCAATTTATATAAGTGAAAACAGATTAATTTCTTCGATTTCCTTAAGGAGATATTCAAAACTCTTCGTTCAAATTCATACGATCACGAAACTGCTCTAATACCATGTGTAATATGTATAAAGAGCACACGTTGACTCAAGTATATGTCTATGTTTATACTCTATAATCCTATTTCCTAAGGTACATAAGTGCAAAAGTGTCAGTAACTACTGCCTTTTTAATTAAAAACATATTGCATAGAAAAAAATTCTCTTCCATATTTGCAATGATATTATGGCATTGAGTTTTCACAAAACAAAAAAAAAAGGTATCACATTGTATCACATTTTTATTTTATGATGCATAAAGCAAACCCAAGTAAAATGAGAAAAATTATCCATAATTGTTAAAAATATATAACATTAGAAAAAATGCATATGGTCTCCAAATATCACAATGAATTAATTCATAAGGTTTAATAAAAGAAATGGAACTAATCTAAAAGGGAACTGATGTATATTTTCCAATGGCACATATTATTTAACTCTAAAGGAAAATTTAATAAGGTTTCCCTGAACTTAACCTAGAAGGCGATACATGTCCTAGTCGATGATGCCCTAGGGTAGTAGAAGTGTTTTGATTAGAGAAAGGTATGATGGTATAGGTTGTTGCTGATTGAATGGATCGCAGTGACTTATTTGCTCCTATTACAATCAAGTAATAGAGTTTGCCTAGTTGTCTACCCAAACCAATCATCCTCCTTGTCATTAAATCCTATAAAATACACCAATAAAGAAAGAACATTACAGAGCAATTTAAACTTCTAGAGTTCTTGTGACTCAACTCACAGACATCAAATTCACTTTGCAAGATAACATCCCAAGCACATTTTGTAAAATAAATTAGGAGACATAAAGATAAATTTCTAGTAGAGATAATTGGAGTCTAGTCTCCATTTGACATAACAAATGGTGGTAAAGAAGTGTTATCTTTATTTTCTATAAGCAAATTTAAATATGAAGTAATGTGATTTGTTGCATCACTATTGATTATTAAGGTGATAGCAAACCTAAAAAAGCAATTGCATTATTTGCCTTAGGAGCAACTAATAAAGATGACATGTTATCTTACATAATAAATAACATTTGTTGTAGCTGTAGTTTAGTCAATCATTCTTAATAGCTTGGATCTGCTGCATAGTTGGAGCTTCTCTGACATTATTAACTGAAGATTGATTAACCTTATTATGTCTAAAATGACTATTCTTGTTTGATCAATGCTTGGGATGTCCAGGTGGATAATCATTTAGCTTTCAACATGTCTCTCTTACATGGTGATCTTGTCATAGTAAGAACAATGTAGTAGCCTGTGATTAGATGGATTAGGACGAGATGAAGAATCATATTTGTATCAATAACAAAGGTCACCAATTTTATATAATCATTGTTGAAGATTCCATTGACTCACATATGACACCAAAGTTTTATTGTTTTTCTTCTTGAATAATGAAAGAATAAGCCTGTGTAACATTAGGTAATGGATTCAATAAAAGGATTTGACCAAAAATAGTACTATAAGATTTATTCAAACCCGTAATAAACTACATCGATTTTTGCATTTTACTATCTACTTCATAAGTGTAAGCAAAAATATCATTATAGGAACGTAATTCATCCCATAATTTTTAAAACTTCATTTAATAAGTAATAAATAGTCATTTGATCTTAGGCAGACAAACAATGTATTTCAATATAAAAGAATTCTTAATGCATTGCTTTGAGAAAATCGATTGTGAAGATCTTCCCAAACTTCATGTGTAATGTTGTAAAAAAAACATTATCTGCAATATTAGGTGTCAAAGAATTAAGAAGCCAAGATAATACCATATCATTGCATTTTTTCCATGCTGCAAAGTCTTTTGGTTTGGTCATGGTAGATGCTGCCTTTGAAGTTCCATCAATAAAACCTAATTTGGATTTTGCTTTCAAAGGGATGATCATGGCTCTATGCCAAGTTGAATATTTGTATCCATCAAGAGGTTTTGAAAAAAAGATCATTCCAAGATGAAGAAAATGGTTAAGGGAATAAGGATTCCCATAATCTGATTCATTTGCTGATGTACTAGCTGTAATGACGAGAATCGAATAAAAAAGGAGGTATCATTACTTCTTTGATACTACAAAAAAAAAGATGGAGAAAAATATTATATTGGTCTAATTTTTATTAAGACAGAAACAAACATATATACAAGAAGGAATATATATAATTGAGGTATTCTACTCATATAATTCAACTATTTTGATAAGGACAACTACAGCATTTACTCTGTAAATTTTGTATATAATTGACTTTCCTAATAAGGCGATTAAAAGTTACTTTGATTTATTGCTTTAATTTATTACTTTGGGTTGCTATGGCCAAATAATGTTCAAACTGATTTCTTTAATGAGTTGCTTCAATCACTTAAGTGAGAACTATTCGATAAATTCTGCTAACAAAAAAAAAACTTGCTAGTATTATAATTTAATGACAAGATCCCAAAAATACCTTATGTTTTTCCATTTATAGAATATCCATTTTTGTATGATGGCTCATGGCGGTCAAATTCTGGTGATTGATATTAAATTTATAGTGGTCAAATTTTGGTGACTAATAATGTTAAACTTATGGATATCAATTTTTGTTGATAATAGGTTTAAGGAGAATTTTTTAAAAGATTAAACTCGATTTAGTAAAAAAAATAAATGTTTAAAAATTTATATGCACTTAACTTAAATTTTAAAAAATTAAATTAAACCTTTAATTTCAATTTTTAATGATTTAATATTTAAAAAATCTTTATATTTTATTTTATAAGTATATACATTCTTTTTATTAATTTTTATTAATAAACTTGGCAACAGTAATACATAACATGATTTAGAAGTAAAAATGTATTTATTCAATAATCACGTACTTTTTTATAGTTAACCTCATGCTGGTAGAGTGTTTAGTTCACTTTTGAAGAATTTTTATTTTGTTTTTTTCTTGCTCTTTTATAGTTTTTTTTAATTTAGTTTGTTCGGTGAAGAAACTTTAAATGGATGATGTTTGAGTTTCGTAGCTTGAGCCAAACTAAGGAAGGCTACCATCTTTGCATCACAATTGTTATTACGATTTTTGAATCAAATGAAATACTAGAAAAGATTAGAGACTGAGGAACAGAATCATTGCAAAGATTTAATCAACTGTTATCTCTCAAAAAAGAGGATAAAAAAAATCAATTATCTATGATATGTAAAGGCTTTTAAGAATTCGGTTCATTATAAGGTGATTATATACATATTCGTTTTAATCAGTTCCTCTGAGTTATTATAATGTAATAATGTTAAAATTAGTTTTTGTGTTGGGTTGCTTTGATTGCTTAGGAGAGAAAGGGGAGAACCACTTAATATGAATGGATAAGCTCCTCCATTGATTCCCAACAAAGAAAACTTATCAGTATAATGGTTTAATAGTAAGATTAAAAAAATATTCTATTTTTTCTTATATGCATGGAGATCAAATTTTGGTAGACATAAAAGTTCAAGAATTGAATTGTATTTTTTCAATTTTGTATGGTTTAATATTTTTAAATCATTATGATTTATTTGATAATCAGATTTCTTATTTATTATTAATTTTTATTAATAAATTTAATAATAAGACTGATACATTATATCTATTAAGAAGTATAAAGATTGTAAGTCAAATGGTTGATTCTTTATTGGAAAATTTATTTTCACGAGTGAATATGTGGATACTAGTAACTATACTCAAGCCTGTGGAATAATGGT
This sequence comes from Erythroxylum suave, assembly GCA_027563595.1. Classification (NCBI taxonomy): domain Eukaryota; kingdom Viridiplantae; phylum Streptophyta; class Magnoliopsida; order Malpighiales; family Erythroxylaceae; genus Erythroxylum; species Erythroxylum suave. The sequence continues at coordinate 25,733,249 of JAOSBN010000009.1, forward strand.
CTGTTAAAATACTTTCTCTTTATTATACGAATGTACAGGATCTTAAACTTATATAATTCTCACATAATCAATTCTCGTACCTTGATCCATGATGTCGATTGATGTTGAATCTCTTCCGTGTTTCTATTCTTTTATCATCTCTTTATTATTTCTGTTCTTTCTCCTTATTTGATGGTTATCACAAAAGTAACTTAATAGGTAAGAGTAGGACAAAAAAAGGTGATGGTTATATGTGGTTTTATAATAAAGCCACCTTTTAACTACCACACCCATCATTTTGGTATTTTTAAATATTTATTATATGAGATATTAATAATCCAACATTCTCTCACTTGGCTCATGTAATATTGTCATATGCATAAGTCATTTAAATTTCATGCGCATTGAATACATTAGTCATCATAATCAAAAATTAGAACTAACGTGAGTCATGGCAGTTGCATGTGATTTAAAAACATATTCCCTTCCATGTACTACAAAGTTAGTCTTCTCCATGAAATGATCCATAAATGGGAAACACATAATTGATCAGAAAGAAATTCAATAATGAGCTCAGAACGTTAATGACAATAAAACATAAACGTCATCATAATATGCATTAATGCCTACTTAGTAATGACCATACTGTCAATATGCCCCATAAATATTTTATGTGGTAATCCCTTAGTCAAAGGGTCAGCAATCATAAGATTAGTGCTAATGTGCTCAATTGACACTCTCCGCTTCTGAACATCTTCTTTAACAGCAAAGTATTTCAATTCCATATGTGTAGCACCTTTGGAATATTTGTCGTTTTTAGAAAAGAAAACTGTTGTGGAATTATCACAATAAATTTTCAGCGGCTTGGCAATACTGTCGACTATTCAAGTCCTGAAATAAAGTTTCGCAACTACTTAGCTTGAATCATGGCCTCAAAGCACGCCACAAATTCAGCTTCCATGGTGGATGCAACAATTATTCACTTCTTCGCACTCTTCCATGATATTGCTCCTCCGGCTAAAAAATATACATAGCTAAATGTAGGTTTTTTAGTATCCACACAACCAGCAAAATCTAAATCTAGATATCCAATTACTTCAAGATGATCGGACCTCTATAAGTAAACAGGTGATCTTTTCTCCCTTGCAAATATCTTAAGACTTTCTTTGCAGCTTTCTAATGATCCAATCCTGGGTTGCTTTGGTATCTACCAAGAATATCAACCGCAAAGCTAATGTCCGGCCTTGTACACATTTGAGCCTACATTAAACTCCCAACAACAGATGCATAAGGAATTCCTTTCATCTATTTCTATTCCATATCATTCTTTAGATATTGTATCAGCTTAAATTTGTCTCCTTTTCTAAATCTCTCAAAAACTTTATTAATATATGCTTTCTAAGACAAACTTAATAATCCTTGTGATCTATTCCGAAATATTTCTATTCCGAACACATAGTTTGCTTCTCCCACATCTTTCATTTTAAAGTTATAAGAGAAACTGCTTAGTCTCGCTTAATAGACCAAGATTATTAGTTGCAAGCAAGATGTCATCAACATATAGAATCAAAAAGATAAACTTTAGATTTTTCTGGATAACAAATGAAATATCCACTGATTGTTCTTGTATCCAGTTTTTTTTCTTGTGGATTATAAATCCTTGTTTCTATCTAGTATCCCTAGACATGCAGGTGCCTTAAACTAGGTTTCCTATCAGCCCACAGTTCAAAAGTGTCTTTGGAACCAATGAAATAGGAACCTTATTTAACATATACATAATAGTTTTTAAGGCATACAACCATAATGATAAGGGTAAAGATGCATTACTTAACATACTTCTAACCATGTCCATTAAGGTTCGATTATGCCCTTCTGATACGCTATTTTGTTGTGATGCTCTCAGCATTATGTATTGAGCACATATGCCATGCTTTTATAGGAATTTAGCAAATAGACCTGGGTGTTGTCCACTTTCATCATCTCTTCCGTAATACCCACCACCTCTATCAGGCCTAACAATTTTCACTTTTCTGTCTAGCCACCTTTCAACTTCAGTTATATAAATTTTTAAGGCATTCACTACTTAAGATTTCTCATGCAGTAAATAGACATATCCGTAACGTGAATAATCATCAATAAAGGTGATAAAGTATTTTTCTTTATCGAAAGAATTAATATCAAAAGGTCCACATATATCAGTGTGTACAATTTCAAAAAGCTGAGTGCTTCTTGTGGAACCTTTATTTGTGTGTTTTGTTTGCTTTCCCTTAATACAATCCACACAAATATTGAGATCAGTAAAATCCAAATCTGGAAGAATTTCATTTTTTACTAATCTATCCAGTCTTTCTTTGGAAATATGACCTAAACGCTTATGCCATAAGTAAGCAGAACATTCATTCACGAAACTACATTTAGTTCCAACTTTATGATGCAAGGTCATAAGACTTTCTGATACGCTATTTTGTTGTGATGTTCTCAGCATTGTGTATTGAGCACATATGTCATGCTTTTATAGGAATTTAGCAAATAGACCTGGGTGTTGTCCACTTTCATCATCTCTTCCATAATACTCTCCACCTCTATCAAACCTAACAATTTTCACTTTTCTGTCTAGCCGCCTTTCAACTTCAGTTATATAAATTTTTAAGGCATTCACTGCTTAAGATTTCTCATACAGTAAATAGACATACCCGTAACATGAATAATCATCAATAAAGGTGATAAAGTATTTTTCTTTATCGAAAGAATTAATATCAAAAGGTCCACATATATCAGTGTGTACAATTTCAAGAAGCTGAGTGCTTCTTGTGGAACCTTTCTTTGTGTGTTTTGTTGCTTTCCCTTAATACTATCCACACAAATATTGAGATCAGTAAAATCCAAATCTGGAAGAATTCCATTTTTTACTAATCTATCCAGTCTTTCTTTGGAAATATGACCTAAACGCTTATGACATAAGTAAGCAGAACATTTATTCACGAAACTACATTTAGTTCCAACTTTATGATTCAAGGTCATAAGAGTTTCAGTATATTAATTATCAAGATTCAATTTATATAGAACATCACAAAGTATACTAGGTCCAATCATACTAGTATGCTTAAATAAACTGAAACATCCATTACCAAACTTAAAAGAGTATCCAGTTACATCAAGTTTAGATAAAGAAATCAAATTCCTAGAAACACTAGGTACATAAAGAGTTTCAAATAAATCTAAATGATGTCAAGTACTTAGGATTAAATGGTAAGTCCAACTGCTTTCATTGGAACCTTTACTCTATTCCCCATGAAGACAAATTTCTCATTTGAGATTGTGGTTTGGATCGTCAGGAATCCATACATATTATTAGAAATATGAGTTGTACATCCAGAATCAATCTACCAAGTATTACTTGGAACTTTAGTTAAATTTGATTCAAAACATATATAAGCCTTAAGCTTACCTTTCTTCTCAAACCAAGCCTTGCGTCGTGGACAGTCTTTCTGGAAGTGTCCAAATTTTTTACAGGAATGACATTTGTTATTATTTGCCTTCTTCTGGATCTTAATGGAGGACTCATTAGTCTTCAGTGGTCCTTTCCCCTTTCCATGTTTCTTATGTAGTTTCTTACTAGTTCCTTGATATTTTATAAAATAGATGGAATGATTTCCTTGATTTTTAAGTTTTCTTTCTTCTTGAGCCAACATACTGTGCAACTCATGCACATTCCATTTGTCTTTCATGGTGTTATAGCTCATTTGGAACGGAACATACTCAGATGGTAAAGAGTTCAAAATAAAATGTATAATGAAATTCTCATCCACTTCCATTCCCAAAGACTTAAGTCTTGCTGCAATATTTGTCATTTCGATGACATGTTCATGCATAGTACGAGAACCGTCAAATTTCATGGTGGTCAAAGTACCCATTAGTATCCCAACAAGGGATTCATCAGCTGTTTGAGAGCGCTCTTCCATAAAACTCATAAATTCTTCAGCGCTTTTAGTTTTGGGAAGAGCTAACTTGATGTTGTTTGCTATGCTTATTCTCATAAACATCAAGCTCAGTCTGTTTGATTTTACCCAAGCTTTATATTGAGCCTTTTCTTCATCACTGCTAGTATCAGTAATAGCAGTAGGCTTCTCAAGTTGATGTGCCAAATCAAGATCTAATACACCAAGGTGAAATTGGACTTGTTCACTCTCATTAAAAAAATCTTGCTTATTAAATTGGATACAGACGAAGCTTGTGAATGTAAAGACATAGGGACAGAAACTGCAATAAATACATGACTAACATTAATGTTTTGAGTCATAAACTAACATATTATATAGATTTAGATGAAAGATTATGTTAACAATTAATGTACATTAATGTTCTTCTTTGAGTGATACATCAATGCATACAATAATCATAATTATGCCAATAATATTTAACATTATTAGGTTATGATGTAGACATTACTTAGAAATATTTATTATCTTTGGATAAATAAGTACAACTAATAGTAATAATGTATTTGCATTACCAAACAATCATATTCATTTATTATAAGAACAACCAATTAGCCTTTGGGTAATTCATAAATTTCTTGTAATAATAAATTTCAATCTACTCATAGATAAACATCAAATTTATGAGAGAGTGATTGTAAAATTCTAGTCAATTTAGAACTAAATTAGCTTAAAGATTTGATCACTTTAGTGACTAACAAATCTAACATAATATTTTTCCAAATTTGATAAATCCATAAAACATTACTCATTTAATTATCCCAGGATAGAAAAAAAAATTAACATGCATATACTTCATTTTCATTCATGTTAACTTTATATATATATATATATATATATATGCATGCATAATACTACTATTCACATGTATTCGTCTATTATTCTTTGATGATATTAGCCATTCACTCACGTATAATAACATAAAGACATGGAATGCATCTTTTTTTGTGTAATAATATAAACACTATTCACGTACACTTTGCTCTAAATACATGCAGTTCATGTTTTGTTGTTTAATAATATACACACTATTCACGTACACTTTAACATAAATGCATGTAGTTCATGTTTTGATGTTTAATAATATAAACATTATTCACGTGAACTTAATATAAATACATGTCCTATTCATCTGTTATAGTTTAGTATTATTAACACCATGCATACACTATTCAAGTTCACTTTCACATTCACGTTCATGCGTTTGTTATTAAAACAACCAGTTCATGCATCTTCACGTTCATGTTCATGCATTTGGTATTAAAACAACCGATTCATGCATCTTTTGTTCATGCATCTTTTAATAAAATAACCAACGAAAGTTTATACATCTCGTATTCATGCATCTTTTAATAACAACGATGATGCTCCATCACACCAACCGCACACACAACTAATGCAGCAGGCATTAATGCTTGCTTGCACCACCAAAGGAAATATCATCATATTGGTAGTGTCTTGGATCACCAAGAAAAAACATGCATTTAAAATTGCCTAGTAGATATATATATATCGGTTTTTTCCAAACAGAAAAGTATGAAAATGGTTCAAAACCAAAAACGTAACAGAGAATCATAAAGTTCATAACCAAATGCTCTGATATCACTTGTTAAAATACTTTCTCTTCATTATACGAATATACAGGACCTTAAACTTATATAATTCTCACATAATTAATTATCGTACCTTGATCACTTCTGTTCTTTCTCCTTATTTGATGGTTATCGCAGAAGTAACTTAATAGGCAAGAATACGACCAAAAGAGGTGATGGTTATATGTGGTTTTATGGGAAAACCACCTATTAACTACCATACCCATCATGTTGGTATTTCTAGATATTTATTACACAATACGTTAATAATCCAACATGGTATCCAACATAAATAACTATACTTGAGATAAGAAAAACTACTTCCCTAACAATTCCAACTTTTTTAATGAAAGATCGGAAATTTGTCCACCAATAAATCTGCTATAGTCTTTTGATATTATCACCGTAACATTAAACCCACAGTAGAAAAAAAATCAACAATGAACATAAATGTTTCTTCACCGAAACGTTGCAAATAATGGAGCTACAAAATCTACGATGCCTGTTGGAATTTTTCGCATATAACCACCAAAATCAACAATCACCAACACTCACACTATCAATAACCGATCAACTCAACAACACTCATGCATATACCATGAAAATCATCTGCTAAAATTGCCTTCAATTTTTGTTTAACAACAGAAAAAATGTAGCTAGCCATCAACAATTATTCAGCTCACTAAAGCCACGCTAGAACAAAAACAAACGCAACAGCAATGATCCTACACATACTCACCAATGGTCCAACAAACTCATGCAAGCACCAATAGAAAACAACACATTTGACTTCAATTAATAACAAAGATAGCCCTCAATTATCATTCAAATGCTGGAGAAAAATGTAGCTGCAAGATCCACACAATTACCGATTACCTAGCACACACAAGTCATTTAATACACGATAGAGAAATCAGCAACACATAATAATATCCTTACAGAATCAGCTGCTAAATGTCATCAAAGATAACCTTAAAAATCAGCTGCCAAGTCACCTATTAATTTTCATTTTTTCGTACCCAAAAGCGAGAACCATTCAACCCATCCTTTATGTAAAACACAGCCCCAAAAATCCACACAATAGGCAGAGAACACAACTATCCAATATAGATAGATACCATAAAACATTCAACCGCCTTTGATAGATAAAATCACTGAAATATCATAAGAATTAAAGTTGTATACACATGAAAAATTTGCAAATTTTTCCCTCACACAAATGATAACTTTGCAGTCCAAAAACTTACGTACACCCACTAGAAACGCAGCTATAAATTGTCAATCATAATCTCTAAAAATTTAGCTACAAAGATAGCTACAAAAATCACGAAAAATCTGTACACTATCTTTATTTAGATATGATGATTTTATCCAAATAATAAATCCTATTTTATCCTTTATGTACTTTTATCTTTAAGAGTCCAAGGTAAACTTTCAAATATATCCAACTATGTCTAATTATCAAATAATGTCCAAATTTAATTTATAAGATATCATAACATATATCTTAACACAAACGATGAAGAGTTGGCTAACCATATACTAAGGCTGAAGATCCTTGATAATGATGATGAAGCAATTGAAATTCCTGAACTCAATGTGTGCCGATTTGAAACTAGGGATTTTCTAGGTAAACACATACAAAATATGGTTGTTCAGTTCAGAAAACATGGTTGATTGTATAATGTATGGACAGGGCATTCGAAGTTCAAGTAAGATGATCAAGAGTGGTATTTCTTTAGTCCTCGGATGTGCAAGTACTCCAGGAGTCAAAGAGCCAACAGGACTTCTAAGCTTGGTTACTGGAAAGTCACTGGTAAGGATCGTAAGGTCAAGATTGAGAGCACCCATGAAGAAGTTGGTATCAAGAAGACTTTGGTTTACTATGAAGATCGTGTTTTTCATGGAGTACATCCAACTTGTAACCAGCAAAACCAGGTATGTACATGCTCCTCCACTCTTGCTCTCACAAGAACCAACTCCATTGCTGATTGAGAAAATATCTCACCAAATTTTGAAGAAGGCAGCTTTTGTCTTGTGCAAACTGAGGAACAAACGAGATAACATACTAATGGTTTTTGATCAATATCAATGTTCAACTCAAAGAAATAAGAACGTTGATACTGTTTTAGTAGAGGTGATAAAGCTTTTTTCTAAATTACTGAATCTTTGAAGGAAAAAATTATACATTATTTTCTCTGCAGCGGGACTCCCAGCTAGAAGTGCACCTAAATTCATTCCATGTCTGTGGTGAGACAGATTACAACCTTAACTCTGCAATGCAGTTTTAGATGTGCAACGGAGAAATATTCTCTTACAATGGTTTTGGTTCCTCTCCCTCTGCGTTTTAACAGTCTTATGTCAGAAGTTAGTAATCTAATATGGATGTTTATGGGCGTATCTACAACTGTTTGAATTTCTTGATATAAGATATTTTGTATAAGTTGTTAGAATATGGCCCGACTATATTCAATATATATTAGTAATAATATTAATATAATTAAAGAGTCCCAATTAGTTCATATTTCTTTCTTAATAGTATAATAAATATCAACAATTTATTTTAATCATTTAATGGATGTATCAGATTATATATATATATATATATATATATATACTAATTAGGGTTATAGATTGTTTTCCATCAAATTTTTGTCATCACAAGAGAGTCAAGAAAGATAAATTAATTTTGACTAAGAATGTAGTCATGATCTTTTTTCGATAATGACATCTTTGATATCAGTTACGCAATATTACACTATTATAATTTGTAATAATTATTTAAGATTTTAAAGTTATGAATAATAATTTTGATTCATGTTATAAAGATTATATTTTTACATGTAGTATCAAAGCATGTGTTTTAAATAGACAATTTGTTTATCTATTTTACTAAGATTGTTTGATGATAATTATCAAGTATCATAATGTTTGAAAAGTTTTGTGATTATTCACTATTAATTGATCTTTATTAAAAATAGAAATAAAAAGAGTATTTTAAAAAAATATTATCACCGTATCAGTCCACTACAAGAAAATGAATGAATAGCGGTGGAACATTTCCGACGGAAATGTTTCCGTCGCTATTTACCGACGAAAGAGTATGTTCCGTAGGTAATTTGGCCACGTTTTTGACAGAAAAATACAACCATCGGTATAGAATTTTGTAACTAATATTTCCAACGAAATATAGCGACGCCAACAAGAAACCGTCAGCAAAAAATACGCGAAAAGTTCGCGCATTTTATTTTATTACCTACGGTAACACACTGACGGTGCTGATACGGTCGGTATCTATACCAACGGGAAGGAATATGTCCGTCGGTAAATAAGAAAGGAAAAATGTAGTTCCGACGGAATAGAAGATACTGTCGCAAAACCCAACCATAACAAACATCTTCACCGATGGACAAACATTTGCCGTCGGTGAATTAGTACCTATTACCGACGGTGATTGTTTTCGGTCGGTAACGTTCGTTCCAAATTTGAGTTACCGACGGACTGCGCCAATCCGTCGGGGAGTTAATTGCAATATCACCGACGGAAGAGGGCAGAGCGTCGGTAAATCTTCCATAATGCTTGATTGC
>JAOSBN010000009.1:25742504-25781560 GCA_027563595.1 Erythroxylum suave
AATTTATATGTTACGATCATTAACAAATTAAATGTAATTGAATATAATTAAATAAAATGAAAATATAAATTAAAAAATTTAATAATAACAATTACCGACGGATAAGCACATTTCCGTCGGTATATTGCCATCGTCTCTACCGACGGAAATGAAATATCCGTCGGTATATTATTATCGTATATACCGACGAAAATAAACTTATCCGTCGGTAATGATGATGACAATGTACCGACGGTACGTTCATTTCCGTCGGTAATTTTGCAGACGGAACGTTTTTTCGGTCGCTAAGTTACAGACGGAATTGGTTTGCGCTGTCGGTAAACGTTAGCGACGGTACTTCCTGGTCCGTCGCTAAAGTTAGCGACGCACACTAAATTTCCGTCGGTAAATTTAGCTACGGCCGTATCACCGACGTTTTCGCGCTATCGTCATATTCCGTCGGTAACCTTAATACCAACAGAATATTTGGTTATTTCGTCGGTAATTTCCGTCGCTAAACGTCCATTTTCTTGTAGTGGTCGTTCTCATATTATGGAAGATTTTTGCATTGTGTTTAATTATACATTAAAGCCTCCTGGGTGAAAGCTAGCTAGGCATCCTAACCACAGAAGAATAATGAATTACAAATGCAAATTTTACTATCAATGTTATTCAATTACGTCTACAAACTTATTTAAGCTAATATTTTTAAAATTTAATGATATTTTTATTTTATTCTCATTTTGTGTATTCTATTAATTTTATTAATATTTTCATTTTAGATTTATCTGTATTATTATTGAAATTTAAAATTTTATGTTATGTGTTAAATTTATACATAACGGCATTATAAAAGGATCATTTATTAGTTACAAAAGTGACCAAATAAATTAAATAAATTCTTGTCATCTATAAATAACATTCATAAAATATTAATGACTATTATTGAATTAACTATATAGATAAATGATGTTTATTAGTTGATAAAATTTAGAATTTACCTAAAGGTAAACTAACCCTTTATGACTAATAAACATAATAGAGGAAATGTCAAGTATCTTATATATCCACAATATTAATTGTATTTAATGAGTTTTATTTGATTACCTGGAAAAGTTTGTAATAACATTAAACTTATAATAATATATATATTTTAGTTTGCTCAAAAGAAACTTGCCACATATTCTAAATATTTAATTAATTATAATAAATTAGTTTAATTTAATTAAATTCAAACGGATTTATTTTCAGAATTGATTGAACTCAAACTTGCCAAACCTTAGTGTCATCAATTCTGGGTCAACTAGTATAAGTTTTGAGGACACCTGTTGACGAATGGTTATATAACGCCGCTCCTGATGAACTAATTGTTTCACACTATCTTACTGGGAGGCTATAGGTAAAATTATACTAAAATCTGGGTTTCACGGCAAATGCGTGGCCATTTTCAGGCATCCACTGGATCTGGACCTCGTGTATGACAGACAAACGAGTTGGCTTGAATCCGAAGTGTAACACGTCTGTCAACTAATAACTATATCATGTTCTTAATAGAAAATTACGATTTTAGTCCATTACCTTTAATTAAGTAAGCGATCAAGAATGTTCTAGGTTACTGGAGAACATACATTTAGGCTAGGCAGGGTGAGGGTGGGTTCCACTAAGATTGGGGGCCAAGCAATTTCAGATGAGTATCAACTGTCGAACTTCCAAAACTATCCAACTTCTTCGTAGTGAACAGTAGGAATGAAGATGGAAAAAAAAAAGGTTACTCAAAAGCGATTTTTGACCGTGTGGGTCCACTCGGGTTCAACAGATCAATAGTCGTCGTTTAAGCGAACACTTAACAACCAAGTTGTTGTAACGATTTAGTTGTATTTAGTAACTATAAACACTTCACTCGAATGGATTTGTTTTACCCTGATGAGCTAGTTGTTTTACCCTTTCTTATTGAGAGGCTATAGGTAAAATTATACTAAAATCTGGGTTCCACAGCAAAAGCGTCGCCATTTTCAGGTATCTATTGGATCTGGACCTCGTGTAAGGCAGACAATGTTACGTGTCTAATAAATTAGTTATTTAAGTTGTTGAGTTATTCTTGGTTAGCATCTGCTTAGGATTTAGTGGCGATTGTATAAAGAGTAGTTCCTTAAATTATGCTTGAATGGTTGGCTCTTTTTGACTATTTAAGCCTTTGAATAGCAAGTCTAAGGTATGGGAGTTAAATCAATAAAATACGTGAGTATTTGAGGCCAGGTTTCCTCTATTAAACCAGTTCCTATTTATTATTTTCCTCATCAATCAGTATAGGTTCCAAAGCCAAAAACCAGTTTGTACCAGACAACCTAGTTAGTTTGAATCGGAAGTGAACACTTTTTGTCAACCAACGAGGTCATGTTCTTAACCAGAAACCACGATTTCAGCACATTACCTACAGTGCAGGGGAGGGTGGTTTTCGACTTAGTGAACGATCAAGATATGTTCTAGATTATTGGAGAACATATACCCAGGATGGGTAAACGTGGGGTCCACTAAACTTGGGAAGCAAGTTCAGATGCATATCAACTATCGAACTTCCAAAACTAACCTCCTCCTTCGCAGTGAACAGTAGGGTCGGTGTGGGTCCACTCGGGGTCAACAGACCAATTGGCGTCGTTTAAGCGAAAACTTCACAACGAAGTTGTTCTAACGATTTAAGTTTAAATTTAGTTTCCGTAGACACTTCACTTGTGTTTTACCGCCGACCATGTCTAATTCTCCGTCACCCACACAGCGTTTCAACTTCTTAAACTCAGCCCTCCATTGTAGGAAGAGGAATGAACACAATCTCTCAACTGGTTAGTTTCTTTCAATCTCTTTGTCCACTACTTAGCTTTTCTGTTTCTTCAGCTTATTGTTTGTAATCTGTGCTTCGGTTAGGTATGACAACTGTACCCAAGAAACTGGTGGTAGGATTTCGATTTCATCCTACCGATAAAGAACTTCTGAGTCATTTTCTCAGATTCAAGAATCAGGGAATTGACTACAAAGTTCAAGGTATCAACGTCGTTAAACTTTGCAATTTCGAGCCTTGGGACTTACCTGGTATGATGATGATCCCCATGTTTATAATCGTTTCGTTTGGGATGTTTGATTAATTGGGTAACCTTGTTCTTATAGCCCAATCCTATATGGGATCCGACGATGGGATATGGTATTTCTTTTGTCCCCGTGATTTCAAGTACTCGAAGAGTAAGCGACGTAACAGAACAACGGAGAAGGGACACTGGAAACCCACTGGCAAGCCTCGTCGTATTCTTTCTAACAAGAAGCTGATTGGTTGGAAGAAAACTCTGGTTTTCTACCTTGGTCGCCCAAAAGGCACGAGGACCAATTGGGTCATTCACGAATATGATTTTTGTGCTTCAGTGTCGGAGTTGCAGGTAAATTTTCATATTCAATAACGTTTTAGGGCCCATAAGAACTATTAGTTATAGTAAACATGGAATTTTGATTTTGATCCTACAGTTGTCTGTCCTTGCCAGAAGAAGTATGTGAGATGTTGGTTTTATAAGTTGCTCGAACGGACATTCATTTGTCCAGATGGTAGTTTATTGATAACTGTTCGTGCTCTAGGTGTCGTTGTTTTTGCAATTTAACTTATCAGAAAGTTGCTTTTGCTTTTTCTGAGTGGCACAGAGAACTCATTGTCTTTGTTGCTTCTGGTACAGGGAGATTTTGTTCTTTGCCGGTTAAAATTAAAGTCAGGGAATATTGGGCAAAATGAGTTTTTTTATATTGAGAATGAATTTCAAATTGAAGTGAATGCATCTGTGACCCCAGCGGGTACTCCCCCAATTACACCTTCCAATCTTGAAAATCAAAATTGGATAGCATCTTCCAATCTTGAAAATCAAACTTCGAACATACCTTCCAATTTTGAAGGTATTTCAACATCCTCGATGGTACCTTTTAATGTTCAAGTTATTTTATCACCTTCCAATCTTGAAAATCAAAATTCGATCTCACCTTCCAATCTTGAAAATCAAAATTGGATGACACCTTCCAATCTTGAAAATCAAATTTCGATATCACCTTCCAATCTTGAAAATCAAACTTTAGTGACACCTTCCAATCTTGAAAGTATCCTGATACCTTTCAATCTAGAAAATCAAATGTGCGAGGCTATTCCTCCAGCTATGATAGCTTGTAATCTTGAAAATACATCATCTTATAGGAAAGATGATTTGATTTTAGTGTCTGATTTTGAAAATTACCCGTCAACAAATTCTCATGATCAAGAGAATTTGGCCTATGGAGAGTGTGTCCTTTCTTCCATGGCCATCCCTTTTGGTTTCGGATATGAATCACCTGATGAGAAGGTTGATTGTCTATTCATTTCCGATCTAGAAAATCCAATACCAAACTTTGATTCTAAAGGAGGTGATCCTTCTAGTGTTCGTGAATCAGAGATTGATAAAGATGAATTGAATTGCCTGATGGGGGATGATTCTGGAAAGTTTAGTTCAGAAGAAAAAGCTGAAATACCTGTCACGCAAGATGGTGCATCAAGTTCCCTGAAACCATCACTTTCAGGTTTTGAAAGTCAGAATACAGATGAGAAGTCATCCCCTGAAGAAGATTATTGGATTTCCCTTATGTCACTTTATTCGGAAAGTGGAGAAGTGCAGGTTACAATTTCAGAGGTGAGAACTGAACTGAACTTAGTGATGTTTCATCCCGTTTAAGGTATTTGTTCGCAAGTAAATTTGAGAAGAATGCTATGTTGACGTTTTATACAGGTAGAAGTACATTTGGTAAACAAACCAGAATGCAACTTTGGCCAAGAAGATCTAAACGGCCTATGTTCTCTGAAGTAGACCCCTGGGGATTCTGGGTTTGATAAACTCTGTGCCTTCTTCCTGAGGTACATGCCCCCTGCTTTGTCTTGTATGCGTGTGAAGGAACTTGGTGGAATATTAAAGAAAACAAGCTGATTCGGTTCAATTTGTTTGATGTTGCTTAATTGGAGTTAATCTGGCTTGACTTAGAAGCAGTAATTGCAATTTCAGGATTATATCTACAGAAAGATTACATCCAGTATAACTTAATAATTGCAGTAATATTATTGAAGTGGGGGCTATTTGGCAAGAACCGTCAGATTGTTGTATGCACTTGAAATGCCTGTAGTTTCAAAAGAATGTATAAAGAAAGGTCTTTTAGTGACGAGCTATGTTTGTCATATTTCTGTTGTAATATATGAAGTTTACTTTATGGATTAGGATTCAACTGTTTTCTCAAGCTTGGTCGTCTAAACTAGACTTTGTCACCGTATATAAAATTTCTTCATAATCGTTATCTTTCATTACTGTTGTCTTCAAACCAGATGAAGTATTAGAAATAAGTAAAGACTATGACAAAAAGAATCATTGTAAAGATTTAACCAATTATCGACTTTAAAAAGAGAATAGAAGTGATGTTTCTGTGCAAGGCTAATTCAGAATTCAATTAATTGCAAGGCTGAAAGGAAGAAGAATGGAGAAAAATATTATGCTTTTATGATTTTCATTAAGACACGAACTTATATACATACAAGAAGGAATACCTATAAGTGAGGTGTTTTGCTCCTATGATGTTACTATTCTGACATGGACAATTAAAACTTTTTACTCCAAGAATTTCGGATACAGTTGATGATCCTAGCACAACGTTCGAGTTGGAGAGTGAACTCCACTCCCAACTTGTGTTTTATTGTTGAAAAAGCTCTTTTCCTCAATGGTTTAGTGAACACACCAGTAAGCTGGTCAGTTGAAGGAATATATTCAGTTTAATTTGAACTATCTTGAACCTTGTCACAAATAAAATGATAATCTATCTTTATGTCTGATTCTTTGATAAAACATTGGGTTACATGCAATGTGTATATCTCCTTTGTTGTGACGGATGATCCCAAGAAAATACAATAACCAGGGCAAACCTTGACTTGGATTGTTCGGTAAATACCATGATACAAGCATGACAACTTACATATGACACTTCCATGGAGCATGCATATATGTACTAAAAAGGTGATATCAGGACGTGTAGTATTTAAAGTAAATTAGACATCCTATAAGCCGTCTATATAGAAGTGGATCTTTTAACAATTTACCTTCATTTGATAGCTTTGAATTTGTTCTATGGGAAAATCTACAGGTTTAATTCCCAAATATTTGCCATCTTTTAAAACTTCTGAAGTGTATTTTCTTTGTGAAATGAAAATACCTTGCTTTGAACGAAGAGATCTCAACAACTAAAAAATACTTTAGCTTATCCAAATATTTAATTTGGAATCAATTATTCATAAATTGTCTAAAATTGGATATAGTGATGTGATCATTACTAATTACGAAGATGTCAACAATATAGATTAATAAAGTTTTAAATGATTTGTTTTTCTTACGTATAAAAAATGAGTAATGAAGCAAGTTTTAATTCGTATAAGGACTTGCTGAGGTATAAGATTCTTCCCCTGTCATTGCGACCTAGGGGGAAATAGGCTTATAAATTTCTAAGAAAAGTATTATAGATATCAAGTTGAAGACGAGACAAATTTTGGGTTGCAGCCAAAATCAATAAGCTACAATTTAGTAGTAGGTGAAAAAATGTTACAATAATCAGTACCTTCAAGTGGTGTGAAACCTTTTGTAACTAAAAGCACCATATAACATTCAAGAGAACCATCGGAATTGAGCTTAATTTTGTACACCCAATAGTAACCAATATTATGCTTTCTAAGAGGAATAGATGTGAGAAACCAAGTGTTGTTGGCCTTCAAAATAGCCAGACTGCATCTCTCGTCAATAGGTTAAGAGGAGAATGATCATAACATATAGGCTCAACAATATTAATGATAACTGCAATGACATAGCAATGTTATGGTGGGTGACGATCATAAGAGATAAAATTTCAAAAACGGTATCATATACATTTATGTGGAAAAGATGAAGGGCATAATAGTGATTTGGGAGATGCTAATTAGTTTTTTTTTAAATAGAAAATTTAATTAATGAAAGAAGAATAAAATTACAATGTTATAAAACAAGGAGTAACCTTGGAAACAAAACAACCAAAGAAATTACTACATCATAAAAATAGATGGAACATTAAAGAATTGTTAGAGCTTTAGTGACGGTCATCTTGCTGCTTTCATTCATAATACCTCTCTTCGAACAGCTAGCACAACATACCTATGGCATTTTCTGTTACGCCTGCCGAAGGCCCACAATCTAGAATATCAACTCTCAACAATCTTTTAATTACATAAAGCAAAGCAAACATTAAAGCTACATGTTAAATGGAGATTTTTTGTCACAACAATTTCACGAATTTCAGACATTATCAAAGAGATCAGACATTCTTTTGTTAAAGACTTGTTCTTGAAACGTTGAAAATTCCATTCTCTCCAAAGCGAGTAGATACAAACTCCCAATACAACGATGTGAACTAGTCTTTTGGAAGCTACTTATGAAGAGAGACAATTAGTAATGTCAACTACATCTGACCCTGGATCTATCCAAGAACATAAGGCAGAGACATGTTCCCATATTGTTTTGTTAAAGGGGCATTCAAAGAAAAGGTGGTTACATGATTCAACTGTTGTGGAAAACTTATTCTGAATGGCTAACCAGAAGATGAAAGAAATCCTTGGCGTTAAATGTCTGCTCTATACTGTGCCTGCCCAAGGAATGGTGGATCTATGTCTATGCAAGCTGTCACAAATGATTCTATTTATCTGTTTGTCAATAGAAATTCCTTTCCAGAAGAAGGCATTAGATTCTTGAGGTGTTGGGGGATAGTTGGGCTGAAGGTGGCATAGACTTTTAGGAAGGTTCCACGAGTTCCCATCAATGAAAGCTCTCATCCGTGTCTTTAGTGGGAACAATGGGAAAGCTCTAGAAGGATTCATTTGCTGAATTAAGGGTCCCCTACTAGACCAATTTTCATACAATAGAGAGACCAAACTTCCGTCTTTAATTATACATGAAGTCTCCTGTTTAACAGCATCCTTTAACTTCAATAGCTAATTGAGAAAAAAAAAGAATATGTAGATTTCGATTTAATAGCCCATATGCTGCTTCCTTTAAGGAAGTAAATATGTAACCACTTGATCCACAAATTTTTCTTGTTCTCCAATATCCACCAAAATCTCTTAAGAATCAAAGAACGGTTAGATGTTTTAATGGATAGAATGTTCAAACCACCTTTTTGTTTTGGAAAGCATATAAACCCATTTCACCTTTGCTGCTCTAGGTTTACCATTCGAATGGCTCCATAAGAAGGTTCTAAGAATCCTTTCAATCTCTTTATTAATACTTTGAGATAAAAAAAAATGTGGCAGCTCCAATACACATGCAAAGAATTAAGAACTGATTTAATAAGCTGGAGCTTACCCGTATAAGAAAACGACTTGTTCACCTAAAATTTAACTCTTTTCTAGATCCTTTCTAATAGGGGGCGACAATCAGAATAGTTGAGCCTCTTTGTCGACACTAGGAGACCAAGATAGAGTAGTGGAGGATTTTGCAACTTCATGCCTGTTGCCTCTATAATGGTGGATTCCAAGGTAGTAGCACCTTTAGACAATAGAAAATGGCTTTTGATTAAATTTATCTACAGCCCAGAAACAAGTTTAAAGACACGGAGAGTATGCATAAAAGTTTGTATAGACTCTAAATAATCCCTGCAAAATAGAAGAAGGTCATCTGTGAAGCACAGGTTAGTGAGGCCAAGTTTCTTGCACTTTGTATGGTGTTTGAAATTGGGATTAGAAAAAGTCTCCTTATAATAGCATTTAGAATCTCCATGGCCAAGATAAATATGTGTGGGGAAATAGGGTTCCCTTGTCTAATACCTCTCGCGGCTTTGAAATATTGTGAAGGGAATCCATTAATCAAGAACGAAAAAGAAGCTAAGGTAATGCATTCCAAGACCCATTTGATAAATTGTTCTAGAAATCTAAAAGCCTCCAACATAGATCACTAGAATGGCTAGCTGATACTATCAAAAGCCTTGTGGATATCAATCTTCATAGTACAATTCGGGGGGCTAGAGTATCAAATGCATTTTCCTATAAAAACCTGCTAAGCCATGGAAACTCCTAACTTCACTAACTAATTTAGGTGTCGGCCCTTCTTAAATAGCTTTCACCTTTTCAAAGTCAACCTCAATTCCCTTAGGACTCACTACAAATCCTAAGAAGACAACTTTATCCATGCAAAATGAACACTCCTTAAGGTTTGCATATGGCTTCTCTTTCCTATGAACATCCAAAACTTTTTAACATGCAAGATATGTTCATTTAAGTTCTTACTGTAAATCAAGATGTCATCAAAGTAAACAACCACAAATTTACCAAGAAATTCACACAAATATGATTCATTAAATGCGTGAAAGTACTAAATGCATTGGATAAGCCAAAAGACATAACCAACCACTCATACAATCCATATTTGGTCTTAAATGCAGTTTTCCATTCATCACCTTCTTTCATCCTAATATGATGAAAGCCACTTTTTATATCAATTTTAGTGAATATGCAAGCACCATATAACTCATCTAGCATATCATCTAATCTAGGAATAGGATGACGATACTTTACATTGATCTTGTTGACCACTCTATAGTTCACACACATCTTCCAAGTTTCATCTTTCTTTGGCACTAAAAAACTAGCACAGCATAAGGATTTATGTTGTCCCTCATGTACCCCTTCTCATGCAATTCATCCTCTTGCCTTCATAATTCCTTCGTTTCCTCTAGATTATTTCGGTAAGTTGGATGATTAGGAATTTAAGCTCCTAGTACCAAGTCAATCTGGTGCTCAATCCCTCTCAAAGGTGGTAACCCATAGGGTACCTCTTCAGGAAAAACATCATCATAATCCTGCAACAAGGTCACAAACACACTAGGCAAACTTGGGTTAAGATCAGTGTTAGTGAACAAAATTCCTTAAATCGAATCAAGATTAAAGCTCTTTTCCCTAAGTATGCACTTTTTAACTCTCTCTCTTTTGCATAAAAACATGATTGTGTCTTAACTTTTTCACTCCTCTCAATTTTTCTTTGCTCACTTTTCACGTTCTTTTCTTTCTTTTCACTCACTTACTTCTTCTCTCCTGCACATCCCACTTTCTTTTCCTCACTTGTGCAGTCACTCACCATTGGGCCTTTAATTTTATTCTTTTCTCTTATGGCCTTTTTCTCTCTTCTTTCTTTTTCACCTCACTACCTGAATCCCTACTTGATGATTGTTTGCTTAAGTTATGCTTCTTTGGGTGATAAAGGAATAAGGGTAACTTTCTGCCCATTATACATAAAAGAATATCTGTTCATGTATCCATCATACATAACATACCTATCAAATTGTCATGGCCTACCCAATAATATATGACCAGCTTACATAGGCACGACATTGCACACAACTTTTTTCGCATATCTACTAATAGAGAATTGCAACAACTACTTGCTTACTAACTTTAACTTCACCACTTTCATTCAACCATTGTAGCCTATATCGATTAGGGTGTTTGCCACGTTTAAACTCTAACTTCTCTATCAAAGTAGTAATAGGCATATTAGTGCAACTGCCCCATCAATAATCATGCTACAAGCTTTCCCACCTACTAAGCATCTCGTGTGAAATTTTTTCTCCCTTTGTTTTAGGCTATCTTCCTTTACATTCAAGTTCAATACACATCTAGCAACTAAAGATTCACCCTTTATAGCATCTCAACATTCTCATCAACATCAAAAAAATCTTCCAAAGGTGGCATACTTAAATCACTACCATCAGACTCATTACCATCATTAGACTTAGAAATAATTTCACCACCCTTAATAAACATATTCTTCTTATTAGGACAATTAGATGCATAATGACTACACCCTTGACACTTAAAGCACTTAATATCCCTATGTTTAGAAGTTTTAGAGGATGATTAGTGGTACCTTTTTAAATTGAGGTACTCCTCTCTTTGCCTTTGTTTAACTTGTTGCCTTTCTCCTTAGAATCCGAATAGTGCTCCCTCTTCTTATTTTCATTTTTTTTCTCCATTTTGGATTCCATTTGTTGCTGGAATTTGAGAAAGACTTGGCAATGTTCACTAGGTCCTCCATCTTTGTATAATGTTGCAACTTAACCACATTAGCAATTTCCCTATTCAATCTGCCTATGAACAGAGCCATTATCACCTCTTCCTCCTCTTCTATGTTAGCTTTAATCAATAGCATCGCCATCTCCTTGTGATAATCTTCTACGGATCTAGTTCCTTGTATGAGTCTATGTAACTGTTGGTGCAACTCTCTATAGTAATAAGATGACACAAACCTAAATAGGTGGTTCCTTATTCCTCTTCTTATTCTTTACCAATTCACCTTACCAAACTAATATATAATTAGAGAATTCCATTGCTAACAATCTCACTTTCTTATCTTCAGAATAGTTGTGACAAGCAAAAATCATGTCCACCTTTCTTTCCCATTCCAAGTATACTTCAGCATCATTCCTACCTTTGAAGGATGAATTTTCATCTTAATGGCATTAATGTTGTTGTCTTTTCTCTCCACTCTTTCTTCCCTCCTTACTCTACCCCTTATAGATTGCACTTCATCTTCATACTCGTCATACCTTCTTTCCAATTCTTCCTCTCGGTGCCTACGACCATCAATTGATCTACTATGATTTTGGATTCTACTAATTTCATTAATTCACTGATCCATCCCCTCCATCCTTGTAGATAACTTTTTGAACTCATTCTTGTATGCCTTATACATCACTTTCAAATCAAGCTCATTGTCGTCCTCGTCATGTAATGTTACCTTTCCATCCCTCCTATTGGCCATTCTTATAACAAAAAGTTGTAAGGAAAATGGTTAGCAATAAAAAGATGACCTCACAAGTCACTCCCTTATGTGTTTCACTCAAAAGATGGCACTCCACTCATGTTTCGCTCAAAACTGGCTTTTACCATCTTTTAGGCTTACACAGTTAGGCCTTTTTCCACCCGGACTTATTGTCCTTAATTGCACTTCGGAATTCAATTTCCAATCAAGGTAATGCGTAAACAGCAAATTAAGATTTAAGAATGCAATGAATATGCCTAAGAAAGACGACGGGCACAAAACTATAAGTAAGCGTACCAAAATGAATGAAGGCAAAATGGGCACATAAGAGGAAAGCATGTATGCTACCCAAAAATATAGATCTTAAATTAACAAGAATCGATTTGTTAATTATGGTTTAAATGGAAACAAATAGGAAGAGATTAAAAAAATGATAGAAACTTAGAATGAAAGAAATTGACGAAACTAATGTATAGATGCACTAAAGAAGTAAAGAAACTAAACAAAATAGAAAACCAACAAAAGAAAATCCTATAATCACGTCAACCCTAAAGAGGGAATTTATTTTATTTGGTTTTTTAACTAATTTTCCTAATTTAAGATATAACTAAATCACTTTTTTGCCTTTTTTTCAGCAATTTTTTTGGCAACTTTTTTTCCTAGCTTATTTTTTGTCTTCTTTTAACAACAACACCTGATTTTTTCCCTTTTATTTTTTCATTTTTTTATAATATGATAATTAAATCAAAAACTATTCAAAGAACAAACTTAGAAAAATAAAGAGACAAGAAAAACACAAGAACAAGATGAACCCTAATTTCGAATTCTAATGAAAAATAACAATAGTAACAGCCGCAAATAAACACAAGATAAATAAGAATTTATCCTAATCCAAGCTCTGGTACCAAATGATGTAGAATTCCAAGGCTAAAGAACTTGAAATCCTTTAAATACACACTTTGGATAGAACATGAACAAGAAGAAATCCCCAACACTAATGAATCCCCCATTAATTATATGAAATGAAACACATACAATAAGGTTGATTCGAAAACAAGAATAGAAATTCGCCACAAGTGATTACCTTGATAAGAATTAATTTCTTGATGCAATAAAAGAAGACAAGAAATCCTCCCTTAAGAATTCGTTTTTCATCCAATCTAACCGCTTATTATGATCTATTTATACCCCTTGAAAATAAAGAAAGCCCTAACTATGTAAAAGGCCTTTAAACAAGGGCCTCTTGTTGGACCTCGAATTTTCTTAGAATTTATTTTTACTAAATTAGCAAGCATGAATATAAGCAAAATTCATGAATTTGAAAATTTTATTGAGTTTAATTTGACCTTTTATTATTTTCGTGTGGTAGTATAGATCAAAAGGAATAGTTAGAATTAATATAACGAGTTAAGAGGAATTAGATTGAATAAGGAAGGGTAAGATAGGAAGGTTAAAAATTTTGTCTTGAACTGATAAGACAATATATAAGAGAAGAGAGTCATGATTGTTAAGAAAGAAAAAGAGAGAAAGTTATAGAAGAAATTAGAAGGAGAGAAGGTGAAAACCGAAGCAAGGAGAAAGAAGAAGGAAAGTGCAAGGAGAAAGAAGAAGAAAGAAAAGGGTTCAGTTGAAAACAATTTAGGTATTTCCCATATTTTCCTCTTGCTTTAGTAGAAGAAGGAAGTAGAGAAGATAAGTTAGGTGCTGAAAATGAAGAGAAAAGCAGAGAACCAAAATTTTTCTCCTTAGATTTTTAGAAAGCTTAACTAGACCCTAGTTCTTCTAGTTAGATAAATCAAGAATAGATTAAGTTTAAGCACATTCATGAATATTTAAGCTTATTGAAGCTTTATTCGTGTATGATGATTAAATGAAAATATATTTGTTCTTAGAGAACCAAGATTATTGAAGGCAAGAACAAGAGGAGAGACGAACTTGATCTTGGAAATGTCAAGTAAATAGGTGGATGATATGTTTATAGTTGTTGTGATAATGGGCTGAAATTCTTACTTGTTTGTGTGTTTAAATGCTTGTCTTTGAATCATTGTGAATGTAGGAAAAATGTGTTGTGATTTGATAACTTGTTATGTTTGAAAGATTTTACTGCATGTGGTATGAATGAAAAGAAGAAATGATTAAAAAGCATGAAAGTATGAATACATTACGAAATGTGTGAGCATCGAAAATTTGACTTGTGTGTGCAAGAGAGATACCATTTCGTTCATCATGTGAACATTGACCTTAAGCCTTCTCATGGCTGCCCACTTATGGCATATGAGCTCCGAAAGATGGACTCATTTCATTCATGATGTAAACTTATGTTTCACCATTTCATTTTATAGGATTCTCTCGAGCCATTGTGTTTGTGCATTGCATCTTGAATTGTTAAGTATAAAGCATAGTTGAGTTTTATCATTGATTATGACTTGCTTATATGATTAGAATGTGGGATGAAGTATTCATGTTTACGTGGGGCTCTCAAAATTTGAATGTAAATGTTGTGATCTGTTGAGATTAAAATAACACTACATATATATGTGTGTGTGTATGTGTGTGTGTGCTTGATATGAGCGTGGTTTGTTATCACTGGTTATAAATATATTAGCCACTGAGCTTCCCAGCTCACCCCACAAAATTTTCCACTACTCAGGTGAAGAGAAAGTAGATCACTATTGAGCCCTTGCAAAGTTTGGCAAACTCCAAGAATTTCAGATTTTTGTAACCAATTAGTTTAAAATCTTTTGGTATTTAGGAGCATATCATGCATGAGCATATAAGATTGTAATTGTTGTATTAAGCTACAGATGTGGCTTCTGGTATGAAGTATGAAGATGTGTACCAACTCTGTTTTGTTGAAAGTTGACAGTTAAAGATATAGAGATTCTCTGATATCTATGTGCAAATTTTTTTTTTCTGTTAAGTTGTCATTATGGCTAGGAATGAGTTTATTGGCTGTGTGATGATCTTTTGATAAGTTTCCTTTAAATAAATTGTTTAAAGAGAAGTTTTGTATGTATGAATTTAAATGTTAGATTCGGGTCTCTTGGTTGTAGTTAATAGTTATATATATTAATATAGGGAAGAAGAGAGGAAAATAGGGATAAATGTGATCTGAAAATTCAAGGAATAAACTGCATTGATCTAAGCAAAATTTGACAAAATTTTCTACATCAAAATTGTAGATCTTTTTCTTAGCTTTCCAATGATATAAAGTTTGAAAATTTTGGACCTCTAGATTGAAAGTTATGAAGTTTTTAATTAGGTGTGCGCGATAGGGATATCGCGATCATACAAACGAACCTCAAATTCATCCACTGTTCACGTGCATGATCGCGATGTCCTTGTCTCACTGGCAAGAGAAATTTTCATGCCCATGAGACAAGGGCATCGCGATCGTGCCCATGAGACAAGGGCGTGACTTCTTTGTTGATATCTCTCACGGTGGTGAGAAATTTTTTTTTTGAAATTTTGTTAATTCAATTACTAAATCTTCTTTTAACGCCCATATTAATTTATTTTTATGTTCATTTATTCTATGTTAAATTATTTAAATTGTTCTTACTCCTTCTATGAATTTAATTTAATTATATAATTATTTAGTAAATTATTTATTCATTTTATTATTATTTGTTTATATTAATTCATGATTCCTTTTAATTTATTTTCATATCCAGGTGATTCTAGGCTATTTTGATTAAATTGTTTGTGTATTTGTTCTGCTTCCACCAAGGAATTAAATTCTATTTATTTTTATATTAATTTTATTATGATTATTTTTATTTTAAAAAGTACCCTAATTTTTGGCCCCCTATCACCATCAAATAGGAACGAAGACCTGGGGCCAACACCTCCTAGAAAAATAATTAAAGACCAAAATAATATTTATAAAATACAACCCATTAAACCTAAAATTTTTAAATAAGCCCAAGACACAAGTAGTGAGCTGCAGAAAGTTATGCTTCTAACGTAAAATAATTAACTAAATAAGAAGGAAAGTCTTCGTGCTCATTCCGCCTAACTTCATTAGTTATCTTGTCATTAGCCCTCATTGCCTCTTGAGATTCCATGCCATCTACAATTCGACCTATATAGGATTGAAGTGCTTCTTTAAACTTCTTAATTCTTGATCTTATTATTGGTCCCTCTGGCATTACTAACTGATATGTGTAAATTGTATCGTGTTTTAGGGCATAGTTTGATATGTTTTTAGTTGTTAATTCAATCACTTGTTATGTGTTTAGGTTAAAATTGTGTTAGTTCGTTTTAAGTTTTTTATGAGTTAGTACAAGTCTTTGAGCTTAAATATTAACTTGACGTATTTGCTAGTGTTTCAGGGTCAATATCAAAGAGTGGGGGGGTTTGAAGGGAATCCGGGCAACAATATAGGCTCACGATCGTTGCAGACAAAAGCTCAAGGAATGGCCTACGATTGTGGCCTGCATGCCACGATCATGACAGAAGGCTCAGATGTAAACCACCATCATGGCCTGCAGAGCCACAGTCGTGGCCTATGTCGGGTAGATGCGTAGAAGCTCACGAACTTCATGTTTTTATGGGTTTTTTGGACCTTTTGGACCCTAGAAAAACCTTAAGGTTATCCAAAACATAAAAGAGTATAAAAAGAACATAATGAGGCAGATAAAAGGGAGCTTGACATTCAACCACTCTTGGACCCTTAAAGAGAGAGAAAAAGAAGAGAGAGAGAGAGAAGAAGAAAAGGATCCTGATGCCTCTGCTCCTGAATCAGGTGGTATCCCAAAGCCGCTACCTTCTCGACTTTTCCAACATAAGTTCCATTTTCTCTTCATTTCCTTTTGCATTTAAGTGAATAAAGTTGAGATGAATTGTATGGAAATGGATTTTGGGTTGATGATAACGTTTTGAACTCTCCTTCTGGTTTTTTACTTTGAGTTAATGATGATTTAGTTATTTTTGTGTTTATTGGTTTGGGTGTTATGATTGATTAATGTATTTGCATGTTTTAGTAACAAACGGAGAGGGTAAGCCAGATAAAAATGATTAGGTCGGATTAATGAGAGTTAGGTGATCTAATTGAGCACTAATTAGGTGATCTAATTGAGCACTTAATCAATCTAGTCAGTAATTTCATGGAATAGATCATGTGTAAGACCCAATGGTTTATTAGAGAGCTTTAGAACTAATTATAATTGTGGGTAATTTGTAAATTGAGAGATTGCAAATTCCATAATTCAATTAGGGTTTACAATTTAGGGTCTAATGGTTATAACTCGAGAGAGAGTAATCAACCCTACGACCATCTAGGGCCTACACCCTATAAACACATAAATTGCTAGATTGACATTAATGATAGGTAAAATCCCCTCTCTCATAACTTGATTAACTCTCTTGATGGATTTCCATTGTGACCTATGTGACTGCTCAATTTAATTATGTTTTATTGAAATTTCCACTTTACAATTCTTGAATCAATTTCTCGTATTTACTTTTCGTGTTCACTTATAGAATTTTTATTTCTTTTTATTCTTTTCTTTGAGGCTTAGATGACTTAGGATTAGGCTAGTACCCTTTTCGTGGGATCGACATCTCTTATACTATAGTTGTGACCCTGTGCTTGTAGTATTTGAGGACCTATAAATTTTAAAAAATCGAATGACACGATCACTAGCTCATCTTTGGTACTATTTCACTTGCAAAGTCCCACAGTCGTTCTCACATCAGAATGAGTCAAAACATTGAGCAAGAAGTGTGTTTTTTTTTCCATAATAGTCCAAAAAGATTTATGTAAATTAATTTAGTCAACAAAAATAGACTTCCAAGCAAAGGAAAAATTCTCCTCTGCTCACCAAAGTCTTTGAAATTGCACGTCTCCTTATAACGATTTTTAAGAGTTTTTTTTTATCATTTTAGGTTTCTTCACTAATTTTCCTCAACTTTGATATGTTGGTTTTTATATTTATTAGTAGTAAAGCTTTAGGTAACTTATAACAGTAACCAAAAAATAATTCAGCTCTACATGTTTGATTGGTTATTGGAATAAATCATATATCATATTTAAACCATCTAAATTTTGATTTGCTTCTAGTCATTTGTGCTTGAGATTGAAATCCATTTATTGTGGTGTCCATTTTTGGATTTAAGATCAATCCTTATTTCCTTTCTCAAGTAATCTTAAGAGTTGTTTAGGGACTTGTTAGGCTTATCTTCTAGAGTTTGTGTTGGTATTGAAGTAGGAGTAGTGGTCTTCACTTCTGATGATAAAATAAGGGTTGGTCCTTTCGATGAGTTTTGAATCTAAGAGAAGAGAAGCAATTGATAGATTGTAGATAAGTTCTTGGAACATCAGGCCCTTACAGGGAATTCATTGGAATTATTGAAGATTTTTGACAAATATAAGATTCATATAACATGCATTTAAAAGATAAAGTGGATTGAGGCTAAAGTGAAAAAGATTAACGGGTTCAAAATTTAGTATTCAAGATGTTTAAGGCAATAAAATAGGGTAGGTATCTTAGTTGTCAAGGAACTCATACATCATATTGTAAGTTAATGAGGACTAATGATATGATTTTATCCTTAAAGTGAAAGGTATTGTTTTCAGTATGGTGTGCAAGGGTATGAAATCTGTACCGTACTGGCTGGTACCAAGCGATACGTACTGTACCGATAGAAAAATAGTACTAAATATTGATTTTTGGTACCGGGTTTAAATACCAGTTGATACGGGTCATTACCGGCTGGTATTATAAATATCGGCTATATACTGGCAAGTATCGAAAATTTTTATTTAATTAAACTTTTATTGTAATGTTTTAGTTTTTATTTTTAAAATGAAATAAATATTTTATTACTAATAATAATTATACATTAAATAAAAATTAAAATAATTTTTTATTTAAATTTATTTTAATATTTTATATCATAGTTATTAATAATGTAAATATTTAATTTTTAAAAATAAATAATTTAAAAATTATTATTTATAAACTAATATTTATTTTATATATATTTAATTATTAAATCAAATTTTATTTGAAATACGTATATTTTAAAATTATTTTTAAATTTAATTATATTCATTAATAATTATTAAATTAATTTTATAAATTAAATTAAATTAAGATATTTATAATTTTAGTAATAATTAACTTTAATAGTCAAATATGTTATATATTTAATTGATAATAAATTAAATAATATATGTTTTTCATGTTTTAATTCTAATTGTTGTTTTTTAATCACGAACTCTTATTATAAATTATAATAATTTGAGAGTTAAGAATATTTATTATTCTTTTTATTGGTTTTGATATAATTATTATTTATTATATAATGAAAATTGAAATTGTAATATTTTAAATACTTTATATTACTCTTAATTTTATATTTATATGATAATGATTGTCTTTTTTCATATAAATTGTGATTATTATTTATATGTTAAATATCTAAAAATTATTGTTATTTCATATTAATTGTGATTATTATTTATCATTTTGATTTTTACAGACATGGTTAAAAATATACAGGACAACTGTACAATATAATAATGAAATATTTTGCAAATTTAAAAAAATTCAGGGACTATTTCATAAATTTAAAAAATTATCCGAAATGATATCCGGTATTGACCGGTACCGGTACCGGTACCGGTATAGTATTGTACCAAAACTCAATCCGGTACCAAGTCCGTTATAGTATTCGTAACATTGGTGGTGTGTGCTTATGGACCCCAAGTAGGGTCATATCTAGAAGATTACCTGCAAAGCTTTATTAGATAGCACCATAGAGGTAGAGAGGGTAGTTGACAGAGAAAGTTACAATTGGAAATGAAAGAAGTAAAGAAAATAGCCTCAAAAGTCAAAACCAAAGCTTACGAGAAATTATAACAATGATTGGAAACTAAAGATTGAAAAAAAAGATGTATTTAAGTTGGTGAGAGCTAAGGAATGGAAAATGATAGACTTAGATTCTAAAAGATTAAGTAGGACAAGTGCTTATGGCTGAAAATGACACTAAGAGAAGACGGTAGGGAAACTTCTACAACCTTTTAATGAAGGCGTAGAGAACATCGTTTTAGGTGATCTTCAGCACATCTGAGAGATATCGTAACTTTACATATTGCCAACAGATCACAAAGGAAGAAATTAGAAGAGCTTTAAAGGAGATTAAGAGTAGGAGGGCAATAGGGCCTGACGAGATACCTATACAGGTATGGAAGAGCTTAGGAGAAGAGGGTCTTGTATAACTAGCGAAGCTTTCTAATGTGATCCTTAAGTCTATTAAAATGTTGAATAAGTGGATATTTATTATGCTATTTCGTTTATATAAGAACAAAGGGGACATCTAAAGTTATTACAACTATAGAGGTATTAAAATAATTAGTCACACCATAAAGTTATTTGAGAAGGTGATTGACAAGAGAGTGAGAAAGGTTGCACTATCTCAAAGAACTAGTTTAGTTTCAAGTCAGGAAGGTCCACGATAGAAGCTATACGTCTCCTTATAAGATTAATGGAATATTACATAAAAAGACAATGTAACCTGCACGTGGCTTTTATTAACTTAAAGTAGACTTATGACAAGGTACCTAAAGAAATCATGTAGAGTTGTTTAAAAATTAAGGGAGTTCCTATAACCCATATGCGGTTATTAGGGATATATATGAAGGTGTAAAGATTAGAGTAAGGACGATAGGAGGAGATATCTCTATTTCTATAGAGATATTGGGCTATCCTAAGGCTTCTTATTAAGTCCCTTTCTATTTACGGTAGTGATTGATGAGCTCATTAAGAATATCCAAGGGGATATGCCTTGGTGTATATTGTTTGGTGATAGCATTATTTTGGTAGATGAGACCAAAGAGGGTGTTAATGTCAAGCACGATTATTGAAAAGGAAACACTAAAGTTTAGGGATTTACATTGAGTAATACTAAGATTGAATACTTAAAGTGTAAATTTTTAGGCCATATGGTAGCCTCCAATGTGGAGTAAAGAATGGCTTAAAAGTTATACCATACAAAGAGTGTTTTAAGTATTTAGGATCTATCAACCAAAGCAATGGAGAGATCAAAGAAGACATAGTTTACCGTATCATATCAAGATGACGTAAATTGAGGCGTGCATCGGGAGTTATGTGACAAGAAGAGACCACTTAAGCTCAAAGGTCAATTCTATCATTTAACGATTAGGTCAATTACACTATATGGGATGGATTGTTGGCATATAAAACAAGTGTATAGTTATAACTTAATGATAGTAGAGATGAAGATGCTACATTTTATATGCAACTTCACTAGAAGAGATAAGGTTGGGAGTGTAACGGTAAGAGAAAAATTAAGGGTGGCTAATATTGATAAAAAAATAGACTTAAGTAGTTAAAACATGTTAAAAGGAGACATCCTAATGCTTCAGTGAGAAGATCCAAGAAGTTTATGTTTAGGGACTACAAGAGGAAGACTTAAGGAGGACTGGGATGATGTGATAAAAAATGATATGGCTCTATTAGAACTTACGGAGGACACAACTGTCAATAGAAAACTTTGACATACTAAGATATGGGTAAAGGATCTCACATAGAGAGGTCCTCCTCTTTCAAATAAGATCTCTTAAACTTTTTCCTTCAGGTCTTATGTTTTGTATTTAGCATAAATATTTAATATATAGTACTTCCCTCTTAGTTATTCAACCTAAAAATTTCCTTACCTGTCCTAAACATTTTCTTATAATGACTTATTTATTTATTTGTTTGTCTTCTTTCTTGTTTATGTATTTTTAATATGTATCTTTTATAATTCTTTATTTATATTTATATTTTATTTTTATTATTAATAAATAGTATATTTCTATTTTTATTATTCTTTTATTTTAGTCTCGATTTTTTTTTCTGTAGATCTATTAGAAACAACCTCTTTACTAGTTAGAGATAAGATTGCATACTTATGGACTTCCTTATACCCTATGTCTCAGCAAAACTTCTACTAGGATGTTGTTGTATGTATTTTAGAATGGGTGATTATGGGGTCCAGTAAATTTGGGAAGCAAGTTCATATAAGTATTAAATTGTTAAACTTCCAAAACTAACCTCCTTTTCACACTGGAACAATAGGCATGAAAGTAAAAAGTAAAAAGTTACTTATACACGATTTTTCCCGTGTAGGTCCACTTGTGTTTAACAAGTTCCATCTTCATCGAATATTACATCATAACTAATAACAAATTTTTTGATGTTAGGATTATGTAACTTTTACACTTTTGACTAGTCACTGACACTAAGAAAATTGCATTTTTCTTCCTTATCATCTAGCTTTTTCCTTTTCTCATCTGGAATATTGGCATAAGCTATACAACCAAAACTTCTAAAATGATTAAACACTTGCTTTCTTCTGCTTTATGCTTCCTCTGGAGTCATATTTTGAACAAGTGTAGGACTTTTTTCAATATACGAACTTTCCAATTAGTTGCTTTAAGCTAGAAATTTTCGGATCTCTACTTTATGTCAAAATGCTTCTCACCATATTAAAGATTGTGTGATTCTTCCTTTCATAAACACTGTTTCGTTAGGGCGAGTAGGCTACTATAAGTTGGCCTCTTGATTCCATAGCTATCATAAAAATTTGCAAATTCTTCTAAGTTATACTCTTCTCTACAATCAGTTTGAAGTAGTTTTATCTAGTTGCCCATGATAGTTGTGTTTTGTATAATGTTTTAGAGTTTAAATTGTTATGCATTTAGTGTTAAAATGAGTGTTGAGTATGCATTTAGAACTTAATCAAGTCATTTTGTGTAATTAAGTGTTTTTATGGGTTAGTTGAAATTCTTGAGCTTAAATGGTATATTTTTAAGGTACCTTGATGTGTGTGCTAGGATTGCAGGACAAACAGGGAAGAACAGTGAATATTTAAAGAGTTTTGAGCTCAAAGACATGGTTCACAATCGTGCATCTGGGCCACAGTCGTGACAGAGAAGGAAGAGAAAGAAACAGCCAGGCGACGATCGTATACTTTGGGCCACAATCGTGACAAAGAGCGTCAAGACAGGCTATGATCGTGACAGAAAGGGTAAAGCGTTGGCCACGATCGTGACAAAGAGCATCAAGACAGGCCATGATCGTGATAGAAAGGGTAAAGCGTTGGCCACGATCGTGACATCTAGGGATACAATTATGCCCTGCGTCGGGTTGACACAAAAACTCAGATTTTGAGTGAATTTTCAGACTATTTTGACCCCCAGTTTGACCTAGGACTTTCACATAATAAATAGAACATTACATAGCAGCTGTCGATAGTCATTAGAGAGTGAAGAGAGTTTACAAGACAGAGAGTTTTTACAAAAATCCAGGTGTGACCTAGAGAGAGATCAAGTGATTGAGGAAGGAGATGAAGGAACAGAGGCACGGAGATACATTTGACATGAAGTACGTCCCAGAATAGGTAGTTTCTCGCAGTCACAACCTCCAAGATCCATTCCAATAGTATTTCATATTGTTATTTAGATTTCATTATTGTACGAAATTTGAGTATTAATTGGATTGACTATTGTTAAGTGTTAATCTTTTGTCTAAACTCACCTTCGAGTAAGTTTGTTTCTTGAGATTAATGAAATTTATTTGATGGTGTTTATTTTGATTTAATTGTGATTCAATATCGAATCTTCATAACTTGGCAATAAACTGAGAGGTGAGCCGGTGAAATCATTGGTTTAGGCTAACGAGAGTTAGGTAAATTGGTAGAGTCGTGAAAATCAATAGGTAGAGAATTGAATTAAATCGGTAGAGTCATTTAACGAGAGATTGAGCATAGACTCCCAATAGGTTAATAGACAATTTTAGAACTAATTTAGGTTTTGGATCAATTGTAGATCGAGAGATTGCAATTCCAATAATTTAAATTAGGGTTTATTAATTAGGGTTAAGAATTATAACTCGAGATAGAGTAATTTAGCCTATTAAATTAGAATTTGCATAATTGGTAGATTTTCTTTAATTTCAAATTGATTCCCCTTTTCTCTCCCTTGGTTATTTCTAGGTTGATTTTCGGATTGCTGTGTGACTTGCTATTTTGTTTATTTTTGTTACACTTTAATTTCTCAAATTTGACTATCAATTGATTTCATTTCTACATTAGTTGTTTAATTAAGATTAGTTGCGAACTTAGTTGTCGTAGTCTTTAGGATTAATTTCCTTCCTCGTGAGATCGGTGCCTTAGGTACTACACAAACGACCCATGAGCTTGTGGCAATTACCAAGGTTATTAATAGTAAAACTTAACGTTTGTAACCTTGAGCGAACAAATTTTTTGGTGCCATTGCCGGGGAAGGTAATTTGGTTCTATAGTTTAAGGCACTAGGATAGTTTTAATCTTCGTTTCATTTTTCGTTAGTTTGACTTAGGATCGTGCTCTTGTATGAACACAAAGGTCACGAGGGGTTCGAGTCACATAGTAGAGTCCTTAGATTTATATATCATACGTTTAGAACGAACCCTTAGGAAAGCTCAACGAGAAGAAGAAGAAAGACATAAGGACGTACAAGTGGCCGAAAAATTTCGAAGAAACATGGATCAAGAAGTCAACCCTAAAAGGCAGCAACAAAGGACGCCTATGAATTTTATGAGACCAGGGTTCAATCCAGCGAACCAAGGAGTGGCTAGACTGCCTATTTATGCAATCTCCTTTGAAATTAAACCATCCCTCCTGAACATACTTAAACAAAACATCCAATTCTATGGATTGGAAAACGAAGACCCGAACGCTCAGATCGTGAGTTTTCTTAAGATCTATGATACTTTCCGGTATCACCAGATGTCAGAAGATGCAATGAGAATTAGGTTGATTCATTTTACACTTAGAGACAAATCAAAGGCTTGGAATCATTCACTAAGCCCCGCTAATATTACAATGTGAGATCAGCTGGTGCATGCCTTCTTAGATAAATACTTTCCTTTGACAAAGAACACCAAGATAATAAAGGAAATTACCAATTTCCAACAAGGAGATGGGGAGTCTATTTATGAAGCATGGGAGCGGTACAAGGAACTGCAAAGGAGATGCCCACACCACAACTTACCTAAGGAATTCCTGCTGCAGACATTTTACAATGGAGTTAACCCACCTACCATTGGCACTATTAATGCAGCATCGGGAGGATCATTAATGAGAAAGACGGTCGATAAAGCCGAGAAGCTGATAGAGGAGATGGCCAGCAATAACTGTTTGTGGGCCAGTGAACGTAGTAGGCAACCTACTAACTTCAGGGAGCAGAAGGGAGTTGTTGTTGTCGATCAGATGACGAAAACGTAAGCTAAGATCGACAAGTTAACACGACAACTTAGTAATATGAAGGAGTCATCTACAGGTCAAGTAAACACCGTGCAAATGAAGTGTAAGTTATGCGGCCAAATGGATCATGATACGGTGGATTGCTACCTAATGAGAGAAGACAACTCGGAGTAAGTCAATTTTATGGATGCGTAATTTGGACATGGAGTAGGTAATAATCCTTACGCCGACACCTATAACTTTGGATGGAAGAATACCCAAACTTCTTCTAGTCGAACAACAACAATGGAGGGCAGTTCAGACCCCAAGGCCAATCGAGCTTCCAACAGGATAAGATAAGCTCGATGGATTCAAAATTGGACAAGATTTTGGACAAGATAGGAGGAATGGAAGAAGCACACAGGAGGCTTGAAAATAAATTTGAGGGAGTCACAAAAAATCATGCTTTGTCCATCCATAATTTGGAAGTCCAAGTGGGGCAGCTCGCAGAAGCAATGTCAACTCAGAATGCTGGAACTCTTCCTAGCAACACCGAGTCGAATACGAAGGAGTGTATCATGGCTATAAACCAAAATCAGGATGAAGAGTTGGAAGAGGAAGAAGAAGGTCAACTGATTGAAAGAGACCTTCCAAGTGAGAATGTAAGACAATCGGTGTAAATGACTCAACGGATATTTCTGCACCAATTTTTTTTTAGAATAAGGAATTATGTGCCAGATGAGAAGAGGAAAAGTTGCAAGAAATTGAGCCCAATAAGGTTGAGGAGGTGATAGAACGAATACAGGCTAAACTAATTCTACAAGGGTTTGTCACAAAAAAGGGAAAGTAGCAACTAATGGAAGACACCCTTAGCATAGTGAAGAAAGATGATCCAGGGGACTTCTTCATTCCTTGTAGTGTCAGCAAGATCATCATTGAGAGGGCATTCGCAAACCTAGGTGCAAGTATAAATATGAAGCCCTATACTCTAAGCTTGAAATTGGGACTACAAGGGTTAGTGGCCACTAAGTTTGTGATTAGCACGGCTGATAGGACTACGCATAGACCAATAGGAATTTTACCAGATGTCCTAGTAAAAGTGGGCAAATTTATTTTTCCCACGGATTTTTATGTTCTAGATGTCAAGGAAGATGAGGATACCCTAATCATTCTAGGACATTCGTTCTTAGCCAC
Organism: Erythroxylum suave; assembly: GCA_027563595.1. Taxonomy (NCBI): domain Eukaryota; kingdom Viridiplantae; phylum Streptophyta; class Magnoliopsida; order Malpighiales; family Erythroxylaceae; genus Erythroxylum; species Erythroxylum suave. The sequence continues at coordinate 25,768,775 of JAOSBN010000009.1, forward strand.
TACACGGGCCATGATTGATGTGGATGGGAGAGAACTAACACTACGTGCGGGAAAGGAGCAACTGACCTTTAAGGTGACTACTAAAGAGCATGGAGCTCCTTCAACTCTTGTGGATTGCAACACACCTGAGCCTCGAGGAGAATGGGAAAACATTGGGGAACAGGTAAAAGCTCTCCAAAAGAAACACTCACGAAGAAGGAAGGGATGTAAGGAAAATATTACGGACGGTGGCAATTTCCATATGGTAGCGAATATTCAGACTTTGAGGGTGATGACGACGCTACCATCAAACTATTCATTCCAACCACCGTTAGAGAAGCACTGCATGGGAGGCAACCCATGGAAAAATTAGTATTAGTCAATTAGTTGAATTCATTAGTTAGGTTTATTTTTTCGTTAGATAAATAAAAATGAAAAGAGGAATAGGATCTCGGAATCACAGGGGAGACTACGTAAGCGCATTGAGTGAAGTGGAAAGGAAAAGAATTGAAAAAGAAAGGGCTTGGTGATAGAGTAAAAGCACTAGCCACGATCATGGCTAATTTTCCCTTAGTTGATGCACCACATCGTGGCCTGCAACTATGTGAAAAAGTTGGAAGACGCATTTTTAAAGCGAAGCTTTTTACCAATTTTCTTTCTTTTTTACCACCTATATATTCAATTCTCACTTAACTTTTACCTTCACTTTCATTTTCACTTTATCTCTCTACAATTTCAGTTTCTAAACACTCTAAGCTCTCTTTAGAATTTACAACACTCACTTTACACATTTACCCCAATCATGCCTCGGATTAAGCAAACGGCACGACAAGAGCCTCACGGAGCATAACAAATCGCTGCCTAGGGGAGACGAAACCGAGTAGCGGACTTTGGAGCCCCATTCCCAATTTACACTGAGGAGGAAGGTACTTGTTTCTGTTCCCTTCGCTCTAGGCAGATTGTTGTGCCTAAATATTTTGACTTTGATACCTTAGATCGGACATAAGAAAGGGAACGGGTAGAGAACTTAGCAGAGAGGATCTAGTGGGGTAAGTTCATTAGGTTCCAATTCCTCGTTTATCAAGAACTCACTCTAGAATTCTTCACAACTTTGACCCAAGAACACTAAGGAATTATGGTTTAGATTGGGGGAAAGGGGGGAGTCCATATAAACTGACTGTCAAGATAATATTGGCACGAGCTTATCAAAGTCAAACGTTTTTACGCTAAAAACACTCATAACAATATTATGCAGTCTCATGAACACTTATTGCTGCACAAGTTCATGTGTCAGTTGGTCTTTGATAAATCAGAGATCAATAAGTGTTCGACCAAGGAACTTTTTATACTGTGGTGCTTACACTACACATGCACCACAGTATAGCAGTATGCACATCTACACATGTGCTTAAAGCTCTTACTGTAACTCCGCAAAAGCGGAGTAACCATTTGGGAATGGGTACATGGTCTCTGCCATCGCCAAACATTTTAGAGTGGATCAGAGCCAATTAACGGTTCACCCGCGATAATTTTTTGATCACCATCACTTATTTCGGGCAGAAATTATCCACTCCACTAATATGGAATTGTGAGACATTCATGATAAGACCCATGTGCGGACTGACTGTCAAGATCATGTGCGACATATATGAATTCCTTGAATCCACCATTGTTGTCCAATATGATGATTTCCGTACCTCCCAATGTTGGCACGAGCTTACCGGAGTCAAGCGTTTTTACGCTAAAAATGTTCATAACAACATTATTCGATCTTATGAACACTTGTTGCTGCACAAGTTTATGTGTCAGTTAGTCTTTGATAAATCAAAGACCAACGAGTGTTCGACCAAGGAACTTTTTATACTATGGTGCATGGACCACAATATACCGGTATGCACATCTACACATGCGTTTAATGCTCTTGTTGCAACTCTGCGAAAGCCAAGTAACCATTTGGGAATGGGGTACATGATCTCCGTCATCACCGAACATTTTGGAGTGGATCAGAGCTGATTAACAGTTCACCCACCAGAATTTCTTGATCACCATCACTTATTTCGGGCAGAAATTATCCACTCCATTAATATGGAATTGCGAGACATTCATGACAAGACCCATGTACGGATCAGGACAGGTCAAGCAAGTTCAAGCTCTGGACCACCTTAGCAAACATGTGCGAACTCGAGGAGTGCACAATCTGACGATGAAGAAGAAGAAGACCAATGCTGGGCAAAGGTTTTGGTTGCCAGGTCTGAAACCAAACAGAACGCTCAAGGAAGTGATGCATACTCTATAACACTAGAGCTAAGAAATCTAACGACTTCATCGGTATTTTGAAGCTTAAGGGATTCAAATACCACCACCGACACTATCACCACGTCCTTCCCCATAAGATCCAAAATTAACCCAATTTGTCTTTTATTTTATTTTATTTTTGTCTATTGTTACGTTGTTTATATTTTTCTTATTTTGTTATTTTTAATTGTTCGTTGTTACTTCAATTCTTGTTTTTACAATTTGTTGTGTGTTATGTTTTGTGGATTTCCTTCTCACATTGAGGACAATGTGTTGTTCAAGTGTGGGGAGGGATTCTATGTTTTTTCTTTTCTTTTCTTTTGCGAGTAATTTTGCATGATATTATTAGGCTGTATTGTGAATTGTGTGAATGTGTCAATGGCTTAGATTGAGTAGGAAATGTTTTAATTTTGGACATAGTCTATTAGGTTGTTAATGATCATTAGCATGCGAAATTAGTGCATTAGGACCTTGGATAAATATACAGCCTAATTAGGACTTAGTGTAAATTTAGCACCCTTTAGATTGTTACATTCATTCATAATTTGAGGCCTTTTAAGCGTAGGTAGCTTGACTAGTATTTTTCATGGAAACGAAAAGTGAAAAGCAACAAAGTAGGTAATTAAAAAAGTGGGTTAATAATCACTATTCCGCTGGCCTTTAGGTTATGAATAGAGCTAATAGCCAGTTGAAAACAAGATATAGCTAAGTAACTGGATCGACACACATCACAAATGTGTGCCTTCGCGTAAAAAGGCTATAATGACGTTTCAACCAAACTGTTAATAAACGATTGGTCTAATAACCAGATCAACATTCATTACAAATGTTTGCCTCCGACCAAAAGACTAAGTCCCGAAAAAAAAAGATTAAAAACCTACTGGACTTATAATAAGCTTGAATTTTCATGAAATTATACTTAGGAATAGTTACAAAAGCCTAAGGGACCGAAAAATTATTAATACATGTGTACAATTGAAAAGGACAATTAAGTTAACATCTAGGTCATAATTTAGTTGTATATTTAGCTTAAGGTCACTAACAACATATTTTTCTTGTTAATGATTAGACATCATTCGAATAGTTGTGTCCAAAGTTAAATTTGTTTCATGAAAATTAGAGTCATTGTCGCATTATTGCATTGTGTACTTGTTATGTTACGTGTGTTGTTTTGTTTGCTTGAGGACAAGCAAACGTTTAAGTGTGGAGATGTTGATAGTTGTGTTTTGCTTAATGTTTTATAGTTTAAATTGTTATGCATTTAGTATTAAAATGAGTGTTGACTATTAAGAATAGGTTGAGAATGAAGGATCGATAGTTCAGAAGTTTTGACCCCCTTTGTGTTTTACACCCTTTATGTTTTATGTAAACGTGTCAACAAGAGTAGATATCATTTGTTTTTTGAATATGAATATATCACAGCGGTCTGAAGTAGAATTTTGAATCTAATTAGAATCCCAAGTTTCTCCTTTAAATGGAATGATGTTTTGAATGATATCATGCGGTACTCCAAATCAGGCCAACGAGATAGTCTTATTATTAAGATGTCATTTCAGACGGTAATTTACTATATATGGAGGGAGAGGAATAGGAGAATCTATAAGAAAGAGGAGCAACATAAGTATGAGCTAGTCGAGACAATAGTTAATTTGATTAGAGAGACAAAGATAGTCAAAGGGAAGCAAAATAACATTAGCCAAGAGCTTAAACTAATATGGTCGATTTAATTGTTTTGAGAAGCATCAGTTGTACTTTGCTACTAGTGTAGTTATTATTGTTTAATTTTTTTTATATCCTTGTAAAAGATTGTATATAAGTTTCAGCTTTGGTAATATATTTCAGTTTTAAATTTAAAAAAAAAAATTGGTAACCGACTCATATGATAAAATTTCTATATCTAGCTGGTCTTGTTTCCTTACGTGTGCTGCATCTACTTGTAACCCAAGTAGCCTAGATTATAAGTTTTGGTGGGTTAGACAGAGAAATAAGATGACGTACCTGAAGTAGATGATGAATCGAGTACTTTGATGGGTTTTGATCAAGATCAATGTCTAACTTAGAGAAAAAAAATATAATGTTGGTACTATAGTAGTAAAGGTGAGAAATAGCTTTTTTCTAAGGTTAATGAATCTTTCAATTGAAAAATTATACACATTATTCTCTGCAGGAGCACTCACAACTAAAAGTGCACCAGAACTCATTCCATGGCTGTAATGAGATGGATTACAACCTTACTCTGCAATGCATTTTCAGATGTGCAATGGAAAAACTTCCTCTTAAAATGGCTTTGGTTTCTCTCCCTCGATGTTTCAACAATGTCGAACCTTATGTCAGAAGTTAGTAACCTAATATGGATGTCTATGGATGTATCTGCAAATATTTTAATTTCTTTATATAGGATAGTCTCTGTAAGTTTCTTATACATTTCATTATTACTGTTTGGTATCTACTTAATCTTAATATGAAAATTTTTAAAGGTGACTCAATGATTTCTTTCCCTCTGCTGTTAATTTTGCCATAAATCTAATACATTAACTTCTATAGTTCTAAATTAAAAAGAAAATGACACAAATATATGTTGTCAAACAATATGTGATCACTTTGAAAATTAACAAAATAGTAAATCTAAATTAGAATAATCTAATTCTTGAAACTTTATATATTTGTACTTCTATTTTGATCATATTAATTTGATATCCAAAGTTAAAAATTGAGTTAGAAGAAGGTAAAAGTTAAGACTTTAGTAGTTAAGGATTCTCGTGTAGTTTTATGTATTTTGGAATCTCAATCTTATTTATAAGCTTTAAAACATTATTAAGAATATGCCTTTTTTAATAGAACATATATTTGTGGCACAATGTCTTTGATCTGTCATTTTTTGCAATATATATATTATGGATCCACTTGTATTAGTCTATAATGTCTATGACAAAATCACCAAATTTAAAATGTGATATCAAAAATTATGAGACTTAATGGTGAAAATTATTTAAAATAGTTCATATAAAATCATTATTTTTTGGGAGAAATAAATTCAACTTTAGTGGTTATTTAAGTTTCTTAATGTTATTTGGCCACATCTCCTAATATTTAGATGTCTTAATAACTTTAAGAAATGTGTACTCTCTCTCTCTTCTTTCATTACGATTTTACCCCACCCTTTTTACCACTTTTGGAAATCTTGCTTCTGCTAGTTCACCGTTGGCTGCGAGTTGGCAGAGGCGTCTGCCTCATAGGAAGGCTCCCCTTCCATCTTCCAAGGAGCACCCTCCCTCCCTCAGGAGAATTTTCGAGCCCTATCTAGAGAGGCCCTCGCGGCCAAGCATAGAGGCAATAAGGAAGGTATGGCAATGGCTTCTACTTCTGGTGAGCCTCGTGCAGCTGCTGTATGGAGAAACAAGGTCCCTATTTATCACAACAAGGGCACTCTCAAACTTTATCAGAATGTGGTTCAAGATGGCATTGTATCTCCTCTTGTAGAGCTACTACAGGTTGGAGCAAAAGAATGGTCTTCTACACTGATTGGATTTTTCTAGTTTAAAATACTTGCCTTCCCGATTGTTCAGGCATGGGAAAAGGCTCGTTGGAGTAAAAAAGGTCTGGATAAGGTAACGCTCTGTGAGGATGGTACTATACTTTTCAAATTTATTGATGAAACCAATTTAGCTGAGATTGTTGAGTAAGGGCCCTGGCACATTGGTGACCAACCCTTGTATTTTCAGCAATGGAAACCAGGTATGGCACTTGATCGAAGTACAATTGATGTGTTGTCGATATGGGTGCATTTTCATATCTTACCAATGGAACTTTGGATGATTGAGGAGTTATGTTGCTAGTTCCTTAGGAAAACCACTATGCATGGATTCGCAAACAGCCACCATTCAAAGGATAGGCATGCAAAATTATGTGTTGAAATCCCAAAAAATGCTCCTCTTCTGGAAAATTTATCCATCTTAAGATTGGGAGATTCTGGTGCACTGGAAAAAATAAGATTCACCTCTCCTATCCTTGGAAGCCGAGTCATTCCACAAAAAAATGGATCCCAACTACAGTTCAAGACTAGATGGCAGGAGGAATTAGTGGTATCTACTATAGACAAATCAAGTTACTGGTGAGGCTCAACTTATATAGGACACTGAAGATCCTAGCTCTGCTAAGTTGTTACACTCTGAGGTGTTAAATCCTAATGAAATTTTAATTGAGAAGGATGGTCATGTACCAACCGCTCGCTTACAGCCAAGAGTCCTTATCCAAGCCGAGAGTGGCAGTTTAGAGGCAAATTCTGCTCCAAATGCTTCAACTTTGTAGGTTACTGAATCATACATAGATGAATTGTCCAGGGAGGATAATACACTTGCACGCATCATGGCAGATCATAATTCCCTGGATTTAGCGACTAACTCTTCGGATGTTGGTGATTTCAGATTGCCAACTTCCAATCCTAGAAGAAGGAGATCTGCTCGGAAGAAGGGAAAACTGAAAATTACAGGGGAATCCCCCCACGCGCCAATGTCCATCCTAGTTTGGAACACTAGAGGGTTCAATGACCCTCTAAAAAAATTAGTGGATAAAGAGGTGATCAAGGACAAGAAACTGATGCTTGTAGGTCCCCGTGAAACAAAAATAAAGGATCCTCTTACAATTTTTGGTGATGGATTTTTGGGCACTAATTGGGTGTTTTTCTCTAATCATAGCTCACATTACAATGGTAGGATCTTATGTCTATATAATACTGATCGGATTGAATTTCAAGTTCTAGCTGAATCTGATCAATTCTTGCATCTCCAATGCCATAGGGGTAATACTAATATTAAGTTTGTCATCTTGCTTGTTTGTGCCTCCAATTTCGACTTCCAACGTGAAAAACTATGGCTTGATCTACACATTAAACAACTGGGAATTTTCATCCTATGGCTTGTAGTAAGTAACTTTAATTACTCTTTGAACTTGTATAAAATTAAGGGCAGGCCTTATAATCATCGTCTGACTAAAGAACTCTCCAGATTCCGCTTGAGTGTTGACTTGTTAGATAGAACTCTCATTAACTCTTTATGGTTAGTCTGGTCCCAAATTCTTTTGTACACTTTGGGGACAACCTCATGTCAGGCCACTCATTTATGTTGATTCAGAGATTGATGGATCATAGTTCTATTGGTGCCCTTTTTATATTTTTTAACGGTCTTACGGGTATGGACGGTTTTCAAGACCTGGTTCAAAGCTGCTGGAACATAGAGGTGGTCGGCTTTCAATCATACCAACTTATGACTAAACTAAGACGAATGAACGTGGCTCTTAAAAACTTTTTATGTTGTAGGAGTCTTAACCTTCACAAACTCGAAGAGAAACTTCTGCTTGCTCGAAGAAATTGTTATGATTCTCCTCATGATGATACATTTAGACAGGTGGAGAGGCAATGTCTTTGGTCATATCAAGATGCTCTCACAATTGACGACTCTATTCTTAAGCAGAAAGCGCGATTAACTTGGTTGCATGAGGGTGACCCTATACCAAGTATTTTCATGTTTCGTTGCTCGCTCGTCGCAATGTTAATAAAATCTCCATGTTGCATGATGTCAGTGGAAGGGAATATGTTGAGCAACATCACCTATGCAGTTAGCCAGAGGTCATTTCTAAGCTCTCATGGGTAACGACTCCGTAACTTCTCCAAGTCCCAATGTATTACAACTCTTTGAGTTTAGTATTGAACAAACTGTTAAGGAGGAGTTGATCGCTCCTCATTAGTATTGAACAAACTGTCAAGGAGGAGTTGATCGCTCCTCTTACTGGCAATGATATAAGACGTATTTTATTCAGCTTGCATCCTTCCAAATCATCTGGTCCTGACGGATTTACTTCCTTATTCTTCCAACATACATGGACTATTAACGGGGAGCTATTCATTTCATCGGTCTTAGAATTTTTTGAACTGGCTACGGCCACTTCAAGAAATAAATCACACTTATGTATGTATGCCCGGTTCCAAAAAAAAGACACCCACGTACCCTGTTTGATTTTAGACCTACTGCAGCACCATTTATAAGGTTCTCTCTCAGCTGCTAGCTGAACAACTCAAGATGGTTTTTTTTTTAAATTTAAAACTGAAACGAAGCTGAAACTTATGTACAATCCTTTACAAGGATATCAAAAAAATTAAACAATACACTAAAAGGAAAATATCATTTTGCGACGAAAATTACCGTCGAAAAACCAAAAAATTCCGTCGATAAGACGAATTATCAACGGAATTTACCGACAGACAAAAGCACCCTAGAATCGGCCATAGTTAATAATTACTGACGGCCAAAGCAGACACCATCGGTAAATTCACCGACTGTACATTGATTATTGTCTGCAAAATTACCGTCGAAAAATTTATAACCGTTGGTAAATATACCGACGGCTTACTGTGTGATTGACCATCGGTACCATTTAGCGACGGACATATGTTTTCTGTCGGCATATTTACCGATGGTAGCAAATCTACCAGCGGTACATTTATTTAAAGCTTACCGACAGACATGATATTCCGTCGATAATTCCTTCTGTTATTACCAACAAAAGAACACGTATACATTTAATTTGCTTAAATAGAAATTTTGATTAATGATTAAAAGTTAAAATATCTTAATTGATAATAAAAACATTACATTGTAAATAATAAGTATTTGTAATACAAACTAAATAACCAAAAATACACTATTGATCTGGAGATGGTGGATCCTGTGGTTGGTGCGATGACGTGCTGGCCCTATCCTTCAACTTATCCATCTCCTAACGAAGTTGAGCATACAACAACATTGACTGTTGCAACTGTTCCAACGTCTGTTGCAATTGAGTCGACAATATCTGCACTGTGTTGTGAAGCGCTTCCACTTGATTGGTGGTAGACTGCCTAGCAAATGTTGCTGTACTGGACATGGAGGATTGCGAATAACAAGTATTCGCAAATGAACTTAAGCTGAATATCCTCCTATGACGATCCCTACCACCTACTGCTTTAAGATAAGTTTCAGTGTCATCAACATCTTCAGATTGCTGAGACCGCCATTCAGTACTTTGCTGTATTTGGTCCTATTAGAAAGCAATGTTTATATTAGTAAGTAATAATTATTAAGCATTATTAATATTAAATTATAAATTTCACATACATTGAGTTCTTTACAACGATTGTTGACAAATGTCACACCATCATGCTTCTTAGTGTGAGTGTGCAAAAATAGCTAACGGGGTGTAGGTCTCATGCCTATAGACTTTTCCTGCATAAGAATAAAATATTAATTATAAGTGAATTAGATTTTACAAAAATTTTGGTAGAGTTTCCTCTATTTTTATGAAATCTACCCCCTATTGAATAAAGAACAAAACCAAAACTACAACCATGTATGGCACTAGTATAACATTATCATTCTAAAAAAAAACATATTTTCATTCCAAAATTCATACATAAAATTAAATAGAAATACAAGTGAATTAGAATTTATAAAAATTTCGACAGGGTTTTCTCTATTTTTATGAAATCTACCCCCTGTTGAACAAAGAATAAAATTAAAAATCACAGTCATATATGACACCAGAAACATATATTTTCATTCCAAATTTTAACATAACAAATTCAATTAAAATACAGCAAAGAAAAAAGATGAGAATATAACTGTAAATTGTAGATACTTACAAGTCTCTGTGCATGCTCTTGGTGGGTAATAGATCCTCCCGTATGTACGGGAAGACTCTCTCCTTTGGGTCCTCCACGTCTGTTGGTCGAATTACACTGTAAAATGAACATGACCTCAGGTGATGTCCAATATTGTAGCCAACGACTCCATATTTCTTCAGGAATGTAAGGCAGTCGTACACCCGCCCTATGTATCGCCCAACAAAGTTGCAATAACGTGTATACGCTCTCGACTCCCATACTTTATAAATGATCCCATCAACTTGAGAATAAAAAAAAAGTCTTTCTGTAATAAAAGGAAAAATATTCGATAAATATTTTTGATATAATAATATTTATCAAATTAATATATAAAAATTTTAATTAAAAAAGGAAATAATAATTTCGGTCGTACCTCAAACTCATGACAGTAAAATTCTTTTGTCGCCTGAGAGATATTCTTCCATACATAGCCCTCAAGATCAATCTTCTCATTGAATTTCGATGTCATATTTCTTGAACAAGGTCTAGATGGAAAAAACCTAATATAAAAACAAATAAATTTATACCACTGTTAAAATTTAAACCTATAACTTAATTATAACATATAAATTATTGACAATTGTGATGTATTTTCATCCATCAGGTCCCTCAGCTCCAGGCTGGCAGCCATCTCCTTCATCTACAATATGTACTCCTGATATCTCTGTCGATATAGGGGTAATAAATGACGAAGGAGTGGTGGATGGTGTTGCCTGATCTGCTAGTGTAGTAGGTGGAGGGGGTGGTGGTGTCTGATCTGCAGCTGCTACACTATAAGATCCTTCACCTATACAGTAAGTACCTCCGAATCGTGGTCTAAATCTTGATCGTGGAATATCCTATCTACTCTTTGGTGTCATATTTCAACCTGAAATTAATATTTGATTGAAGTTTTTAGAAATATTACAAATTCATTTCAATAATTTATACAATATATTGAAAAGGGAATAACTGATTTGTTCATATAATATTCAATTACAAACACAAATTAATTGCTATCATCATTTAATTGTAAATCAAAATCTTCTTGTTCTGAAGAATTTGAATCAAACTCATGCTCTTCCTCAGATCTCTGGCCCTCCTCACCGTCTCCAGATAAGATGCCAACAAATTCATTACATGGATCGTTCAAAATTCATTATCCTCATATATGACAGATACATTTATTTCATAAGTCTCTTCCTGAAAAGCTTCACTTTAAATTCTTTGTTCTCCTTTTTCACATGATTCAAAAACACCTCTTAATTTAACTTTGCAAACAGCCAACCAATCTGACTTATTTTGTCATAAGCTAGGAAAAGTGACATAATAAACCTGGATCGCTTGCATTGCCAACACGAAAGGTTCAAAATGTTGAAATCTTCTTCACTTGTTGATTTCAACTAGATTGTATCTGCTATACACTTTTGTACCAACATTTGGAGTTGAATCAAACCACTAACACTTAAATATCACAGTTCATTTTATTGGCAATGTAGGGTACTCAATTTCAAATATCTCAATTATTTTGCCATAGTAATCAATCACTTCTCCCTGTATGCAAACTCCACTATTTATTGTTGTCATGCTATGACCATGATATTCTGTATGATATTTGTATCCATTAATGAAATACATCAGATATGATCTCACATCTCGCCAAGGTCCCTTCGCAAGATCACATAAGAACTTGTTGTCTATTGAATTTTCTAAGGTCTATAGAAAAGAAAATATCATATTAAACAGTATAATGTCATCTGAACACTTAAATCATATAATTCAATCATTTCAACATTTGGAAGTGAAAACTTATATATTGCTCGAACCATCAAGGAAAGTGTCTTCCAACTTCTTTATTGATATAATCATGTGATTTGTCGGGTATGAGCTCCCATAACAATTCCTCGTATAATTTAAAAACATTATTATATATTCCAGTTATAAATAACCGTACTAAATTTCAAAACGAAAATAATCACTTTATACTTACTGCACGAAAGGTTGGACCTCTTCACAGTTCAATAAAATGTGACCATAGGCAGCCTCAGTTTCTTCCTCTGTTAACATTCTTCTTGTTGAATGTCTATATGACCGTTCCAGATAAGTGAAGATGGATAAGTTATCATCAGCATCAGTAGTTCCTCCCCCATCATCATTACGAGGAACTTTTCTTTCTCTTGTGTGAACATGGGCTCAAAATAATGTGAACGAAATTTACTAGCTTCCTCCACTAAATAAGCATTACATATCGAACCTTCAACTCTAGCCTTGTTCTTTACATTTTTCTTCAAATGATGCAAATACCTATATAAGTGAATAGAGTTATACGAATTTAGTTATGAAAACATGATAAAATGACTTCAAAAAAGGTTTAATTTTGTTGAATTACATACATCTCAAATGGATACATCCAACGATATTGCACTGGACCGACTAGTTTAGCCTAGTATGCTAAATGGACAGGTAGATGCTCCATACAGTCAAAGAAGCTGGGAGGAAATATCCCTTCTAACTTGCACAAAATTACTGGAATTTTTCTTTCCAATTTTTCCATTTTAGCCAACTTAATTTTAGATTATGTTAAGCTTTTGAAAAACAAACTTAATTATGTTATTGCTTCCCAAACCTTATTCGATAGCAACTCCCAAAATGCAATTGGAATTAACCTTTGCATAAACACATGAAAATCATGACTTTTCATCCCAAATAATTTGTACTTCTGCATGTCCACACACCTTGCCAAGTTGGAAATATAACCATCGGGAAACTTTAGACTTCTCAACCATTCACACAATATTTCCTTTTGCTTTTTGTCCAAACTGTAACATGCTTTCGGATAT
>JAOSBN010000009.1:25792201-25811577 GCA_027563595.1 Erythroxylum suave
CTTTAGAAGACTTTAGTAGAAAAATTTGGTGATAACCTTTGAGAGAGGTTATGTAAAGTTGTTATCATCTATTATCTTTATATCGTCTTTCTTATAGTAATAGAAGAATTCTATCTCTTTATCTATATACATAAGTCATATAGTTTGAACTATCCATGTAAATTGTTCTTTTCTTTCTTATTTTCTTTTATATTACTTTTGTTTTACAAAATAATTTTCATTAGAGCCTAGGTTATCCTTGTGAATATGTCAGGATATCTCTTCATAAGTGTGATATTAAGAAGTTTAATAGATTAAATAATTTCACCCTATGGGAGATGAAAATGAGAATGGTGTTTTTTCATTAAGCATACATAGTAGAACTGAAAGGAGAAGAAAATTTTATTAAAGAACTTAAGGGGGTTAGAGAAGTAAGAAATTTTATTGAGGGCACACAATGAATACTATTGAATTTAAGAGACAAGGTCTTGAGAGAGATGGTTGATAAAATAACAAATACTTCATTATGTAAGTACTGGAAGAGGTCAACTATAAATTTTTTATATCAAAAGCAATGGTTGTAAACTATGAGCATGCTAAACGTAGAAAAATATCACATTGATAATTTTAATCAGATCATGTTGGATCTACAAAGTGGTAGGGTTAAAATTAAAAATAAGGATCAAGTTATAATCGTTCCGTGTTTTTGCCTTATTTATATGAGAATTTTGTTGTTACCTTGTTGTATGATAGAGACTATTTTTGTCAATGATGTGAATGATGTCTTGCAACTTAAAGAATCAAAGAAAAAATTCTTTGACACTTATGAATATGTATCAAATTACGGTCTAATTATTGGCAAAAAATGAATAAGGAAAGGAGTTTTAAAAATTAGTTAAGTCACCATTAAAATCAAAGTATAAAGTTATTCGATGTTTTAATTGTAAAGTTGAAAGGAACTCTAAAAGGGACTTTTCACAACAGATTGTTATTGTAATCCAAGAGAGTTATAATGAAGAGGATGAAAGAGATAATAATATTTAACGATGAGTAGTTTTGATAATACAAATTATTGGACTGGATGATGATGGAGAGCATGTTGTCAAAGGCAACAAATCAGTATAGATCAAGATACATACATAATTGTTATAACATTGGATGTTTGGTATATTCCTAAACTTCAGAAGAATCTGAAATTTATAAGTACTCTTGATAGACAAGGGTATAATTTTTCTTGTGAAGATGGGTAATTAAGGGGGTAAAAGGTGCATTGACTTTAATGAAAGAAAAATTACAACGTGACATTTATGTCTTAATAGAAAAGATCATAATAAGATTGGTGATTGTATCTCAATCTTCAAGGAAGAAGGATAAGATTATGATATGACAAATATGGACGAGTCATTTTGATGAGTAAAAGATAATATAACTTTATAAAGTGAGCTTACTGAAAGATGTCAAATACGCGAAGGTAGAATTTTGTACGTTTTGTGTATTTGATAAAATTTCTAAGGTAACTTTCAAGGAAATAGCTTTAAATGGCGACATATGTCGAGTAAAATATATAGAAAGGTTAGTTTAAAGGTGGTATTAGAATAATTTGGAGAAAATATTAATGGGGAAAATTTTAGTTTAGGAGATAAAACAATGTTTAAAAAAATCAGCATGGTATAGCCAAGTATAGAGTAAGAAGGACTATTAGGCAGCTAAAGAGATATAGTTGGGAGGACTTAATCACAAATGCTCTAGCCATTAATGATAGGAATGGAACTCTCTGTAGGGACCAAAGAAAGTCAAGAGAAAGATAAATGGATATGAAGAATGTAAGGTTTCATAAGATCACAAAATTGATTATACATGGTTAGATTTTGTTGAAAAATATTCACACTTTAGAGGATGCACCTAACATATTAATAAAGTCATTGTCTACAAAAAGTTCAAGCACGGCTTGGACTTTATGAATGTTCGCTTAACCTAAAGCCCTTGAAGGCTTGTACAATAGAAAGTATTTCTTGGTTAAACATTGGAGAGTTCAAGTTAAGATGAAGAATTGTAAGATGTCTTGAACAGGGGTTGTTATAGGCCAAGCCTAACCTAAAAACAACTTAAGGCCTAAACGGGCCTTGGATTAATGGCCTGAGCTGGAGCTTGATTAGGCTTCAGCAACCCGAAGCTCAATTGAGCTTGAACTAAGCCCAATTTTTTATTTTTTCTAGTTTAATATCATTATTTAATTTAATTAAAAATAATTTTTAAATTTTTTTATGCTTCAAAACGTGCCAAACTAAACATCCAAGTTCATAACTTTTTATTAAAAAATTCTAAGCTAGCCTAATATTCAATCAAACTAAGTAGAATTTGTTAACTTATATCCGACAAGGTTAGACTCAAGCTTTAATACCATGCTTAGTCTTGAATTCTAATGAAATAAAATTTCCATAACCTTAGACTTTTGAGATAGATTTTTAATATTATCAGGTATCTAGAGAATAGAGTTTTAGCGACTTTAAATTATGTAGAAATAGAACATTAATAACTTAAGATTTTAGTATGATAAAGTTTTCCTATAATTAGATTTCTTAAAGACAATTCTAATTTTTGTAAGAGAGAATCTTAGAAGAATTTGGTGAAAATCTTTGGAGAAACTTTTTGAAAGAGATTTTATAATGTTATTGTTATCTATTCTCCATATAACAAATTTCTGATAATAATAAAAAATTTTGTTCCTATCAAAGTAAGTCATGTAAATTCACCAAATCACATAAATTTTTGTATTCTTTTCTTTCTTATTTTTTTCCAATGATTAAAAAATTCAACTAGTTGGGTCGGTTCAACATTAAAAATTTAAATTATCCAACTTTTCAGTTCAATTTTTAATTTTTCGTTTCGATTTATTTTAATAACTCTTTTTATTAAAAACCAATCAATTTATTAATTAATCGATCAATTTTTTTAAATTAATAAGTTCTTATAAATTAAAATAAATCAATTAATATTTATTTAACAACTTTTTCAATTTAACTTTAAATTTTAGATATATAAGGACAATCTCTTTCAATCATATTTCAAATTTTTTAATTTTATTTACTTTTAAATTAATTTTATAATAATTTAACTCTGATTGAACTTTTTAAACCTTAAATCTTTATTTTTAAGAGTTTTAAAATTTAATTTGATTTTTAAAAGATTAGTTTTTCTCTTATATTACTCCTCTTTATGCGTTTGTTCCTTTTTTTTTTTTTACCCGTTGTATTGCTTCGTACTTCGTAACACGTACTGGCATAAAACCTTACCGCCAATGCTTCACCGCGAAGCAATTAATGCATTTCAACACAGAATCTGAAAGTACAGATCATGCCGGAAAAATGATTACATAACTAGGAACAAAAAGCAGCCTATCTAATGCAAGCCAAGAGAGTCCGTAGCCCAGAAGGTTCTGTACGTTAAACCCTTTTAATCTGGTATGTCTCTAAATTATATATTTCAATAATTTATTTAATGATTTGACAATGCAACGATGATTTAAATAACGGATAATAAATTTTTGACATCAGATAAATCTGAACCTCCTATGAAAAATCTTAATCTTATTTTCATTTGATTGGCGAAAAAGTAAAGTAAATCTAAAATTTAATTTTTATAAAAATAAATCTATGGAAAGTAAAGATATTTATATGTTTATATATTTATAAGAATTCAAATAGAAAAATTCGATGAATTCTTATTACAATATTTGATATACAATAGTATTTCATAAAATATAATTTAATTTTGACTTATGTTTTTATTTATATCCCTACAAGCTGAATAAAAATTAAAATCGTTAAATAATGTTAATTTGTAATGTAAGTTATATTATTAAATATTAATTTTTTCATTTCTAATATTTTAATCATATAATACTGGTATATCATAAATATAGTATTGAAAAATACTAAAAAAATCTCAACCAAGTACAAAGATAAATCTTAAAATTCAAACTAAATATCAAAATTTTTCTAACATTCAAAATAAAAATGAAAATAGTGCAATATTGTTAAATTTATTATTCTTATTAATTTTATTATTCTTAATATTATTTTTAATTTTCTACGTATTATTAATTTTGTTATTACTAAATTTATTATTTTATCAATTACATTATTATTATTATTATTATTATTATTATTATTATTATTATATTTATTATTATTATAAAAGAGTTGTCATAGAGTTGAGAGTGAATGAATGGTTAAATTGGCTAGAGTATTTTTTAGATTACATTCCTGAGAAAAGTAATTTAAAAACTAAGGAGTCTTATTTGGTTGGCATGAATTCTTATTGGGGAAAGTAATATTTTTCTTAAAATTTATATTTTCATGTTTGGTTCATTTTTTTGAGTAGTTAGAAAAGTAAAAACTTTCTCAATCTAAGGAAAGTAGTAGAACTTTACTTAAATTCTAAATCTCATCACCCATTTGGTATTTAGATTATTTTCCTCAATAATTTAATCTAAAAAATATAGTAGTCAATTCAACCATTCCTTCTCTTTCAACTCTACAACAATATTTTTTAGTAGTAGTAGTAATAGTAGTAGTACTAATAATAATAATATTACTGCTGCTGTAGTTATTATTATTATTCTTGTTGTTGTTGTTGCTGTTGTTATTGTTATTGTTGTTGTTGTTGTTTTTGTTGTTGGTGTTTTTTATTTATTTATTTATTTATTTATTTTATTATTATTATTATTAATGTAATTGATAAAAATAATAAATTTAGTAATAACAAAATTGATGATAAATAGAAAATTAATAATAATAATAATAATAATAATAATAATAATAAAGAATATAAAGAATAATAATATTAATAAGAATAATAAATTTAATAATAATGCACTATTTTTATTTTTATTTTCATTGTTAGAAAATTTTTTGATTTTTTATTTGAATTTTAAGATTTATTTTTGCACTCAGTTGAGATTTTTTAGCATTTTTAATACTATATTTATGATATAACAGTATTACATAATTAAAATATTAGAAATGAAAAAATTAACATTTAATAATATAACTTATATTACAAATTAACATTATTTAACGATTTTAATTTTTATTCGGTTTGTAAGAATATAAATGAAAACACAAGTCAAAATTAAATTACATTATATGAAATATTGTTGCATATCAAATACTATAATAAGAATTCACCCAACTTTCCTAGTATAATTCTTATAAGTATCCAAACATGTGAATATTTTTTTTTATAGATTTATTTTCCTAGAAATCAAATTTCAAATTCACTTTACTTTCCTGCTAACCAAACGACGTTAGGAAGTGGTAGGATTTAGAATCTAAGGGCCTCTTTGTTTCTTTTTTTTTTTAGTTTTTTGTTGTGGTTTTTGTAAATTAAGAAACTACCTTTAAAATCATGTTTGGTTAATCACGTTTTTATATTTCGTTTTTATAAAAAACAATAACTATTTTACAAAAACATAAAAATAACGTTTTCGTGATTTATGAAAACAGGATTCTATCTATTTTGAAAAAGGTTTTTTTCACAAAAGCAACAAGTTTCTCTTCTACACCGACTTCATTTGTGTTGCTGACTTCATCTTCTACGCTTTCACTTGTCTTCCAATATCTGCAAGTTTGTTTTGATATTTATCTCTTGCTTCTACGATTTCTCGTCTCTCTTGTCCATAACATCAAACCCATCATACTATCAATCCCATTTTCTTGTTTTCTTTTCGTGTTACTCTGAGCTGAGTATCTTGTTAATGAGAAGAGCAGTCCCGTTAGTTTGGTAGTAAAAATCAA
The DNA here is from genome assembly GCA_027563595.1 of Erythroxylum suave. NCBI lineage: Eukaryota > Viridiplantae > Streptophyta > Magnoliopsida > Malpighiales > Erythroxylaceae > Erythroxylum > Erythroxylum suave. Next base: position 25,797,979 of record JAOSBN010000009.1, read on the forward strand.
AATAGAAAAACTAGGTTTGATAGAAAAGAGTCATGAATCTAACACAGAATCGTGATAAGGAAAAGAAATATAAAGAAAATCACAGTACTATAAATATAGCAATAGTTACTAAAGGCAACCGTGTACAACTGCTGCTTTGAGCATAAACTTCTGCATTTTTCTATGATAATAAAGAAGATGCACTCTCGTTCTTCTTCAGTTTTTGCTTCCCTCCTATGCTAAACATAACGATGGCTTAACTCCTTTAAAGAACAATACAAAACCGAGAATAGCCCATAAAATAACATTATATATCTATTTTCTTGATCTTTACGTCATTTTATAGAAGAGCAGACAGCTATAGTTGTTTTCTTCTTCCTCACGTTTTATAGTAGTTGTTTTGAACTTCATGTCATTTAATGTAGCGTACGGAGGCTTCTTGACTTCTTGTCTTTACGTCAGTAAGTTATTGTTGCATTTGGAGACTATGTTCAACGTTTGTCTTCTTATCTTTGATTTATTGTAGTTGTTTTCTTCTTAGAGTTAACGTCATTTATTGTGGTCTACGTCCACGTCATTAATTGCTTGCAATCAGTCTAGACGTTGTCATTTTGCCTTCACACATTTAATATGGCATGTGGTTGGATGTAGTCTTCTTTTGTCTTCACGCATTTAATATAGCATTGGGTTTGATGTTATCTTCTTTTGTCTTCACGCATTCAATGTAGTATATGGAGGCTTTTGATCATTAAATAATCGTTTAATGTAGTATGTGGAGGCTTTTGGTCATTAAATAATCACTGCAAGTGAATAAAGAGAAGGCAATCAATGCAAAAGGCCTAAAAGGTTCTAACGTATACTATAGAATTGTCAGTGTGTCAGTAGAGTTTAAATGTACATAAACATAGAGCAAATTCATAAAGCCAAAAAAGCTTTAACGCACAAGATAGTTTAGTATATTTATGGATACCCAAGATCAGCACTAAACCAAATGAAACCACCACTGGTCCACTGCCCATAACATAGAAAACGAAATAAATAAAAGTCTTGGACATGTCGCAATGAATGTTGTTTTAGTACAGTTAAACAAAAAATGATACAGATCTGATTTTGAATACATCGACATCTTTTATATATTTTTTATTTTTTGTCACGTTAATGCTCTCGTCACATTCTCATGGTCTTAATTGAAAGCACATGGTAATGGTTGCATAGAACTCATCTTAGTGTAGGGTTGTCTTTGATTAGTGATAAAGGCATATCTCTGGTTTTCTGTTCTGCTTTACATTTTAATCTGATTAGCTTTCACTGGTATTTTAACATCAGAAATGGCTCAAACTTAAATGAGCTTTCATAAGCTTCCTCTTCACGAATATGGGTTGAGACTCTTCTTTAAATACTGTTATTCTCTAACTGTTCATTAACAGCCTACTAGAATTACTATGTTCTCTAAGGGCTTTGTTTATATATTTTTTAGATATTTTGTTATGATTTTTGTAAATTGTTACGGTTGTCACATGTTTATTTTGAACCATATTTAGCATTTAATACTTTGTAAAAATTATTGTGATTGATGTCACTTATATGTTATTTCATTTAGTGATGAAAGGCTTGAACAATATGAATGATTACAATGATTGTATGGAAATAAATGAAAAAGATGGGGTATGGAATGATACTATAGAGATATATTTAATTCCTTGATGGTTGAAGAAGTGAAAAAGGGAAATCAAACAACTATTACCTTTTCCAAATCTGGTTGGAAGAATATTAAAACAGGGCTTCAAACAAAATACAATAAGGAGTATACTGATATTCAATTGAAGAATAAGTATAATGGATTAAGGGCCAGATTGAAGAATTTCAAGAACTTACTTAAAGAAATTGGAATTGGTTACAACTCTTTTACTCGTGAAGTTAACGCTACAAATGAATGTTGGAAAAAGCTATTTAAGGTAAAATACGTCTTTTGTTTTATTAATATATCATATTATATAATATATTTGTTAGTCTCATATATCTTTTTCATCATTACAGGTGCATGGCTTACAGATTCAAGAACAAAGATTGTAAGGAATTTTTAGACTTGTGTCATATTTCTGGAAATACTACTGCAACTGGAGTGCACGCACATCCATCAACTAAATCTCCATCAAATAGTACAAAAGAGGAACATGAAAATGATGTTGATGAAGATTACTTGTATAATGAGAAAAAAGATCAAGATATAAGTTCTATATCTCAGAAAAAGAAATCTCATAAGAATAAGAAGGCAAAGAAGATACATTCTAACAATGTAGAAGAGACCTTGATTGTAATTGGTGAACAATAAAAAAGGAATAATTATTTACTTGCGAAAAAACTGAGTGAAACATCATCCACCGCAGAGAGTAGATCTGAAGAGTGTAACATAATGATGGAATGTATGAACTCTTTAGATGAATTGGGTGTTGACGATGTGCAATATGGAAAAGCTATAAATGCTTTATATGATTCTCCACTTTATAGGGATATTTTTATGAAGATGACAAATACAAGGAAGTTGCATTGGATTATGTCGCTTTAGTTATATTTTCATGTTATTGCATATCGAATTCTTATTAATTTGACACTTTTATTTTAAACACTGTTCCATAGTTTGAACATTTTAAGTTTGTGAATTGTATGAATATTTGACTTAATGTATGAATATTTTATCTATCTTCGGTTAAATTTTTTGATTGAATGTTACATTAATTATTTAATGTTGTCATGGTAGATACATGGATTTTTTATCAGATTTCGAATCAGATTCTGATGATGAACATAAGAAAGTAATCATTATTTCTCTAGTTGAGGGAGAGAATAAGTATTTTCACTTACAAAAGCAACCATGTAGAACTTCTGCTCTACAAGGTCATGATTGGATAATGGAATTTTTGAATGGAAATCCTACAAGGATTTATAAAAACTTAAGAATGAAAAAGATAATCTTCTTGAGCTTATGTGATGAGTTGAAGAGTTTAGGAGGCTTAAAAACAACAAGTCATTTGACTGTAGAGGAACAAGTAGCAATTTTCTTGATGACTATAGGGCATAGTGAGACAACTAGAGTCAATGCAGAATGCTTTCAACATTCGACCTAGACAATTTCGAAGTACTTTCGTAAAGTCTTATATGCAGTTAATCGTCTTGTAACACGATTCATTACTCCACCATCTTTCACTAACACACCTTCTGAGATTCAACATAATTCAAAATTCTTTCCATATTTTCAGGCACATTTATATATTCAATTACCATTTTAATTGTGTTCTTATGATTAATAATTATTTTAATATATTTTTTAATTTTTAGGATTGTGTAGGAGCAATAGATGGTACACATATTAGTGCACATGTTCTGACTGATGAACAAGTACCATACAGGGGCAAAAAAATTAATCCAACCCAAAATATTATATGTTGTTGGTCATTTGACATGCGTTTTACATATGTAATAGCTAGATGGGAAGGTACTGCAAATAACTCTCGAATTCTTTTAGAAACAGTAACAAATCCAGCAAATCAATTTCCTATGTCTCCATAAGGTAATATATTATTTTAAATAAACATAGTAATTATGATTCATTTTAATATTTTTGTTGTTAATATTATGTTCTTTATATGTTAGGCAAGTACTATTTGGTTAATTCGGGCTATACTAATATGCCTAGATTTCTTTCACCATACCGAGGTGAAAGATATCATTTGCAAGATTATAAAGGTAGAAAAAGATCTCAAGGCCCACAAGAATTGTTTAACTACAGGCATTCATCATTGAGAAATGTTATTGAAAGATATTTTGACGTTCTAAAAGTAAGATTCCCTATATTTAGAAACATGCCGAGTTATGATATGAAGAAATAAAAATACATCGTTATTGCTTGTTGTGTTATACACAATTATATTAGAATTTATGGACGAAACAATGAATTATTTGACAGTTGTGCTGAAAATGAAGAACAAATTAGGAAAAGTGCAAATGAAGACGTAAGTTCTCAAGTAGAGTATAATATCACTCCAGCACAACTTCGAGGTTTGTCTTGGAAGCGAGATAAAATTGCTATGCAAATGTGGAGTGATTATATTATTTCTAATTGATTTACATTTATTTTTGTAAATGATAGTACTATTATGTTATTTTCAAGAATTATAGTATGATGGACAAATTTTATTAATTAGAATGACTTAATATAATTTCTAATTTATGTAATTTTATTATATACAATTAATGTGTAAGTTTTTAATAATATTTGATTTGCATATATTCTAATTTTAGCTACAATGATAATTAATTAATTAAAAAATATATTGTATTATATTTTAATTATTACACATAAGGGTATAATTACAAAAAAATAGAAACAGGATAATAAAACCAAACATGTTTTTGTTTTTAATTTTTCATTATAAATCTCAACCAAAAAGGCTTTTATTTTTCAATTTTTATATTACAAATATCAATCAAACATGTTTTTATTTTTTTAAAGAAAAAACAGAAATCAAAAACAGGAAACATGAACAAAAAAATTTTTTAAAGAAAAAACAGAAATAAAAAACAGGAAAAAGAAACAAAAAACAATAATAAAAAACAGAAGTAGAACCAAACGGCCCCTAAATAAAGTACTACTATTATTTTAAATTAAGAAAATTTTTACTTTCCTAATTACTTAAAAAATAAACTAAAAATAATAATATAAGTTTGAGAAAAAAACTACCTTCCCAAACAAATATCATGTCAACCCAACAGGACCTTAAGAATTACGCATTCCCAATCGGACAAAAGCGACAGCACGGAGGGAATCGGACACGGTTTTAGTTGTGGGAACCACTCCCCTTTGAGAGGCCTTTTGGCTCAATATCCTCTCTTTTTAACCAACTTCTCTTTGTAAGGACTGAATTTGGTGTGAGACCAAGTCAATGCCATTTTACTGAATATTGTCTTCTTTTTATAGAAAACAAAAAACAAAATATCTTCGTCTGTATTCCATCTCTCCACTTAAAGCTCCCGATCAATGGCTTTCATGTTCTAGTTATAAAATTGTAGCTGAGTATTTGATCTTGACCAATCTCGCCTCAGTCCCTGTTTTAAGAAGAGGAATGAAATACTTTTCAACTCCAAATTTCCTTCTAAGCCAAAGATAGATACTGTAGTCTCCTTTTACAGCTTCTGTCAAATTAGGCCAAAGTTGGAGCTTTTCGGGCTATGGATAAACAACCGGTCGGATTCAGATTTCATCCAACCGATGAAGAAATCATCAACCATTACCTAAAGCTGAAAATGAATGGTTACGATTCTCTCGTTGATAATATAATCTCCGAGATTGATCTCACGCGGGTGGAGCCCTGGGAATTACCAGGTAAGCACTACCCAATTTATCAAACTTCGTCAAGTTCCTGGTTTTCATGCCAAATTTTGATCTTAACGTATAAATTTCTACTATGGATGAACTGTAGATCGTTCACTAGTGTGGTCGGGGGATCAAATTTGGTACTTTTATTGTAGACCTGATTACAAGTATATGAACAGTAATAGAGCCAACAGGACTACCAATTGTGGATTCTGGAAAGTCACTGGGAAAATTCGTGATGTGAAAGCTAAACGCGCAAAGGAGGTGATAGGGACAAAGAGGACTTTGGTTTTCCATAGAAAGGAAGGGCGTGATTCTAAACCTATCAGGACTGACTGGGTCATTCACGAGTACCAGTCTAAAACCACACTTCCAAACCAGGTTGGTGTCTGAAGCTACCATCTGACTGCAATTGAACTGGGAATGTAATGTTTTGTTTCATTTACGATTGGATTCTTCCGTCGTATTTGGCCTCGCTTTTCTGTTACCCGTTTGAGTTGTTTTACTTAGAAATTAAATGCTTTTCAGAATGTCAAGTTCTCTTATCACATTTTCTTTAACTTTGGCCAGAGAGCTAATTTTGTTCTCTGCAAGTTGAAGGACAAAGCAGATTCACAGAATGAAAGTTCACTGCATGAGGAAGGTGAACCTGGTTGCTTTTCAGCGTCTGATTTTGAAAATCCAATAGCACAGCATGAAAATCTTGAGGTGCGACACAGCATACCTGATGTTTAGTTTTGAGTTATACTTGCTTCGAGCTGATGGGTATCCTGTTGATGATTTTGGTTTCAGGGTATTTCCATTGATGATCTCTTAGCATCACTAAACAGTGGCTTCGGTAGTGACCCTCAAGTTAATATAAATGAGGAAGAATGGGCAGATTCAATGGTTGTTGAACCAAGTGATTACTACGCGGAAGGAATTCTGGGAATGAATCCATCTGGTTCAAGGATTTACAAACATGAGCATCAAGCAGGCTACCAAAACGTTGTAGGAGAGGAGGAAGTTTCTTCCCGAAGAATTCAATTGCACGGGGAAACATCCGTCCCAGTGTGTGAAAAGGTAAAGAACTTGAGCTGCAACTTTCCAGGTCAAGGAAACCATCTGCATATATCCATTTATTTAAACTTCAAGTGATTTCGTTTTACAGGCTAGAGATGCTACAAGGGATGATTCTGCAGTTGAGCTTACTCCTAAGAGAAGCTCTGTGGTGGCTTCAAAACAGGACAGGGAAATGGCTAGAGTTACCACTGCAGAACCAACTACAAAGTTGGGATCAAATAGGTCACGTGGCGATGATTGGAAGAATCTATACATTCGTTTTGAAACTCCTATATCAGGCCATGAACAAAGTCCACCATCAGTGTACATTGTAAATGTTCTGGTTGGCCTCGTTTTGTTTACAATCATTCTCTGGGAAATGCTGATATTTTAGCCACACTCTTTCCTGGGTATTGGTCTTTTTGCCATCTGATCATTTGCAGAAGAAGATCTGCAAGGGAATAAGGTGGGGTAGAAATGGAGAAGTTTGCAGTCTTTAGTTTTGTGGTCTAAAAGTGATCCAGGCCCTAGTTAATAGAAAATTTATGACCTTCACTTTTACTTCTGTTGTACTTTTTAACTTTTGTTTTTAATTTTTAATTTTATGGGCGTTCAATTTTACTTCTGCTGTACTTTTTAATTTTTTTTAATTTTTAAAAACAAAAATAAAAATAAAAATAAAAACAAACGAACTCATATTTTCAAAGTACTTCATTCATTGAAGTTCCTAATTTCTGCTCATGGATTGCTTTAATGACTGGCATTTTTTCAGGTAATTTGTTTTCCCTGAATACTATAATAAAGGTTTGTAAATTGAAGCACTCAAGCTTGTAATATCCAACTGATCTAAGCCGGAGCACGTGAATGGCAAGCAAATTTACTGAATTTGCACATAAACAGGCGCTGTTGTAATGATCCATAGTAGAATCGTTAATTTCCACAAGCACATTAAGCGTTACCAATAACATTAAACCAACGTCAAGACTATGAAATTCACAATTCACACAAATTCACATAGTTCCTTAACGTAATATTTGGTTAGTGTCTCTAAGGGTGGAGACAGATGACAGGGACACAAAAGACCTATCTCCCAACCTATTTGGTTGCTATCTCCACCCAATTGTCTCCACTTCGAAGACAGGGACATTAAATTCTTGTGATCTTCATGACTGTGGCACAGAAATGAGGGGACGGAGACAGAAACTAAAGACTTTAGTGAAATGTCAAAAATGTCCTCCCCTTAAAACCTAAAACAAAACACATCTCTCAAATCTATTAAGTAATAATAATAATTTAATTAATTATATTATAAGTAATTATAATATTTAAATTAATGCATAATTATATTTTAATTAAATATAATGTAATGTAATTAAATAATAATAATAATTTAAGTAATTATATTGTAATTACTTAACTAATTATAATATTTTAATTAATTAATTACAATATTTTAATTACTGAATAATTATATTTTAATTAATGAATAATTATATTTTAATTAGTTATATTTTAATTAATTATAATATTTTCATTAATATTTATATTTTAATGAATGAATTAATTACAATATTTTAATTACTAGATAATTATATTTTAATTAATTAATATTTTAATTAATTAATAATTATATTTTAATTAGTTATAGTTCAATTAATAACAATATTTTATTTAAATATAATGTAATTAATTAAGTAATAATAATAATTTAATTAATTATGTTATTAATTAATTAATAATAATAATTTTAATTAAGTAATAATAATATTTTAATTAAATATAATGTAATGTTATTAATTAATAATATTAATTTATTTAATTATATTGTAATTAATTAATTATTTACAATATTTTAATAATTATATTTTAATTATTTCTTTAATTAAAATATTTTTATTAAGTAATAATAATATTTTAATTAATGAATAATTATATTTTAATTAATAATAATATTTTAATTAAATATAATGTAATTAATTATGTAATAATGATAATTTAATTAATCATATTGTAATTACTTAATTAATTATAATATTTTAATTAATATTTATATTTTAGTTAATTAATTAATCATAATATTTTAATTACTGAATAAATATATTTTAATTAATTAATATTTTAATTAATGAATAATTATATTTTAATTAGTTATAGTTTAATTAATAATAAAATTTTACTTAAATATAATGTAATTAATTAAGTAATAATAATAATTTAATTAATTATGGTATTAATTAATTAATGATTAATAATTTTAATTAATTTAAATTATTATTTTAATTAAATATAATGTAATGTTATTAATTAATAATATTAATTTAACTAATTATATTGCAATTAATTAATTACTTACAATATTTTAATAATTATATTTTAATTATATTTTAATTAATTCTTTAATTAAAATATTTTATTAAGGAATAATAATATTTAATTAATGAATAATTATATTTTAATTAATAATAATATTTTAATTAAATATAATGTAATTAATTAAGTAATAATAATAATTTTGTTAATTATATTATAATTATCTCATCGTAATCAAAAAATTACAAATACACTTAAAATAAATATTGATACAATTATAAATTAATCAATGAATTACATATTTCAAAGCATATTATTCTGTAGGGGCATTTTCGTCATTGATACTATTTTTATGTTCTGTCTACTGCAACCAAACACATTTCTGTCATCGAGACGAGGACAGTTTTTTCTGTTTTGTCCATCACAACTAAACACCTTACTGTTTCCAATTTTTGTTCTGTTTCGTCTCCAAACTTTTGTCTCGTTCTATCTCCGCACCCGGGAGACAGTGACCAAATGCAGCGTTAATGTCCTCGTGGGTGGAGACAGAGGATGGAGACATAAAAGTTCTGTACTTCGTAGTGTTTGCTTGTTGTTCCCGCCTATTTTTGTCTCATCTCCAAAGCGCAGGGATAGAAATTTTTTCTTCTTTCCAAGACTGTGGTACAATATTTCTTGTTCCAAAGACGGAAACAAAAAATAAAAGGAAATTTCATAAATATCCTCCCTCCACTAGAACATCTAAGTTGTAGGATTTTTTCAACCTATTCATTAATTAAAATATTAATTAATTAAAATATTATTATTCATTAGTTAAAATATTGTAATTAATTAATTAATTAAAATATAATTAATTAAAATATTATTATTATTTATTTACATTATATTTAATTAAAATATTATTATTAATTAAAATATAACTATTAATTAATTAAAATATTTTAATTAATGAATCAATTATATTTTAATTAATTATATTGCAATTAATTAATTAATTATATTTTAATTAAATATAATTTAACTAAATAAATAATAATATTTTAATTATTTATTTATTTATTTAAAATATTTTAATTAATGAATAATAATATTATAATTAATGAATAGTTATAATTTACAGTTATATTTTAATTAATTATAATATTTTAATTAATTATAAATTAAGTATTAATAATAATTTAATTAATTATATTGCAATTAATTAATTAGTTATAATATTTTAATTAATAATAATAACATTTTAGCTAAATATAATGTAATGTAATTAAATAATAATAATAATAATATAATTATATTGTAATTAATTAATTAATAATTATATTTTAATTAATTAGTTAATTACAATATTTTAATTAATAATAATATTTTAATGAAATATAATGTAATTAATTAAGTAATAATAATAATTTAATTAATTATATTGTAATTTGTTAATTAATTATAATATTTTAATTAATGAATACAATATTTTAGTTAAATATAATGTAATGTAATTAAATAATCATAATAATTTAATTAATTATATTTTAATTAATTAATTAATCACAATTTTTTAATTAATTGATAATTATATTTTAATTAATTAATTAATTACAATATTTTAATTAATGAATAATAATATTTTAATTAATGAATATTTTAATTAATGAATAGTTATATTTTAATTAATAATAATCTTTTAATTAAATATAAAGTAATTAATTAAGTAATAATAATAATTTAATTAATTACATTGTAATTATTTCATCGTAATTAAATTATTACAAATACACTTAAAATAAATATTGATATAATTATAAAATAATCAATGAATTACATATCTCTAATCATATTATACTGCAGAGGCATTTTCGTCATTGATACTGTTTTTATGTTCTGTACACTGCAACCAAACACATTTCTGTCATTGAGACGGAGACAATTTTTTTTGTTTTGTACATCAGAACTAAATACCTCACTGTCTCCAATTTTTATTCTGTTCCGTCTTCAAATTTTCTTCTTGTTCCGTTTCTGCATACTGGAGACAATAACCAAATGAGCGTTAGAGTCTGAAGAATAGGACTTCATCCTATAGATTCTAAGACCCTTGGGGTTCCTTGAGGTATTTGTCAATTGGGTTAATGAATATATAACCTCTCCTATTTACTTCATGCTAGTTAATGGTACTCTAACGGGTTCTTTCAGGAGTGCAAGGGGCTTAAGACAAGGTTACCTTATTTCCCCATATCTCTTTATTATTTTTATGGAAATCCTCACTCAACTAATCCAACAGAAGGTGGGAGACATCAATTCTTTTAAATTTCATACTAAATGCAAGAAGGTAGGGCTAATCAATTTATATTTTGCAAATGATCTACTACTTTTTTCTAAGGCGCATGACAAGTCTATTGAACTACTTATGACAACTCTGTCTAAATTTAGAGATCTTTCAAGTTTGGAGATTAATTTTACCAAGAGACGGTATGTATAGCTATAGGGGCTAACATAATGGAGAGTAGAATATCCTAAATAACTGGAATGAATAGAAAACCAACCCCACTAACCTATTCGGGACTTCCCATTACCACAAAAAGAATTCAATTTTCATAATGCCAGCCATTAATTGATAAGATTCATAAAAGACTAACAATGTGGTCTAATAGAGTACTCCCTTTTGGAAGGAGGCCACAACTTATCAAAGCACTACTAAATTCCCTTCATATATATTGGTCCTCAAATATTTCTCTAGCTAAAAGGGTCATCAAATATATCGAGAAGCTCTTCTGAAGATTTCTATAGCGAAATATGAATTCAGACAATCATTTTTCTAACATGAAACGGAAAGAAGTTTACAAAAAGAAACAAAAAGGGTGATTAGGATTGATCTCAATTGCCTCTTTTAATAAAGCAGCTTTGATCAAGAATCTCTAGAATATTCTCATAGAAAAGAAATCTCTCTAGATCCGATAGGTGCACATTATATTATAAAAGTATCAAGCATTTGGTCTATACCTATTAAACCTTCATTCTCATGGCTCATGTCTCAACTATTGAAATTTAAACCTATGCTTGAACGTATAGTCTTATGCAAGACAAGAATGGAGAAGGCTTATTTGTGGTTTGACAATTGGATAGTGCAAGGATCACTAACTAGACATCCTCAAGCTGTTCAACTATGGTCGGATGTTCCTATCAATGCAAAGGTAAATTCCTTACTATTAAGAGGTCAATGAAACTTCTCAGCTGAGCTACAGTACCTGACACCTAGCTATCAACCGAACCTACAACAGGATAATACTTTTAATTACCTCAACCTGCCACCTAACAACTTCAACATTTCAAAATTCAGGAAATGGCAAAATCACAACATTCAGGAACAAAGTTGGTTTCCTATAGTCTGGCACAAGTCCCTCATGCATACTCTATACCCTTATGGCTTACGATGCTCAACAGGTTAAGTACTACAGATAAAATACACTTCATGACCACAAAATCAGATTGTGTCCTACATGAGAAAGAACCAGAATCAAATGAACATCTTTTCTTCAAATGCCCTTCTCACAGTTCATTTGGGAGAGGATTAAGGCACTAAATTTCATCTCTAATGCAGGTACAACTTTCACAGAAGCTATTGAATGACTTCTGAAGCTGATCCACACTCCTAAATAAGCATATATATATATATATATATATATCATCTCTTTCGCCTCCTCCATTAAGGAGATTTGACGAGAGAGAAATAATAGGAGATTTCAGCACAAGGCATGTACAAGGGAGGAGGTTCTCAAATCTCTGATTAGGGGAATCAAAGAGAAAAAAAATTTTCAACTAGATCAACAAATTTATGCTCTAACCTAGCATTTTTATGGAGAATCAACTACTAAAATTGAGAAGGGGAACTTTAAAGACCGAAAGAGGATAGTACCTGTTTAGATTGTTATAGATGAAAGAATCCCCTTTCCATAAATTGTTATTTCGAAGACAATGAGTGATCATCGAGGAAACTGAAAGCATCAGCTTAGGAGAGAGGAAAAGAAATCAGTTACAGAAAGAAGATTAGCTCTCAACGAAACCATGGAGATGAAGAAATTTCTTGCCTTGAGAGGCTGATCTCCTTTGTCGCCATAAGATAGAAAGTGGCTCCACTAGCGTAAACTCACATACAGGCCAAACCCATCCAAGTAGCGAGAAGGATCTATAGGAAACAACAATTAGAGACACCTTTGACAAAGAACAAAGCGAAGCATAAAACACAAGACAGACATCCTTATCTTGTTGGTAATCGCCTTAGGAAGAGCAAAAGAGCGACTCATGCAATGCCCTAATTTGAAAGCTTCTGGAGTTGCATTTAGAGGGGGAATCATTTTTTACCCAAAAGAAGCATTCTATGTCATTTTGTTAGGTCTCCTATGTAGTCATTTTCATTATTGAGTTATCCGGCATGATTTGGTTCCTTATGTTGTATAAGCTTGATGTCTCTTTAGCTTGTAATAGACGAAAGACAAACCTATTTCATTAATTATTCAATACCATTTTAACTTTTCGAAAAAAATTCTAAACAATATCCTCCACTGTTGGATTGCTGCAACAAAATATTTCCTTCCTGTGACATTTAAAATAATAATTTTTGTTAAATTACACTAAAAGAATGAATATCATTAAGGATGTTTTATGTCTTTTTCTTCTACCCATCAAATTGATGATGAGTTTTTAAAGAGGAGCAAAGTATGTATAAATTGCATCTAAGACGTGGTTTTATAGTTATCTTCCAAAACTCCTTATTTAGACATTTTTTGTGATTTGGAAAGTAATAATATAAAAAATTATTTGTTGGACCCCGATTTTTTGATGAAAAATAGAAATATTAAAATGAATTTAAATGAGAAAGAAATTGGTGAGAAAATTATGAATTTAAGGAA
>JAOSBN010000009.1:25811677-25832014 GCA_027563595.1 Erythroxylum suave
AATTAATGAATAATTATATTTTAATTAATAATAATATTTTAATTAAATATAATGTAATTAATTAAGTAATAATAATAGTTTAATTAATTATATTGTAGTTATCTAATCATAATCAAAAAATTACAAATACACTTAAACTAAATATTGAAACAATTATAAATTAATCAATGAATTACATATTTCAAAACATATTATACTGTAGAGGCATTTTCGTCATTGACACTGTTTTTATGTTCTGTCCACTGCAACCAAACATATTTTTGTTCTCGAGACGGGGACATTTTTTTCTGTTTTATCCATCACAACCAAACACCTTACTGTCTCCAATTTTTGTTTTGTTCTGCCTCCAATTTTTTATCTCATTCCGTTTCCACACCCAAAAGACAGTAGCCAAACGTATAGTAAATCTCTCGTTTTGACTTCTACAATTGTTCTGTGAATTTCTTTACAAAGCCCTGATCTTGCAAGCCCCACTTTGCTCTTTAAAATACCCCAAGTTTAGGCCTCATGTTTCCTGGACTTATATGTATATTTCTAGCCCATGGACTAAGTGCTGTTGAGAAAATGTTGACCCATGACGAATAATACCGACCCAAAAATAAACATTTCAATTGATTCTACCATTAGCTTGTTAGGTAGCAGCTTGCCAAAATTAACATATCAAGTTGAAATAAATTGCCCAAGAAAAATAGTAACATAAAAAGGTGGCCATTTGGGAAGTTTTAATTATTAAAATTTTGTCACAAAGGAAAAAGAAAAACTTTTTTCTTTTAGTTAGGACTTTGTTTTCTTTAATGCTATAAAAAATTTGAACACAAATTTTACCTTAAACCTTATTTTAAGCAGCATTCAGATGAGTTATTATTCCATTAATCGTGTTGATTATGAGAAAAATAAATATCTAAAATATATTATTCATAAGTTATTACAAAATTTTATCTAATAATAAACACTTGAAAATAATAATTAAAAATGCTGTCATTAGAAAAATTGAGCTCAATGAATTAAAAATATCAACCCAACAGAATTTCCAAATTTTCATTATAATATATTGTAACACCTTCTATATTTATCTCTGTATGTAGTTATGTAACAAGCAAATCTTAGTTACATGGACCTAATTCTCACTTAAATCCACAAATCATGAGAAGTGGAGCCGAAAAGATATTAGGATATTTGGTTCGCGAGGGTCTTTAAGTAGCCTACGTAAATGCCATACTATTTCAGTCCCAACAGTTTGATCCTGGATGGATTTCAATGGCATCACTAACCCATCTTGACAGAGAAAGGAATAGGATTTTAATGGGTACCATGAATTTCCCTCTTCTCCCTATTCATCTATTTCATGTGTAATAATGCATTTGGTATGAGAAAGCAATAGTGCATGTGTTGATACATAGTAGGGGAAGCCGTATACAGCCAGAGAAAGGAAAGGCATGCGCGTTGCATTTATTGCCCATTTACACACAACCAAAGAAGAGAAAGGAAGAAAGGACGACGTAGTGGTCCATGCAAATTTATCACACCTTCGTTCTATTCAACTTAGTTTTCGAGTGTGATTACATTTGCATGTTTTCTTTTTTCTTTTAATTTTCCTGATATCTCCATAAAAGGACAAATTATCATACAAAAAAAGTTTTCTTTACCTAAAACTCATGTGCCCTTCTTTATCACCTCATCAATTACACCTATTGAGCCTAAACCTAGCTACACTCTTCCTTTCTCTATAGCCTGCCGACTATTCTATGCCTCGTCCTCTTCTCTTCTGACTTATCAATTAAAATCAATCTTTAGGGCAATAATTGGACCAAGTTGTCGTGTTTAATATACTTTAGAACATAATTATTGCTCCTTTTCATTGAATCTTCATAAAAAACCTGTGCATGTTACCTATCTTTTGTGATATTTCTCGCTTGCTATAGGATTATTTTCTGTGGGTATTTAATTGTTTTAACCGCAGTACTCAAACTCTAGATTTTGAAAGGAAAAGAAAAAACACAATGATTTATGCGAAACAATGGATCATCTAGTTATGTAATAGCTTTTTTCCCCCTCATCCAAACTTATTGAACTTTCCTTTATACATTTATCCAAAGTCCAACCTTGTTAAATGGATGGAGTACTCATTTTTTATATCAAGTTAATTATATTAATTAATTGTTTCCAAATTCATTAAATGGATGGAGTACCAAAATAATAGTTGTATATAGTGGGGATATATATATGTCAAAAACTTAATTTACATATACCTTAAATCCTTGATACATTTAGGAATTGGGAGTTTGATAAATTCCAATGGATCGATGCTCTTTCACACGATCTTACAAGATTGTTCAACTCGGGGTGCATTCTAGTTTTGTGAATCATCTAATAATGTTCTTAATTATTTGACGAATAGTTCATGATATATATATAGTTGCTCAAAACTTTTACGACAGGAAAACCGCCGTACAAATCATTATTCATTAAGACATGGGCTAATTAAATTCCAGGAAACTGTGTTATTTTTCCTTGCAAATTCCAGGCTAAGAGTTCCAGAGGAAATTCTCAGGGTTATCAGAGTTTCTGCAGGTGTTTCCATAATAGAGTAAAATTTTCTACAGTTGCATGGTACTGTAGCCCCATATCTGGACATCTACGAGCAATTGGACTAAAAAATAAGGGAGGAATCGTAATCTCATAGCATGCGCATCTTCTCCTAATCATGTCATTCTTCTTCTTTGTCCTCTTTCACCCTCTCTGTATCTCTCCGTTTTACACTGACACATCCACATTGTGCAATACATAGCTTTGCAGAAGAAAGGGATAGCTGTGTGTATGTAAGCCTCAAGCAGTCAGGCTACAACTAAGTGTATGCAATCAAATATTTAATGATGTATTCTTTGATTAGATATAAGAAGTATATGCTGCTTGAAATTATTCTGAATTGGACGAGTCGTACAAGAGAAAGAAGCAGTAGAAAAGAAAGGTACCGGGTTAAGATCGACCTAATTTCTTGTTCACTAAACTGATGGAATCTTAGATATAGACCCAATATACCAATTGATTTGTTCGTGGACTGTCACACCAGGTACGTGTGAAGTCTATGTCCATATTTACACTCCTGATGAGCACACACTAAGGCTTGGTAGATGAGGCAAAGTGCCAGTACCGACACCTTCTGCATTGCCATGTTTCCCGATGGATTGAGTTTGGGACTGCATTATTACAATCAAACAGAAGAAAAGGATAAAGATAAATTGTTAATTGATATTGAAACATCTGATCCATTTCCATTCAGGGAAAAAAAATGAAGGAAACAGTTGTAGAAATATATATGAATTATGGAGTTACACCCCAAGTGTATATATACATATGTAGATCATCTGTATATGCATTTCACCAGTTTCGAGTACAAACAGGTTATAAGCTACAAGGGATCGTGATGTTATTAGGTAAATGATCATCATATGCTCTGTAAGAGACAACTTTCCTGAGAATACCTCGAGAAGGGTACATAGTCACATTCCATGACAAATGGCTTATGCAATGGTACATATATCATGCACCATAACAAGCTCCATTTCAACGTGGATCCTGTAATGATGCCTGTAACCCAGTGTATAGTGTAAGAAATACTTCTAACCCCCCTAATCTATATGGTACAAGTAATGTCAGTCTTCTTTCTTGATCGTTCAAATTATCAAGAATAGAGTTTTATTTGACAAAAATAGTTAGATCTCATTTTGGCATTGATTTCCGTTTTAGAAGGACAAAGTAGTATAAAAGATTAGCTTTTGAATTCATATAATTTGATATTTTATCAAATAATTTATGTTTTTAGTAATTTATCAATAGAAAAATAAACTTTTAATTTCAGTTAGATTTAGAGAATAGGCTTGATCAATAAAAGATTATTTTGAATATACACTTACTCATGATCTGAACATTGTTGTAGTGGCCTTGTTTATATATAAATCATCCAACTCCACTTTAATTAAGAATGTGTTTCCAGAAAAAGCTTATATATAATACGTTATATACATTCTAACCTAATCATTTAAGAAGGGGAGGTCGTAGCTAGTAGTAATAGTTTTCGACACAAGAACGAACTTCGCTGTTTTGGGTGCGGAGAGGTTAGACCAAAAGGCACCACAGACTTGGTTATGAAGACTCAGAGATTTCAAGCAGGGATTCTATAACCAACTTACTTTAATCATTCAGTTTACATTACTTAAAACATTATTTGTGGAAGTGTTTCCTTATAAGGAAGTGTCAACTGTGAACAATAACGACGTTGCTTTCTGCTTCAATAGCCACCAATTTAAGTCTCAAAACAATTCATATCAGCAGCCAACATAGGGATAAGTAACTATATAAATACAATATCTTTGCGTAAATCACATTCCAATCAGAACCAACTTATGCTCTTATGTCTTCGCCATCATGAACTACCCTATTCAGTTGCAGCTTGCTGTATGATAAGATAACTGATGTAAATAGGCTTAAGTCCATTCGTATCCTTCTTGTACCGAAGTTAGATTACAAATCAATTACAGAAGAGGTATCAACTAGCTACTTAGAGATTGTAATGTTAATCCTATTGGAAGTTTTATAAGCCAAAAAAGTAAAGTTACAAAGTGCGTGTGGAAGGGAAATGCAGATCCATGAAGTTTTGTGAGGTAAACCTCGCTTTCAGATGTTTCCATCGAGCTCAGGGAGTTGGATAATCGATGAAAAAACCTTTTCATTAATTTTCAATAATTCTGAGAGAGTGAACTTGCACATTTCTCTTAGAATGAAATCGGAATAAATCCCATATTTAATATTATTTGTGGAACACATTCTAGGAAAGAAAGAAAAGCTAAGATTTATAGCTGAAATGGACATACCGTTCAAAAGCAGACATTTAGGGATATTGGAAGCTGGCTTTCATTTCAATTTGGTGGATACTGCAGAGAAGATTGACTTCTGAGTTTCTTCTTGAGATGTGCAGTTCTGATGGAATGAAAAAGATGTGCTATCCAAATTTGACTGCAAAGGTATAACGGAAAGATGTATTTGATCAGAAAATCAGCACCTTGGACGAAGATGCTATGCTAAAAGATTAAAAGAGTCTTCAGGAAAGAACGTACCCTTTTTTTTTTTTGTTTTTTATTGGAGTTGGAAACCAACAAAAGAACCATTCCTGCATTTTCTATTGCCGACTGCATAATATCCTTATATGTTATGTAAATCAAATTCCTGATTTGAACTAAAAATGAACTTAACGTACATAAGCAGCTGCCTACTTGTACATATCAAGATTAAGAGAAAATTTCAATTAGAAGATAAGTTTCCCTTCAATTATTTTCTAGAAATTCTACCTATAGATTAAGATCCGATGTCATTTTGGTGTCAAACTTTCAATGGCAGACCACAGATTCAATAATTGACTGCACAAAACTGTGGAGCATGAGCCGAAACTTTTGCAACTAGAGATAAGAAGGGATCTTGTACTCTTAATTCTGCAGCGTAAGTTAAATCTTATAAAGAAAAGCCAATGCTACGCAGTTCTGGTGAGTACAGTAACCAAGGTCTTATTTCCTAAGGAACCAAAAGACTTGGCCTTTAACCGTAATGTAAAAGATCAAAAGATAAGTCACCTTGAACACGTATTTTGGAGTGCTCAATCACTTTACAAATCTGAAATGGAATTCAATCTCGGGATAGCTTCATTTAAGGAACCTCACTTTTAACAGGGAAGGACAATTTCTGTGTGCAGTAGAAGGATGAAGGTTGGTTTGGCTGTGAAGAGAAAACAAATATATATAAACAAATAGCTTACATATCAAAGAATATACAAAAGGCCAACCAAGTTTATGTGAACTGGAAAATTTGTTAGGAATAAAGTTGAAACAGTAAGGATACAGAAGCTACCTTTTACAGCGCTGCAACTTT
Organism: Erythroxylum suave; assembly: GCA_027563595.1. NCBI lineage: Eukaryota > Viridiplantae > Streptophyta > Magnoliopsida > Malpighiales > Erythroxylaceae > Erythroxylum > Erythroxylum suave. Next base: position 25,817,597 of record JAOSBN010000009.1, read on the forward strand.
CTGCACAAAACCTGCAATCCAACTTAACTAAGCAGTAGGAAGAGCATTAACCCAATAGGGTAATAGAACAAAAGAAAGATGAAAAAAGAGGAACTTTTGCAGTGTCCCATTAGCTATTGATATGTACCCTCTAAGTTGTCAGATATATATATATATATATATAGAGAGAGAGAGAGAGAGAGAGAGTCTACAGTCTACGTCCAAAGAGGAACAGATATAACCCAAACAAACTGGGAAGAGCTCATCGCATACATACAGTTATAATTGGGGAAGCAAGAAAAGAAAGCCCTATTGAAAGCAATTGTATATATATTAATAATCATCACGATATTCATCTGTATATATATGGCGTTATACACAGTTAAAAGGGTCTTTTCAGCTCAACATGTTCAATATTTTTGCTCTCTATTCAAGCCTTTACAAACCCCCCCAAAAGCCTTCGCCTATTGACTTGCTGTAGTACAACTTTGAAACAAGTTAAATAAATGAAGCAGACTCATCAAAAAGCTAATTAGCTTACCCAATATATCTCATGAAACCCTCTTTGTCCTAATCGAATTCATCAACCCCAGCGCAAAAGGCTAAATGTGGAATAATAAAGATTGTCTTCTAATTTCTTATTCTTCACTGCTTGGTGTGTTTGATGATCAAAGATCCAAATCAAAAGACGAAGTCTTTCCTTTCTTATGAAGCTCAGCTTGCATTGTTGGAGTTGGGGCGGTAGTGGGTACTCTTGAATGGAGAAGTGGGAGAGATGGGGAAGCCAAATGGGGAGAGAACAAAGCCGCTGTACCATGAGCGATGTTACTAGGAGTATTAACCGAGGATGAGGTCGAATCATCTGCTATAGAACATTCCATGTTTACGCCGAACAACCTGAACCTCTTCCCCACAGTTTTGCCATGGACAACGGGAACTGAATCAATCATCATTGGCATCTGTTGGCATCGTTGTTGCTGATGATTCATTGCCTCAATTTGGTGTGACCCTGGTGGCCTCAAGTAATACTGGGCTGCATTGACATAACCAGTTGCGAGTTGATGATGATTGTGGTAATGGTAAGGCTGAATAGTATTGAAGTTCAGATGATGCAATTGTTGTTGTTGATGGTGTTCATAGGCTCGTGACGGTATCGATAAAGACTGAGGCATGGGGTAAAGCCTGCCCCACCTCATCGACTGTGGCAAGTGTAGCTGATTTTGGAGCTCTAAATGCGAGTACGACGTGGGATCTGGTGCATTTGGCCTGCGTCTCCAATCTATGTACAGATGATGCCGTCCTGACTCACCAACTCCTCTCTGAAATGACACAATATCGCCGGCGTCGAGCTTCTTCTCCTTCACAAAGCGACTCCACCCTTTAGTCATCACATAGCTTTGACTACTATTCCAATAAGAATAGCGAAACCTCCAAAACTTACCGCTTCGATCCTCGAAGTTCAAGAGGAGGCCTTTATCGCTCGATGTGGAGTCTAAAGGGAAGTATTTTTCAGCGTGCTGTTTTGGTATCACAAGGCGGTTTAGCTTGCCTACATCGCTTGGAGTCACTACTTTGTCAAACATATGCTCTTTATCTACAGATCTACTACTCGTACCAGCTGCTCCACTAATTTCAGATTCATTACTATTACTCCCCAGCGACAAGTCCGTGATCTCCATCTTCTTGTCGAAATTGAAGTTTGGTTCTTGGTTCTTGTAATCATGATGTGGTTCAGATGAGCTAAGCCATGTTTTTTGGTGCTGTGGCAGAAAAACTTTGTACTGGGTTGAAGAAGACGGGGAGTTTGGAGATGGAAAAGGAAGCTTACTTGTCATCACTACTTCTTCTTCCTCCTCTTCTTCTTCCTCTTGTAATTCCTCTTTATCACGATACCCTCTTTGTTCTTCACCAAAGTTCATGATTGCCCACCCCAATTTCGAGCTTTCTGGCTACTGTGGATCTTGGAGTACAAAAAGCCGCCAGAATAAAACAATGATATAAAGAAAAAGGAAAAAACAATTGGAAGGTGGGAAAGAACCAAACTTTCTACATATTGAAGTGAAAAACTATAACAAGTCCTCACCTGAAAGGATTTGTTTGGTATGAAACTTTGTTTTTTTTGGTGCTTCAAGATCTGTGAGGCCACAAGAGAAGCAAAAGGAAGCTATCTTAGTACTACAAACCAAACGGTCGGTGCCTTCTTCTTTGACCAGGAAGATGTCATTCTAAACCCTAAAAGACAAGCCACAGATAATTCAATACATGAACATAAGTTATTCTTGTTGCCGACCTAGGCGAACAGAGAGGGAGATGGAGAGGGGACGAGAAGGGTATTTCCCAAGTTGCTTCTCTCGTCCTCGAAGCTTCTCTTCACAAGTGAAGCAAGATTGTATATTTTTCTTTTTTGTTGCTCTTTCGGTTCTTTAGGAATGACACATGACCATGAGATAGAGAAATGGGAGAGTAAGAGAGAAAAGAGTTATACGTAGGGGCCCATGAATGATCTGGTTCGACTCATGTGAGCTTGTCCTTTTCATGATTTTCGGGTTATCTACTCTCCCCCATGTATATATCTTCCCACTATGACCCAACCAAGTGATGACCAGTTGGTCTTTAGAGTAATAATCTTGTAATGAAATTTTCCTTCCAAGACACATGCATCATTTCTTCTAGTTTTTGTTTTTGTTTTTTTTCCAATCTTCTTATTAGTCTAGTTGGCGAAAGAGAGGGACAGAGAGGTAGAGAGAGCATGCTCTGTTAGGTTCTGAGTTTTGACTTTGGTGCCATTGATTATTTGCTCTCGTACTAAGAGAAAGTCAATTTTCTCGTCCTAATCTCAGTGGGAATATAGATACAGATTCCTTTAATTATATCATCTCTCTATCAATAATCATATTTATTACTAGTAAAGCATCCAACTCGAAATCCAGCAATATCCCTTTTAAGAAGGTTGATCTTGTTCAAGTACTCCTGTCTCATTACATATATGTTAAATCTAGTATAATTATCAAAATATATATAAACACAATCACCATAACGAATTCGAATTGTAATGTGTATTTATTATAATAGTATTGCAAGGATTGTAGTCCGAAATTTAAAACCCTGATTCTTCCAAGAAACAATGACTCATCAGGTTTGATTTCTCCCCTATATGCACCTAAATGTTGACTCTTTTATAGTCCAAAAGAAGTTATATGGCTCGCGGTTCTATATATCCATAGTGTAAGACAATGAGTCTCCAGTCTCCACAAGCAAGCAACAAATTATGACCTTAAAAGCGTAATTAGATATGCTTGATTGGTTACTTATCCTTCTTCAATTCAGCAAAAGCTAGTGATTAGGTTCTCTTCCTCGAGAGCAACAAAGTAAATGACATGACCATGGAAAGGCCAATCAGAAGAAAATAAACGCTTTACCAATATACGCAACTAGAGCATACGCAACTGCTTGGCACTACTTTGGATTTTCTCGTACAATTGCAATCCATTGTATGGTTGTAATATAGTTGACTTGAGTTGTTTATGTTGTTGGAATAGAAAATGCATGATCTGATACAAATTTAAAAAGAAAGAAAGAAGGAAGGGATTAAATTTTCTTGGTTTTGTGGATTGAAAACCCTTGAAATGGAAGGAACATGTGGTTGAATAAGTCGTGCCAAATTTTCTAAGGTGATTACTCAGGTATATATCATGTATTTTACGCATGTTTCAGATAATTCCAAGTTTTCTAACTATGGAAACGTGTATCTTAAATATTTTCTTAATGTAACGAGGACAATGTACAGATGCTTTATAAAACATTATTGTATTTAATTAGCCCTCGATCGGCTTAAAACTAGAAAGTTGCCCCAAATCAAACAAGAATGTAAGTAGTTTAATTTTTATGGTCTTGGAAAACGATTAAGGCTGTTGTATCTAGGATAACATATTTTAATCCAACTTCTAAAGTCTTTTTATAAGTTGCAAAGTACAAAGACATAGTTTTTTTTTTATATAGGAAAACCAATAAGTCTTTGTCTTCAAACAATATACAAAATTAGGTAATAAACAACTGGCTTGATATCCCCCTAGTAATAAGTGCGAACCCGTCTGAGTTGCATATATCACTTGAGCATCTAAAAGGTTAATTGAATTTTGATATAAAAAGTACCCTGAGCACATGACTAATTATGTTTCTTCGTATTTAAATTTGTTGTACATGATAAATATAAGACTAGTCACCGGTAGGTGAATATGCGTACTGGTTGATGAAGTGGTCCTGTTTCATCTCCACTTTATGAATTTTGACAGAACCGGCCTCAGACGCCATATTGTTTTGTTGTACTGATGGATAATGACATTGAGAAAGTTTGATGATCATAATCTAGACAGGAGATTGTCTTTGACAAGCTGCATTTTGAAGATTTTCTATTGAATGAAGGAACTATGGTAATTAAGAAATTACAGAAAACTGAGAAACGTAAATTTGAAACTTGATATAAATATTAAGCTTTACGTTGCCTTGAAAATGATTAGTTTATGTCCAAAATAACTAAGGAATTATAACTGAGTTGCATATTTTCTGCAAGTTGTTTTATTATATTATCTCTTCTGGTTCTGAAGATGTATGTATGAAGGCATAGGAAAGAGCTGCTCGTAGGGAATCTCGCTTCATCTTTTGCGAACTTCTGATTCTTTTTGAAGCATCTGCTACGGGACTTTTATTAGTGGGGTCCAAAAATCTATGATGCTAGTACTATAAACTGAGACGTGATCCAAAGGAGATTTAATAACGTTGCTTTTCTATTAGGGTAATACATATTTTGGGAGAAAAAAGGATGATGGGTCGGTGAAAATAAACACACGAGGACTGCAGATGGAAAAAGAGAGTTCCATTGTTCAATTCCTAATAGCAATCCTTTTTCTTTCTTGAAAACCAAAACAATCACATATCCCAGTGATACATTACTAAAGTCAAGCCATGTTGGATAAGCATTAAGTCTGCGAAACAAAATTTAAAGATTATATAGGCAGAGCGAGAAATGATAGTTTGAAGATTGAGTTAATTCTTAGTGGATGCTACAAAATCAATAAATAGATCTGTCACATTATATATTGTTACAATGACAATTATGTAACATGTATTAGTGAATGTTTTGTTATGATCTATTTGTAATGCTTCAATTTTAAACCGGATAAATAACCAGATCTTATTTGCAATTAGTAAAAGCACAAACTCGAAAATAATTAAATAAGATCTTAATTACTAGCATTTTTACAAAAATGTATAAATTTTTTATCTCTTTTGATGTAAGATTGTGATATTCACCTCTTAAATAAAATTTTATATACATAGTCAAGGTATCATAAATAATATCTGTAAATGCAAATATGTATAACACACAGTGAGTAATATCAAGTATCAGAATATTAAAACAACAGCATGATTCTTGTTGATATGCAAATTTCGAAAAGTCTAATAATACATAATTTTACTTTTAATTATTAAAAAGATTGATTCAAAATATCGATATATTAGGTCTAAGTCCGCTATAATTTAGAAAGTGTCAATCCTGTCGTTTTAGTTGGTAGATTTAATTACCACGCACTTATCCTTCACATAATAACACGTAGACCTCTTTCTAAGGTCGTATATTTTGTTACGTAAATACGACAACATGAACCTTCATAGCAAGATCCTAAGCTTATGAAGCGTACGAGAAAATGCCAATCGTAGAAGAACTTACGATATATGTTGACAGAAGTCCTTTAATTACTAGCATACATCACTATTTTTCAGTTGAAATTATACAGAAAAATGAGCCTCTGGAAAGCATACCATATTCATATTGCATAGATTCCTAGTCCACTTGCCACTAATTAAACCCTCAGGCCCTACTTGTTTGAAGCACATAAAAGGCGTAGGATAACTGTAATCGGTACATTAAAATAAAACCATACTCTTATTGCACTAATTCTCGTGAACGTGGAAAATTGTAAATCAGAACATATTTAAACACTGTTTTCTTGTAGCTTCTTTTTCTTTTTTTCCCCCGTCATTTACAAAAAAAATCGTACTAGCACAAAATGACACCCTGAGAGGTTTGGTCGCTTGCATATCTGGTCATCGGTTGTTTTTTAGCTACAGATTCATGCGAAATGCTGACACAGAACTAAAACAGAAGCAAAATTGTAAAGAGAACGTACCATTCAGTTGAAGGATAAGGGGAGAATGAGAAGGGCATCACGAGATAGATCACAATTGGTAGAATGCCAAAACTGCAAAAGCAAGCTCAACAAAGTACTGTTTCTTTAATGTAACCTTCTGTGTCACTTTATACTTGCTAACCATGTGAAAATGTGACTATGGTACAGCAACTTAATAAATCAGATTAATAAATATGGTAATTATGGACAATACACAAGCAGTTGGTAACAGTTACTAAGAACTTCCGGGGACACATCATGAGTTAATATCAAACTCCAGAGAATGGGTGTGTATATGTATGTATGTATGAATTGCGTGGGTTGGATTGCTACCCTCTTAGACCCTACTGGGGTTGAGAGGGGACCTCTTTCATCATTTATTCAGATTAAAGGTTCTCATGCTCGACCTTTTATAGCTATATTATTTAAGCTAAATTGTATTTCATATGGTATTTTTGCACTGTTAATGTTTAGTGGCGTAAGATAAAACTGTTATGTATCTGTAGGTACAGTATGGCTACTTAAGCTATAAGGGCAAGGACCACATCCTACGTACACACGTAACTATAACAGTTGATCGACACACGATCCGACCCTGTTGAAGGATATCTCGTTCCAAAATTCCTTTGCTCTTGCCTTTTGTCTCTTCCAAAGGGTTTTCTTTTATCATTCCATTAAAACTCGAATCAATTACCCAATTTTCCCTCGTCAAACAATATATTTTTTCATCAGATTCCATTATGAATTATTTAGATTACATTTATCATTTTAATTTAATTTTTAATTTATTAAATAATTTATTTAAAATATATAATTATTACAAACTACTAAATATTTTCATATTTTATTGAACATATTTTAAAAAATTACGGATTCTCGATTATTATATGAACTTTATAAAATTTTAAATTTTGTGAAAATAAAATTTAATCTCAAATATACTATTAATTACCATCATCAATATGTAAAGCAAGTAATTCATTATGGATTAAAATAGAGTTAAAATGAGTTTGGAAAGTGTTACATAGACGCTTAACACCATACGAGCGTGTGTTTAATGAAATGTAATGCTTGATTACTAACCATGGAAGCATCAAGGATGTGTCTCCATCAAGTAGTCGCATCCCTTTCATGAGGATGATAATGGTAACAACTGTCATGCCCCAGAGTCCAGGACCAAAGGGCTTAGATTGCTAGACAAAATTCATACGAGGGCTACAGGTGCCTAGTGTGTGTCTGTGTGTGTTAAGAATTCAATTTAATTCATTTTATTTATTGCAAAATATGTAAATATAGTACTGCAAATTGGAAAGTGGACCCATGTCTGAGGGGAAAGCGGACACATGCAAAATCAACCAGGTACCTGAAAAGGGACTTGAATGGAGGGCGAAGGGAAGGGATGAGGAATGAGGATACCCAAATAATTCCTTTATGGGCACAGCCAGGGCACAACAACAAAAGTGGGGCTACTATGGCAGCTAATATATATATAATATAGCAGAGAGTATCAGAATAGTATTACAGTCCAAAAATACCACCAGCCACCACCACCACCAACATTCACCACCACAAACTCCCAACTCCAATGCTTCTACTACATCACCTAACCCCACACTAGAAGTCTAAAACCCCACCTCCTGCCCACCTCTTACCTCCTCTGAGAAACCGTTGAGCCTCTCTGGCTGTTATGTCGCTTTCCCTCTCTTCATTAGGATACACATAGCCCATAGCTACTAGCTAGTCCCCTCATTTATTCATGTTTTGTGGTACCATATTCATTCATTCAGGCCATATACATCTCTTTCTTTTGTAGCTTTTTTTTAATACTATTTAGTATGTTTTAATTACCGTAGCACACAAAGTACCATCCCACACTCTGCCAAGCCGTAGACACTATTACGTGCTCTTCAATTTATATCCAAAAATCCACGAACTCTAATTCGCTTCCTCTTCATCCTTTACTTTATGCGTTAAAAGTAGTGGAGGCTTAACGCTGAAGCCTCGAATTCATGCCTGTCATGAAAACTTGAATAATTAAAATGTAGTTTATAAACTTTACGTGAAGTCATGAATTCCATTTTACATGTTCGTGAGTTAATAAATTTATGTTGAATATTTCATGTAAATTTACTCGTTAATTTTTATTATTAATTATTTAAAATAATTTATTATATTAAGAATTAATAAAACACATTTTGTTAAGTGTTTATTAAATTTCTCTTAACATAAATTTGTTTTAATTTGATTCTGATAATAATTTTAAAATCATCAGATAAAAAATTAAAAAATTTAATATCATACCTTGTTATTTCTAAAATAAAAATACCAAAAAAGATTAAAATCACAAAAAATATATTTGTTTGTTTATACGATGAGAATGGGAGGAGTACAACCTTTCTCCTGTTCTTTAGCCACTGGGGCTTCACAAGCCTAAAGGTACAGCAAACAATTGGGGAAGTTTCTCTAATCAAACAACCAAAATTTGTATGGTTACTTGGTTGTCGGTTCCTCTGGTTGTGTTCTTCTTTCTTCAATTCTTCTCCATCTTTGGCTGGCATTCGCTATCCATTCTTTTTATGAACTTGCACTTTTTTGTCTTCCCCTTTTGTGTCACCCTCTCTTTAATAAATGTTTAGCAATAAAGGGTTTCCTATAATTACTAATTGTTATGCTTTTCCATTTTACACCTAGTGCTTCCCAAATCAGCCTATACCTACGAACCTACTCATTCCTAACTTTTAAGATTTTGGCCATAATTAAAATCAGAATTCAACATATATTTTTCATCAGAGAAGTAAAAACGATATCCGAGTATGTGTATTGATTTAATGCTTCCTTTGGGTCTGGATGCATGATCCACTGCACCCTATGTCTAAATACACTTTCACAGTAATCAAGCCTACCTTGTATAATTTTATAAAGCATAGTACCATATTCACCAATTTAGATATAAATTCAAATATAGAAACATGATATTTCTGAGAAGTTGGAATACAAAATTGATCATTCTTAGCTTTTGTTTTTGGTTATCTTATTCCTTATTTGCTAATTAGCCAACTGAGTTTACACCTCTTCTGCACAAAGTAAAAAAAGTAAGACTTTACCTTGTCCTTGTGAGAAATTTTCTCATTTTAATTTCTTGTTGAATTTGAAGCTCAAGCTCAAAGATTAAAGTTCTTGAATTTACTCAAAATTCACACGAATTTCATATTCCCTTGTGATCAACACGTACAATAACAGAACAAGATTTTTTTTTGAGCTATCACCGTTCTAACTATTTAAGCTCTGCCTTCGAACTTACGATCTAAGTACCTAACTATCCAAGAACTCTTTACCTCCGAAGAACCTAGACATGATAGCTAGTCTCATCCTAATTGCAAGTCATGTATATTTGGCAACAAAAAGTGATAACGGTGGACAAAATAAGATGCCTTTTACCTAGCCTACCTCTGGCTCTTGTGATGTTCCTTTCATGGCTAACTTATTGTGCAAGATCTAATGACAACTATAGTGCCAGATGATGGTGGTCCACTTAACTCTTCCTGCAGTACATGGTGGTACCCTCACCATTTCTTAACAATAAAAGCATGGGCTACATGCCCTAATATAATTTGTATGACCATATATATGAAATATCGTCCCTAACAAGCCCACCCCCATCTCCTACAGAGGGATTAGGTGATGTAATGGATCCATAAGATCAATTTACGGGAGGTAATTACTAGTGATTATTTAATATTTATACCACTACCCATACCACTAGATAGTCCTTTTTATTAAATGAAAAATTATTCCATCATAAGATTCTTTTAATCTAGCTAGCTAAGATCCCTCCAAGAAAAATTTGAGATTCTTTATAACTAGGGCGCATGTGTGTGAGATATATACCTTATCATGCTTTTACATGTTTTATAGTCAGAGTGTGGGGCAAATGCTAGCTAGGTAATGAAAGTGAGACTTGTGTTGTGTCTGTGTGTTTGAGCGAGAGAACTGAACGGACGGCCACGACCACCTGATAATTGATCTTTATTCTAAGTATGTGTGATCAAAGCATGATCCACATGCACTTTGGAACCTTGTTATACATGCATGGGGCTAGAGAGAGAAAGATAGAGTTGTAAGATGCTTCGACAATAATAATAATAATTTCGTGTGTGTCTGTGTGAAAGAGAGAGAGAGAGAGAGAGAGTCCTAACGACGAGATTGCGTTGTGTTCAGCGTTCACATTCAAGTAGACGTACGTAGGAAGAAGTATAACTATAAACCAAAAATGGTGTGGTCTCGACCCAACGTCAAGTCCTGCTTTAACTATTAAGAACTTCAAATTCCTTTTGAACTCGATGGCCTTGAAAAGGAAATGGGAAACTTATGCCTAATGTGGTCACCTCATCTCCTTCTTCCCTAAACAGGACCCGCAATGGGTCCCCCTCACAAGTACTATGTGTCATATGCATGTATATGTGTGTGGTTCCGAGCATTTTATAAACTGAAAAAGGAAATAACTTGGCTCTTTGATTCCCATACATTCGAAGAGACAAAAGTTGTTCATTTTTCTCGTGTTCATGTTATCGCATAGTTCCATAGAATCAAACATATCGCAATGAAGAAGATTAGACTCTTTTCTGTTTTTGGTTCAAAACTTGTTTTTTCATTTTTGTTTAGGACCAGTAAATTGTTCGAAACTTGACTTTTACACGTGGTGAGCCTCTCATTTTGACCAGCCCAATGCATAGCCCAATTCTTGGTGTCAAGGCGTGTCACAAATTTCATAAGTAATTTATGAAATTAGAAACTTTCAAAATAAATTTTTTTAATAGTCTATCAAATTAATTTAATATAAATCATTATATATTACTGCTTATAAAATTTGTTGGCTATCTCCTTAAATCTTAAATGCTAGCTATGTGAATTTTGCAAGGGTAAACTTTGTTTTACTTACAAGTAGTGGCTCACTAAGCAAAAAGTTCTTTAATTGACCCATAAGTGGTAAGTTTGGTAGCTTATTCGATAAGTCAATTTATGATGAGATAAATAGGCTTACCTTTTTTTGCTACAAAGGGAACACTACAACAAAGTCAACCTTTCCCAAACCTTTTTTTGCTACAAAGGGAACACTACAATAAAGGCAACCTTTCCCAACGATTTCTTTTGCGATGAAACAAAATTTATCACCAAAAGAGAATATATTGCGACGTTTAAAATTATTCGTCACTAAAACTTACCATATAGTGACGAAACTAAAAAGCGTTGCACAAGAGAAAATCTTTAGTGACGTATACGGAAAATAGTCGCCAAATCATGCACAATAGGTGACGATTTCTTATATTCGTTGCGAAATAATACAATCGCGACAAAATCTGAAAACGTCATCATAACTTGGCAAACATTTGGTAACGAATATCGTAAATCATCACTAAATGTTGTATATTTAGCGACAATATTATGAAGCATCACCAAAAAAGGTCAACATTTGATGACAAAGTCCTATTTCATCGCCAAAGCTTAAACATTTAGTGACGATTTATTTTGATCAACACTAAATGTCAAGCATTTAGTGACGATTTATGTAAATCGTCACGAAATATTGAACATTCAGTGACGAATTATAAAAAATATCACTGAATGTATACATTTGGTGATGATTTCTAAATGATTGACATTTTCATAAATTATTAAACTAACATTTTTATAATCTAACATAGTTAAGATATGTTTTAATGGATATTTGTTTTGAATGTTTACAACTTATTATTAAAAAAAACTCACAACACATTTTTAAGTGTTAAACAGTAATATTAATTAATCATTAGTATTTACTAACATTGCAAAAATTAGTTATAAAAATTTTAAATAATTTTATCAATATAATAATATGATATATGGAGTAGTACGAACTTTGAATTAGAAGTTACCCAATTCAACACTCATAAAACTAGAACAATAATAGTCCACATTCAATAATACACAACTTGACCCCTAAGTAATAGATATGTTGTTTGACAAAGTATTACAGATACAACAATAAATAAACTTTGAAGCTGAGTTCGGTTGATTGACTTGCTAACTGACAATGATATAATTATTTATTTAGATTCTAAGTAACATGAGAGTCGATAAAAGTAAATGAGTCCCTGATGTCTAGATTCCCCAGAAGGGTCCTTACACATTTGAACGCACCAATTAGAATAGTAACAGTTTTTCCCTCAACTGTAGGGTTTTTCATATCCTCTTGCAATAGCTTTTCCGCTATAGCTAAATTTGTAGAGGATGCAATGAATAAGTAGCTAGATTTAGTACCTAAAATACAATCAATATAGAAGTTAGATATTGTCATATTAGTAAACCATCAAATGAATTGAAATTGGAGTGACACGCATACGTGCATCAGTAGACGAAGTATTCGGAATTGACGAATTTTCCTTATCAACCGATTTCCCTAATCCTTTACAGACTGTTGTGACGTCGCTCCTACCTCCATAGCCATACATGTCTTATTTGCGACTCAAAGAAGCTTAAAACAACATGTATAAACTATCAAATGTGAATATATATCATAGCTTTATAAAAGGAAATGAGATGTACATAATAACAAAAGTGAGGTTTTTCAGATGATACTAAACACCTTGAAGCAGAAGATCGACCGTGAAAGGGAAATGATGATTAGCATATAAAGTGAAGATTGCATCTTCCTTGTTGGTTTTCTTAGTAGGGACAATTTTTTCACATTCTCCCAACAGAATCCATTAGGACCACCTGAAACTAGTCTCCATGTCGGCATTCCTTCATTAATAATGTTAAGAGGTAAATTCTTTAAAAGTTGACTTAGAATAAAACAAGGATGTGTTTAACTTCAATTTCGATGATAATTGAAACTAGTCTAATTTAGCACTTATACATCTTCATTGTGCCTAATGATACAATAGTGAACCTTAATTTCAATTTTAAAAATTTATTGTGTAATTTGTATCTAATGTAAAATTTAGAATTTAAAGTAGAATAAACACGACTATGTTCTTCATGTATATAAATATAGTATTATCTATATGTCTCTATATTACTATTAATGGAAATGAAAAAAAGTAAAATACTCTTGAAACAATTTCAAGAGTATACAGAAACAAAGCTTTCATTAGATTAAGCGTTAAATGTCGGTGGAAAGATAGACATAAAGAAATAACAAAGGTAGACAGTAAATAGTGGCAGGAGGTATATGGTGAAAACAAACTATAAAATTTTAAAGTATTACTAGGATAGAAGATAACTGTTTTTCAACAGTCCTAGTTACCAAAATTGATTAGATTTAATTTCAAAATCATATATAAAAATAGAGTGGATAACACTGTTAATGGATTGTCTAGAGTATAACACTTTTCAAATGTAAATTGTTATAGAAATTTCATCAAACACCTTACAGACATGACAAACTCATCCCAAGATTTAAATGCAAATCATATGTTTTCTCTTCCATCATTAACATTAACACATTCCATTATACTTTTAGTCACAAACAACCTAACATCATGCAGTGGATGACCTAAAGGAAAGGCCAAAGTCATAAATGCCAAATAGGATGCATTCAGATAAGTTTCTCAGTAGGCAAAATCGAGAAACAACTTTAGAAGATTCAGTAATAGTGAGGTCAACTAAATCAATTTGACTCCGAAAACTAGCTGAGCAAAATCCAAACTCTCCAACGACAATGTGCAAATAACATAACACAAAGAAATCAAACAACAAATACAAAACACAAAGAAATCAACTTTAGCACGGTGGAAAACACTATATTTACAGATCTACACAAAGAACGTCCAGATCTACCCTAGAAGAATAAAAATCACAACTTTATCACGGAAACAATGGTAAAATACTTGTTTTCTTTCTCCCGTTGTCTCGAGACCCAAATGCAAATATCACAGGCAACACAAGAGAAAATCGATCGAAGAGATACTAAAACTTATGATAACATTCCAAGATTGACAAACAATGAGCTGATCAAGTCAGTAACAGATGTAGAATGGAAGACCACAATTGAAAGTACAATAGATAGTAAAAAGGAAGTGACATGATTATAGACCGTGTTTTGATCAAGTCAATGGCATTGATACGTGGATAAGACGTCAGAGATCGTCGGTTTTGGGAAGACTTGGGGGAAACTACATAGAAAGAACTGATTTAAAATAAAAGTAAAGCTTTTTTTAAGAACAATAAAGAACACAACTCCAAACAATAAATAAGTAAAGAAAATGCTTGG
>JAOSBN010000009.1:25838796-25854159 GCA_027563595.1 Erythroxylum suave
TTTATTATCAATATATTAAAATAATTAGACAGAAGCATAATAAAATACCTATTCTAGAATTTTTATTAAAGGAATTAAATAACTATAATTATAAAAAGGATGGTATATTTGTAAAACCCATATTTCTGAATCAAGAAAAACAAAAATCACTGGTGCAAGGAACTTGAAGGGTTTCAGTTTGACGGCCTCCGCGTATACCTGCACCTTACACATGAAAAATACTTGCAACTTTGCGCCTTCTCAAACTTGTAAATACTTGAACATGATATAATATCACTGTGATTACACATGAAAATTGAATTTCAAGATATATTGAAACTTTGTCAGAATCGCTTATTTAGAATTACTGAAATTCCCTTGGGAAGAAACCATGGGAACCATAGCCTTTCTCTACCGCCTTAGGGTGTGAAGAATGTACTCGGCATACAGGTCCCTGACAAGTAGCTCAGAATTAACTGGTACTGCATTGGACTAAATTTTATTCGGGAAAAGAAGACGTTTCGAAGATGAAGTGAAAAGAAAACTTACATTGAGTATTGAATGGCTTCACAAGCCGTCTCTGAAGGCAAAAATTCGTTGACCGCAACTTCCTTGTTCTCGTTCTTCTTGTCTGTTCAGAAATATTAAGGAAACCAGAATGCTAAACAAGATTCAAGCGAACAAGAAAAGTGTTAATCATGGAACGGTGAGTGAGGGATACAGTCCTCAAAGAAACGACGGATCTCAGAGAGGCGATGAGGCGCTAATTGTTTGATGTCAGTGTAGTGCTTGTATTCTGGGTCGTCAGCGCATACAGCAATGATTTTATCATCTTTCTCTCCCTGAAATGAAATGATAAAACAAGCAATGCACAGAGTTCAACAGGCAATACACTCTTCAGAATCATGTGTTTAGTTCGTCGGAACCAGAGGATAATACCTGATCAATCATGGGCATGAGTCCAATGGCCCTGGCACGGAGAAAACAACCAGGAAGGACTGGCTCCTAGATTAAAATGTCAAATGCAAGATCAGACATTTTGCACATGTGCATTATCTGGGAAGGACTATAACTACGAATATATTTACCTGCATGAGCACTAAAACATCCAAGGGATCATTGTCTTCACACAATGTACGTGGGATGAAGCCGTAATTATGAGGATATACGACCGATGAGTATAAAATGCGATCAACCTAAGAAAGAAAAGCGCAAAGAGAAGGAGGTTATACCCAAAAAAAAAGAAAAAAGTAGATGACTACAAAGTTGGAACCTGGAAGATGTGAAATAACCAATACCTTGATCAATCCTGTCTTCTTGTCAAGTTCATATTTAACTTTGCTACCTTTGGTTATCTCAACCACCTGCGACATAATTATTATATCAAACAATTGTTGCTTGTTCTAATCAGTTTGTTGAAACTATGTTCTGCATTTGTATTGCTCAAATTCTGTAAGAAAAGGTTGGAAGCGAAACATACAACGTTGAAAACACTAGGTGCTCCAGGTCCTGCAAAAGATCAATTTTGCATCCTGAGTATTTACTATCCACAAACAAACTAAAGAAAAAGCAGAACAAATTGATGATTTGGGGCGAAGAAGGTACCAAGCTCAAGATCATGCCAAGGATGTGCAGCAACAGTTCTTCTCGACAAAGATGAAAGGATCCTCTCATTCAATTTTGGTGTTGCACGTTTTTCCTCGCCTTCATTTCCGTTGGTTTCTTCGCTCATCTGCAACCAGAAGAAAACTTTTCAATTATTCTTGGTTGATGATGGTTGTTGGACTCGCAATGATAAATTTCGAAAAGCTCAAGTCGTGACTGTAAAATCCCGCGGGACAAAACGTAGACATACATACTAAAATATAATGCATTGGTAACAGCTCTGGTCTATAGTCATGTAATGTTGAAACATCAGATAGCTTAGAGACTTTTCCTGCAAGTTTAAGGTTGTCAAAGTCTCATTTCATGGAATCTACCTAGAACACACAAAAAGATTGCAATTTGTTTACTGGAAGTAATAGGCCAACAAGTAGCATTGTACAGAAAATCTATGTACCAAGACGGTGTCAACACCAAACGACTGAGACTGAAAGATGCGTCTTTGCCTGGAAACCGGCGTATCCCATTTCCAGGCTCTGTACGTTTGCATGTTTAAACCAATAAAAGAAGAAGAGCTTTTACTCCTCCTCATCTAACCAAATCGTACCAAAGTTCCAAACTTTCAAAGATTATTAACACAAGATGTAGAATCCGATGGTTGATGTTGCCATGCACCAAAAACCCAGAAACATGAATGAGCTTAGTTGCAATATTAAGTGTGACCTCTCCAACGCAAAGACATAACAACAAAGATTTCCACTGAAAACCCGAAAGAAAGAGGAGAAATTTACCTTGCTTGGTTAAGAAGGAACACAGATATTGAGCAAGGGAACGAATGGGGCAGTGATCCTATCCCCGCGCACAAGTGTCCATATATACGTGTTGGGAAGTTAGATACGTGCCATTTTTGTTTTGCAGATGAGAAGCAAATAGAAAGAAGAGGTGAACAAATCACGGAGATACTGCCTCGTGTCTGATGTGGAGGAAAGGTAGTTGGATCTATTCAGACTTCGGCCAGTCTCTTTCGTCTCCCTTTGAATGCTATAAAGCCAATCATACAATGCCTCCTTTACTAGGTATATGCCGAATCTTGCGAGTTATGTCATTACTCTTGTTTTTTTTCAAGAATAATGTGATACTCTTTTATAGTTCAACAGACTTCACCATTTAATAAAAAAATCTTATTATTAATATTCGTTAATCACTGCCCATGCATTTTTAGACAAAAAAAATCTTTAATTTAATGTGGGGTGATTAAATTAGTAGAACAAGCTTTTCTAGTACTTAAAGAGATTATAAATTCGAGTTGCAATAAGAATGATTGTAATTTATTTAAAATTTTGTGGAGGAAGATTAACAAAAAATAGAAATACACTAAAACATACAAATTTGATTTAAATAACCCTATTTCTTAATTTTAATTAGTTAATTAGTCAATCAATTTATTTAAAGTATGTGATTTACATATTATATATAAATATATCATTTAAAAATAATAATTATAAATTTATTGTCATAGCAAAGATAGTCAAACACATCCATCCTTTCTCTTCAAATAAATAAGACTAGTTGAGCTTTATATTAGATATTATTAGATTTGACAATATCTAAATGATCATATTGAATTTTAGGTTAAATTTAAATTAATCATCTAAATCTGAATCAGAAATTCGATTTGCAGTTTACATATATTTTAAATCCAAATTCAGCGTAAAATTCAGTTAAATTAGACTTTACCTGATAGATTTAGATGGAATTGAGCTCAAACCTTTTCATCAAGTGTAGGCATTACAAAGAGCAAAATCTGTAGGTTAGAAACTTCATCCGTTTACAATATTAACAGGTCTACTCAGACGAGAAATAAAAGGAGAGGAGTTACCGTTGCAACATATCAAAAGCCAATGTAATTCAATTTTCTTGATAAAAAATAAAAGAAATTTAGAAGAAAGCTGATAACTCTGGTCTCAAGCTGCCGAGAGTGTGTCGCTGACAGACAGTGACTAAGAAATTCGATTGAGGGTGGTCTGGAGATGTTTAAATCCTCGAATCGCATTGTAGATTGCCATTTTTTATAACCAGACCAAAAAAACAAACTCAAGGGACATGTATAACATCAGGAGACACTGACATCATCTAAAGAAGGCTGAATTTGAGAGTGTCTCTTCAAATGCAGGGCCTTTCTTGCTGTTTCCATCAATGCTTTCTTCTGTGATGCCAATCTTTCCAGCACCAACAAGGTCAATTTATCCCAAAGGCATAGTTTAAAACAAATACTAATTTCATAGTAAAATAAAAGAGTGCCACAAAACAAGTGCAAAAAGCTACCAAAACCCATAGGAAGTAAACGGGAGAGAAGGGGGGTTTACCAGGGCCCACATAATAATTAATGGTTTTAATCTCAAGTCTATTCAAGGTAGTTATTATAAGGCAGTTCATGGGTTCTAGAAAGTAAATAAGTCAAATGTAGACATATAATACACACAGTTTTTGCGACAGTCTCGCTGCCAATACTCTAAAATCAAACGGGAATGTAGGATAGATAATGGGTAGAATCAGAAGTTACATGCCTAAGCAAGCAAGGATTTCCTTGTTGAAGTATGCAACTTAAAATGGGTCATGTCATGTCGAGGCTTCCCCTTCCAAGCGTATTCTCTTGGGTCCTTTCTCCTCGCCTTGACAGCAGGTTGTCATCACCTTGTTTTCTTTCGCCTCCACTGAACATCTCTTGTAAGGTTTAAATCCTGTTCTACGCGCCTTGAGCTTTCCATGTCCAAGTCCAATTGTCAGAAGTCCGTGCTCCTCGTTACTTTCAGATCTAGTTAATGCAATATTTTTCTCAACTTCTTGTTGGCCAGAGGAGGGTACCCGGGTCTTACTGCTAATATCTAACAGTAATGCATCCCCATCTTTCGGACTAGTGATTTCCTTTTCAACATTGTCCTGATAGCCCATACTCTTTATATCATGTGGTGGCGAAAAGCTTTGAGGCAATACTTCTCTGGAGAACAGAGCTTGAAAAGCCAGCCGCCCCTGACAAATATGCATCATCGTGATAATAAGGCTCTACTTTTTTAGCATAATACAAAGTGGTTAAAACAACCTCACACATAAAATTATCTTAATACCTCTTCAGAAACCTCCTTCCAGGAATCACTTGTGCTGCTGCTGCTTCTACTTCGACGGCCAATAGACTCAGCAGCTGGATGATTTGGATCTGCTTCCTTAAGCTCTTCGTTGCCTTTTTCATGCTTCTCTAACGCATCTGTTTCCACTTCACTGCTAGAAGGTGTGTTTGAACCACATGAAGAACGGTCAACCTGTTTTCTGTTTTTGGTTTTGCTCGCATCACGGATATCAGGTGCTATCGCAGTATTCTCATGGTCAGCACCTTTTGACCCCACTTTAATTACCTTGGGAGCTCCACTCTCTTCAGAATCTGACGATGAACTTCCTGGTGATTTAGAAGTTGAGTTTTGAGCTTGCAAAGCCTCAGAATGTTGTGGTTCCAGTTGATCTTGCGACGGAGGATTATCAGCAATTGACTCCCCTTTTTCTATCCTAGTGGCAGGGACTTGACCAGTACTCATTGGTGGAACTGCAGTTGCAGATACAGGAGGACAGGTGAATGCGGCATTAAGAGGAGCACATAAGGGAAGTAGTCCATGGGCTGTCCACCATGCAGTTGCAGCTGCCACAGTAGCAGCTGCAATAGCTGCCATATTAGTAGTAGAATTTAGTTGCCTTGATGGAAGACCTCCTTGGCCACATGTGGGAGAATCTGCAGAGCTTTCTATATTTGCATAGGGCCAAAATGTTGCTGCAAAGCTAGCTGCAGCATGGGCAGCAGGGTTTTGTAGCAGAGTAGAGACTATAAGACTTGAGAATGTGGAGGAGACGTGGAGAAATGATGTGTAGTCATCTTGATTATCTGGACTTGATGTGAAGGGAGGAGGAAAGGTAGGAAATGGTTGATGCATACAAGAGTCTGGCACGTTACTTCGATTTTCTGTAGTTGCGGATGCAGCAGGACGAAAGTATATATTAGGATGAGTATGACTTTCACCCACTGGCTGGAATACAGAGTCCTGGAATGTCATTTCCGAGACTGGAGCTTGCATACAAGGTCCCAAGTGATCGTCAATGACATGCACAGGGACATGCCTTGGATAGTTCTGCATGACCTGATTCTCATCTGTAGGCAATGCACTGATTAAGTCATGTGGTTCCTTCCCCTGAACCAGTTTATCATGCAAGGGGCAAGAGCTCCCAAACTTTAAAGCTTCAACAGTCGCATTTTCCCGCACGGTCCTTTTGGTATCAGGCTTATCCAACTTCCTATTGCCTTCATCCTCAATGGTGACATAGGATTCATCCATTGCATTCTCATTCACCATCGAATTCATCTTCTTTAGTGAAGGTATAAACTCCCTGAAACATGAATTTCTTGATGGCTCTGTTGCTGGACAATTCTTGTTCACTGAAGACATAGAAGAATGGTGAGTTTCTTGGCCATGAGTAAAGACTTCTGAGCAATTCTCAATCTGGTTCTGTTTGAGATTTGTTTGCTTCTCATCTCCATCACTTTTCTGAATAATTTACAGAAAGATAGATGATAATGGAAGTACTCAGATATTTCAATGAATAAAATGGAATAAAATGGCACAAGAATACTTCACCTCAGATTGTGGTTCTTTTTCCAAGTCCAGCACTTGTTTACCATGCTGAAGGCCAACTGAATGAAAAATTTTCCCATCTTTTCCACCTAAATGTGTTGCAGTAGGACTGGAACCTGTCTTCCGAGGATAAGGATTATTTGGTTTCCTTTTCGGCCGTGGAGGTGGGATGTCTATATCAAGAGTTTGTCCTACTGGAATGCCTTTAGCAGTAGCCTCCTTTTCCAACTGCAAAATGGAATATTTCTTAGTACTGATGGCCAAAAGACAGAACATTTTTGCACAACATTGTCAGGAATAAAAAAGTCAGGGCAGCTGTAGAAATAATAATGTTAAACATCTCCCAAAACAATGATCACATCAATTGATTAAACATTGGCTGAAATTACTTTAACAAGACTACAATGCCTATCTATGAAAGAATTCAAATTCTTAGTAACTGTATTTGTTGAGGAAAAAATATGTTGCATATGACAAAGCTTACTTCATTCTTACCCATTTTTCTTTGTCCTATGTAAAATCTAGCATTTTCTCCATTCCTTTGAGGTCAATATTGATAGTTTTTTCAACTTCTAAAAGAGTTGAGTGGCGTACAACCTTTTAATTTTTACTTCATCAGTATGAGGCAAGAGAAAGCGCAACAAATGGAACCCACCCCCATCACCATACCCAGTGAAATCAGCTTCAGTCCATCAGGTTTTTGTTAGGGGTTGATTCCATATTGGATATTATCAAAGAACTTAAAACTTCTAGGTTAAATGGTTTCATAACAGGCCAAATTTGCTGAAGGCTGGAGTTAATTGACATTTCTAACAACACCTTCAAATGCTCCTTAAATTAAAAAAGGGGGCTGGTCTGGTCAAGCAGTCATCTCGACTCCTAGACCAAGCCAGCCCCCATTTTGCTTCAAAGCATAAAAATAAATGTTACAGCTAAGTGGCATGAGAATCACATCGAAAGAAAGATAAAAATGAAATCCCAGTAAATTCAGAATCTTTGCATATTGAACAGGAGATAGATGATATACCAGCCCCTCCATTCACTTCTTGATTGGAAACCAAATATAAATAAACTGTCATCTAGAGATATAAAGTTTGCTAACATCTTAAGTATAGTAGTGCCTATACTAAGTTTGGCAGCATGGTAAACCTGTGATTACTCTTAAGCCCCCTCGACGTAATTCTTCACTGATTCTAGTTAGAAAAATGAGGTAATATGTCTTTAGAAGACTTGAAAAGTTGAAGGCCCACAAGCACATGGTACAAGATGCCACTAATATGGGCCACTTATAAATGAGATACAAGAATTTACGAAGTGCCTGGGCCTAAAGCAGTAAACAAGTTTGGGACACTTGGGGAGAAAATAAATTTACCATGACAACAGATTTCAGGATAATTTGGTCCAATCTCAAGAAATTTATAACCGCGTCTTAGGCAGTTACTAATTAAAACGGTATAGGATCTAAGTTAAAAGAAAGCAAAACAGTACACAGTTTCAGAAACCAAAGATAAGGAGACACATGCTTGCAGTAACTTGCTAACTTCAAATATGGTCTTTTGCCTTCATATGCTAACTTAAAACTCAAAAGTTACAAACTTCTTCAGAATCGTCAAAGTTATTTTCACTCTTGGGATGCAGAAAACAAGTAATATGAAATGGAAACTACCAAAACCTGAACTTCAATTCCATGGAAGCTAGTAGTGAAAAGCCCTTTTAAAAGAGAAGAACATCTGACAAAAGACAAGTTCATTCTTTTAACCAAAAGGTTAACAATGAATTCTTTCTTTGTTAACCTTCTCTACTATACCAGGTCCTAGATACCAACAATTCAAATAGAAAATTGAACAAGTTCAAAACATGCACAAAAGACCAGCTCATCTGCATATATCATATAAGCATAAGTTAAATTAGTAAAACTGAGCATCATGCAGTACAACTTCTTTTTAAAGTTCAAAATCCCTTGATATATATATTGTTTGTACAAAAGGACATCAATTGATCCTTTTATCACATATCTTAGCAAGACTTAGGGGATGCTTGATTGATAAGTTTAGGAAGGGGTTAATGGGTAAGGAATGAGTGAGTAGTCTGTTGTTGATTATTATTATAAAGGCAATAGTTTGATATCTCACTTTTTGGAAAATCTTTTATACTCTCCATCCAGTAGAAAAATGAAACTCATTGCTTAATAGTAACTCTTTTTTTTAAAATATTTTTAATACTAATTAATTAAAATATTGTAATAAATAAATTAATTAAAATAAATATAATTAGTTACAATATTATAATTAATTAATTAAAATATAGCTAGTCAAAATATAATTATTCATTAATTAAAATATTGTAATTAACTAATTAGTTAAAATATAATTAATTACAATATAATTAATTACAATATAATTAATTACAATATAATTAATTAAAATATTATAATTAATTAATTAAAATATAATTAATTACAATATAATTAATTAAAATATTTTTATTAATTAATTAAAAAATAAATTTTTATTCTTAATATTTTTTACAAACCAACAGTTATGGTAATAGTAATCATGCCTTCCTTTTAACCAACAATCATAATTATAATAATAATATCCATTCTCATTCCTTACTATGTTCATTTCCATTCCTATTACCATTCTCCAATACGAATCAACCGCCCCCTTAATTCAGCCTTATCCATGTGATCATACAAAAACTTCCACTCAAGTTTCACAAGCTTTGTTAACACTTATTTTTAAGTATTTCCCTGGCAGTCATAAATATGACAGTTTAATTAAATGGGAGAAATACACCAAAGCTAATTTTTTGGTCTATTTACAATAGCAATATAAACAAATTTGAGAAACTTCAAACTTGAAACTCCCTACAAAAGACTTCCTCAAAAAACTCACATCTCTTGTTAGAGATTTATGTATAAATCCTACAAGATGTGTTAGATAAGATGTTTTTATGTAGACTTATAGTAATTTGGGGATAAAGCAAAGTTACTACCATATTTTTCACTAACTTAGTAGAGTTACAACCTTTTTAATTATACCTCAATTAAGTTCACGGAAACATGTATTGAATGAAGCTTTATCCACTTCTCCATATCACCAACCTCACTTTCCATGTTTTGAGGAAATGGTTCACTTTTCATACTTGCTTCCTTTATATTTATGACATGTTATCGGCCCTTGATAAAATCAAGCATATTAATGAGTCTTTCTTAAGCCATCTTAAGCCAACCTGATGTCCAGTCCATCCAAGCACACGTATTATATGGTATCATCATCCCATAACTAAGTTCACCAATAGAGCCAAGTTTAAGAAAATCACCTAATTTTGTGTGGCAAAAGGATCCTTCATCGAATTTAAGTGCTTTCGGGCACATTCAAACTTGATGCAACTTTATTGTACCTATCATCACAAATTCCACATATGATGCACCCCTATTATTGAAAATTTAAGTTTAACTCCTACCTATGTCAAGAGCACTAGTCCATTCTAGTCTGCTTCACTAATGCCTATCATAAGTCCATGATGCTTGTTGTACCTTTGCATTCAATAATAATGCATGATCGTCTGTCGAATGTGCAAGTTATCTCATTGGATGAGCATTTCCAACCAATTGCGCATGATAAATCTTGTCTACTCTCAGGATTGCTTAGGTAATTGCATAATAGCATTGCCCATCACTTGTGAAATTGCAAGTCTAAACATGAGAATCTTTCAAGCATTGCTTGTTTGTCTCACCAATTTATGAGACTCTGTCTAATTCCTTCTATGACATAGCTTCCTCTTGCCAATGTAACAAATGCACCAATCACTTACATGATATCACTTGGAATTAACCACATATTCAATTAGATGAAATATAATTTTTCAAATCATTTAACAAAATCTAAATCTTCAAATCATTTAATAGGTGATGAACAATTTCTCATTTAATACCAAAAATTCCTAGTGGCCAACAGAAGCTTATATTTTCTATGTTCCATCAATATTACTTAGTCTTGGCACCAAACCATGGATCTCCTGCTATCCCTCACACAATGACATCCATTGAACATGATTCAATTCATTCGTGTTAAGTTTCACTTTATCCTATTGGAGTCATAACCTAATCCCTTCCCCAAAAAAACCAGTTAACCAACACCCACCTTTAAATGAAAAAAAGAATGGTTTTTACATTCATCTTATCGACAATTTCCTAAAGGAAGGATAGCATAGCTTGCCATGTTATGACCAGAGTTCACAGTAGATTCTCTAAAAGGAAAGAAAAAGAGCAGTAATCTCCTGTTCCTCGTACAGCCATACATCTTCCTGTTCCCCCTCTCTTCAACCTGCATATTCTTTGTTCTGGATCCACGTCTTCCTATTCCATAAATGGCTACTCACTTTCCCTACCTATTATGAAATACCACGCTTTTTTCTCTCAATAATCAAAGGGTCTTAATTTAGAATGACACAAACAAACGACAAATCATAATCCAAAACCAAACATCAAAGAACTAGTAAAGCTCACTAGAAAATAAAATTAGAGATCAAGAAGTTAACTCAGTTGCAGACTTGAAGGATAAAAAACGTTTCAAACATAAAAAAACAGAACAAGTTAATTACAATCAATAGACAGTTACACAAAATAGTAATAACTAACCTTGGAAAAAAACTTCTGTGCATGACTTCTGATCTGTACAGCAGTCTTTGTACCTATATGCTCTGGAAGGCAACACAAAAAGAAGGAAAAAGCAAGAAGTGGACAAAAAAAGAGTGAGTTACCTCATAATCTAAGACATTCCTAATAAGATTATCCAGATTATTCCTCTAAATAATTTCTGCAATTAGTACAACCGACATCCCTGCCAAATCAACCGTGCTAGCCGGAAAAAGATTTAAGTAAGATATATGCAAACTATTACCTTCTATGCGCTGCCAAGCTCGTCCGTAGAGCTTCAAGGCCTCCAAGAACCTATTATGCTCCTCTTCAGTCCATCGTTCACGTTGCTTGGTTATTGTGTAGGGTTTTCTTGTCTATAAGTAACACGACAGCACAATTCAGATACATAAAACACATTTTTTTAATCACTGCAATCCAAGAAAAAAACTTGGGGTTATGCGAAAGTAAAGAAAATAAATATCTCCTTTAACAATATACCTTAATGACCAACTCTTCTCCAGACGAGTAAGTGTCCATTACCAGACCTTAGCAGCTATCGCTGCTTCAAATCCTCTCTAACGAGCAATGGATAAAACAGAAATCTCCTTTCATTCCTTGCAACATCGAAAACTATACCGAAAGCCGTTGTTTTTGAACTCCAAATGACCCAATAAACGAATATTACTGCAACACACAAAAAACCAACAGCAATCGATAGAGAACCATCCCTGTTTAATTCACATATACTGTACCGTACACATGTACATGTATATTAATGAACTAAAAATCCGTAAAAATTAAAGAAAAATAATTGTTCAAGAAATGCTAAGATTCCACCAGAAGACGAAGAGAGACACAGGATTCTCCGTAAGAACTAAATGTAAATTCCTTTATTCAGAATCCTCACCAAAACGAACGCGTAGATGCCAAATCCTTTACAAAAGTGAAAGAAGCCAAAACAAAAAAACACAGAAAAAGGAAAAAGGAACATGAATTAGTAATCAATAGGAGCCAGTACTGCACAGTATATGTCAACTTCAGCAATACGTTATCAATTTAAAATAGCTCGAGTTTTTCTCGACAACGAAACAGAGCTCAGAAGCCCTAGAAAAGAGAGAAAAAAGAGTACCTTCGAAGAAAGCCATAGTGAACTAAAACAGTAGAAGGACGTGGAAAATCACCAAAGACAGAGTTCACCGGAGAGTCACCGGAGAACTCATAGGTTTCGGCCAATGGTGGATCCGAATCTTCATGAACAAGTCAATCACAAACGGGAAAAAAAGAACGCATGAATGAGGAGAGAAAAGGAAAAATAAGTGAAGAAGCAGTAGAAGAGCTTCGGTGAGACCTAAAACACCAGAAACTACAGTCCGGAGAAATCTCAGCCACTATAATTTTCTGTGGATTTATAATTTGTTTTCAGGGACAAAAAATTGAAGGATTATATTTGAGGCTGGTATTCAAGAGATGAGTGAACTACAGAGAGAGAGGGCTGAGATGGTGCAATGTGGCGAATAATTAGTGGCCGATTGAGCAGAAGCCCACCCTCGTGCACTTTTTCTATTTTTCCTCTTTCCCCAATTGCCCTCCCCGCACATCTTCAAATATCAGCCACAAAATCATAGCCACCGTGAAGTCCGCAAAAGCGCGTCCAGCTGTGCCTCCCAGTGGGCCCCTATGATGACGTGGATTTTCTGGAATCACCCGTTCTTTTTTCTCCGGTGACCCAGGTACCATCGCTGTGAAAAAGCGGACCTTATTTTGCCAGCGTGGAATGCGAACCGCTACGTGGCGGTAATTTAAGAATGGGGATGAAATTGTACGGACAGTGAAGTACGCTGGCGAAGTCAACCGCCGCTTGATGCAGGGTACGTGAGGATCGAACGGTGAATGATCCCCAGGAGCCAGTGTTTGCTGGTGGGGATGACTGGAATCGGTTAATCGGAGGTCAACGTCAAAGGCTTTATATATTCAAAATGTGTGTGAGTGCCACGCGCTTTAGAGAGCAAGACCGTCCATCTGTCTGGTGTTGATTTGTTACAGAAGTGGCCAGCTGGTGAGACATGCAATTAAGGGATGCCGTACTTCGATGTTTTGTAGACATTACACTCTCTACAAGTCTTGTGTCCACATAACTATTGGGCTATAGTCTTATAGCTTCTTGGTCCTTAGTTAAGAAAGCCTACTTGGACTCCGTTTAATTAATACGGGCTGTAGTTTGGTCTCGGTGCAATGGTGTCCATATCTAGAAGGGGAGATTTTTTTGCGTGCTTCTGAACTTAGACCTGCAAATCCTGCAAGGATAAAAGAACAAAACTGAATTTAAAGTGAAATGATTAGGAACGAAAAAGATAGTTAGACCGATCTGTTAAAAATTAACAATTTAAAATTAAAATATTCAAATGCTTAACAACTAGTATTATAAAGTTCAGTCACCTTGGCAAATGAATACCTTCCAAGTTATACAAGGCGTTCTTGAATGGTTACTTTTAAGGCATTTGTGACAGACATTGCCTCCTGTGTGAGCCATATTCCCTCGAATTATATCCGACCAACATCTCATCGACCAGTTTAACATTGGATGAATGTTCCATCCCTCTCATTGATCATGGACCTAACCGGTCCAACGTTATTAAGGACATTGACCAAAGCCTCTCAAAGTTATGGTTTCTTCCAGGTGCCCATCTACATGCTGCTCCTTTTTTGTTCTTTTCAGTTTAATTCCGACAGACTCGGTATTAATCTTGTGATCCTGATGTATGTGAAAGTTTTCTTGAGCTTAAAAAAGCCATGGAGTTTCTTAAACTGCGATTGATGCTATGTTCCGTGGATCAGTGGAGTTTTTTTCAGTTGCCAGATAACGAAAGGATGAAGATTCACTCCGATGATCCTACGAAACCAGTGGGACTTCTCTCTGGCTTCAATGCTAAAACAAAACCAGTATCCAACTGGAGGGATTACATTAAGGCAACTTTGCTACCCTTTGGAGGACTATATTGATGTATAAACGACGCACACCAATTGAACTTGGAGAATAAAAGCAAAGGCTGTTAGCAGGTTAAGTTGAATGAATATGAAAGTTTTAAGGGAAAAACCAAGAGAACACTACAATTGATAAAGCCAAGCACCATAATCATTGATAAGGGTGTCAGCAGCCTTACGGGCGTAAGGACCAACACAAAGTGAAGGATTCAACTTCGTATTTGTGAAGAAATAAGTCTCTAACTTTTATTTTTGAATCACACACACAAAAATACACCTTATAATCCCTATCTATGGTTGAAAAACCCTAATCCTATTAGGAAACAACCTAGACAATATGAAATCATACTGAAAATCTGAAAGAAAACTCCTAATACTATTCAACTTAGACAATATAGAATCATACTAAAAATTTGAAAGAATAAGGAAACTAATTTTGGAAACGCGAAAACGTTTCTTATGCACTATTTCTAACTGTCAGACTTGGCATCCAAGTAAATGACAAAAACTAATTGTAGAAATTTCTAAAAATTATGAAAATTAATAGAAGACTAATTTACATGTCCTTTGTATGCTCCTAAAATTTTGGGTCCAATGGACAAGGCTTCACTTAGTTTCGAATCCAAAACTTGCAATCACACATTTATAGCCGAATATTGCACTATTTGTAAAACTTTAAAGCCCATTACGTCCGTGCATGAAATTATCATGTAAACTTAAATATAATGGCTTGGAGATAAAGTCTACTTGTGCTCTGGGATCATTCTTCCCCTCTTGAAAAGCATTTTCCCTCAAATCTTCATCGTTCGAGTAAGGAGACGGATCACCAATATTGAATTTCACAGAAACTCCAAAATCTCTTGGAAGATCAATCTTGTATGCAACTTTTCCAATTCGTTCAACCAATTTGAATGGTCCATCAGCACAAGGAATAAGCTTATTCTTCCTTTTGCTTGGAAATCTTTCCTTGCAAAGATGAATACAAACCAGATCACCAAGCTGAAAACTCAATTGCTTGCAAAAATGATTAGCACGGTCCTTCTAACTCTCATTAATTTTCTCTATCTTTGCACGAACCAGCTCATAAAGCTTGTTCATTGTTTTTACTTTGGCCCTTGTATCTATACTCACCAAGCCTTTCTTTAAAATAGGAAGTAAATCCACAAGGATGCAAGGATTCACATCATAAACAACTTCAAAAGGAGATACTCCAATAGCACGAGTTGGAGATCTCTTATAGGCAAATTTAGCATAGGAAAGTTTTAAATCCCAATCTTTCATGGTTTTATTCACCAATCTATAAAGCAAGGCATTGAGAGTGCGATTTGTAACTTAAGTTTAGCTATCGGTTTGCGGATGGTGAGCAGTGCTAAACAATAACTTTGTTCTAAGTAATTTCCATAACGTCTGCCAATAATGACTCAAAAACTTTGAATCTCGATCAAAAACAATGATTCTTGGTACCCTATAAAGGCAAATAAT
>JAOSBN010000009.1:25900349-25935325 GCA_027563595.1 Erythroxylum suave
ATAAAGTGATTAATTCATTTTAAGATTAATATAAATACATATATGCATAATGTATATATTATGTAAATATAAAAAATCAAATAAAAAGTTTAAATTGACTTGTTTACAGAGAAGGAAAATAATTACTACAACATTATCATTGCTATATAATTTATGAATTTTTAAAAATACAACTACAATTTTTTAAAATTATCTTAAATTTTTTTAAAATATATTAAAATCCCAGACCGACTCAGGCTTGACTGGCGCCTTGTGGCCCAGGCCTATCCATGGGCCAATTGGTCTTGGCCTGCACTGGCCGGGCCATTCCCAGCTAGCCCGAGTTGTGGGATAGGCCCGTCTGCATATTGTTCTCAATGAGTCGGGCCGGGCTATCGCCGACCCATTGACATTACATAAACACAATATCATTTTCAGGCAAAAATAAGATTGAAATAAGATAAGCGATACAGGAAATTTGAACCTTGTAACTAAAGCCTAAAATGGGCCACGGTTCAACTGATTAATTAGCAACAAGAAACAAAATGAATGCCTTGCTTTTATTGCCTTTTTAGGCCCTAGCATTAATTTCATTGCCCTGTTAAGTAGCTTTTGCCTGATATAAATTCTTTCCAGGGCGAATATAGAACTTCAATTCACTCGCTGAAGATAACATGATGGCAAATGTACTACAATCCTCTTATCTATCTTATATATATAGGAGCACTTAAATGGCTTTCATGACTACGGAAGAAATTAACAGTGATTAGGCTTTGGAGACGCGTAACAATTTTGAAAGACAATTTCTTTGTCATGAGTAGGCGTGACTTCAAGAGTTTGTGCCTTAAGAATAAACATGCGAAAAGATATTGGAAATTTTTTTCTTTTATTTAAAAAATATAAAATTTATGTGGAGGACTCTACTCATTTTAATATAAAATGGAACGTAAATTCTTCTTCTTTTTTTTTTGAAAATTGTGACCGGTATCATTTGAATATATATTAAATGATTATCAAAAAAGTAACTTTACTAATTACTCCAAAATTTACCATTTTATAATAAATCAATAATTATTGAAGCTTTGGAGTAATTAGTAAAATTACTACTTTATGACCAAACAGTTATAATTTCAAATTATAAAAACAATCTATTTATAAAATATAGAAAGAAAGTTACGTATAACTTATGTTTCTCTTCGGACCACTCTAAAGTAGAAAGTCTTCTACAATGGAATTGTTTTTGTTGTGCATGACTTTCTTAGCAGATTATGATTCAATAAACTGTAAAGATAAGCATTTAAATGCCAGAATAATGTCTTTTGTGGGAAAAAGTACAAAACATCAGAAAATCTGTTAATATATGCTAGTACAAGAGTGGTTTCCCGTCTCCTTTTCCCTTGAGCAAAGTTAGTCCAATGGTCAGTCAATAGTTCCCGAAGAAAACCTCAACCTGCCTAGCTTGGATTGACAGTTTTGGAAACACCAGAGAGGGTTACTTTAACGGCCCACCGTTTATTCCAATTAGGATATCACTTTCTGATCAATGAAACCATCACCAACACCATCACCTGATGGATTCAGGATTGATGTGTTCACTTACATTCCCAGTCCACTCCTGCTGATAATGAATCGTGAATGGGAAGTCTAAAATCTTGAATATGGTCGATGGTCCTAAAAGGAGAGGTAGATTTCAGACACTTTAGTAGGACCCAGTGACTAGTGGGGTCCAATTCAGAGCTGAAAATGGAGCTTCTGAGGCCATCAAAGGCGATGAAAGCCATGAGTGGGGCATTTCTTGGGTTTCACTCAAAGCTGGTTCTGTGCTAGTTATGGCAGAGCTAGCTGCTCTTCATTTCCACTTTGTGGAGAGCACAATCAGTTGCACTTAGCACGCGCACCTTTAAATTCTAGAATGCTGCTTGGCTTCACTCTAGTTTCTGTTCAGGAAACAGGAATCAGGATGTTTGGTTTTTGCAGCAAGAGAAGTACAGACAGGAATACGCGAAAGGACAAACGCCTTCTCCCTTCAACCTTGACTTCCCATCTTTTGCAATGGAATATTGGGATTTATTTCTTGGCATTCGTGCCCAACTCTTTTTGTCTTCTCGAAATAAAGTGAACTGGGCCCAAATCTCTACCGAGGAAAGCTTATAGACGACACGATTCAACTCCTCTGGTGATGAACATTCTAAGTTACGTTAGTTCACTTTTGTAGTCACATAACTCGGTAAAATATTTAACTAACGGATTTAAATTATTAGTTTAACATGATTTATCAAATTATTTCATAAAACACATAATTAGATTAAATGAATCGCTCACAACATGAAATTACGTGTTTTAATATTTTTGGTCATTAATTAAAACAAATCAAAATATATTAAAATTTTTTTATTCTAAATAAGTTTGAGAACAACTTGTATCATTAATGGACTGGTCCGATAATCTGATTGATTTCTCACGTTAATCTCTACTAAGTACATATAATTTATTGAAAAAATGTAATTGCTAGGCCCAAAAAACTCTCAGATCAATCAGCAATAGTCCAAGTCATGTCATTCTCAAAGATCCAGTGGCAAACTTCAATTAAGCCAGGACCGGGCCCCAGTGCCAAGAAGGCTCCATGATTAGGACTCCAAGCTGACGTGTCGAGATGACAAATTGCAACACCGTGATTAATCGTGGATTTGCTCTCAACATCAAGAATGTCAGCCTCGTAAACCCTAACTTTAGGCACGGAATGACAATAATACAACAAGTAAGGGTACAGGCTCTGATGACACGAGACAGATTTCGTCACCTCCCCACCTTTGATTCCTTTGACTTTCCCCAGAAGGACACTTCTTGCTGAACCATTGACGTTTTGGGTGGTTCTGACCACAACGTTGCGCCCCAAGACCGTGACGGCAAAGTCCAACATGTCCTCCACCGAGCCCACGCAACGCTTTGTCTCGCCGCGGCTCGGTGGTCTCTCACACTCAGCCAAGGCGTTGAGAATAACCTGTTCCATGGTTGAATTTTCTCGAGCTTGGAAAATTTCCCTGATGTCATCTAGACGTTGGCTTGAAAATGGTAACTTAGACACAATGGACCGTGGCAAAAACGACCTTTGTGGCATTTTATCTCTTATGTCGGGCATTGTCATTACGTTCCCTTCCTTTAACATGGACTCCCTGAAAAATCTTCCAGGTTCTATCCATCTTTTATTTACAGGGACGTTTTTGTCACTTAAGGATTGAGACTTACTTGCGTTACTGTAACTGGAAAATGTGACACCCTTATCAGTGTACTCCTTGAATGATCGATCTATACCGTAGCTTGTGAATCCTATGGTAGTCATTCCCTTTGATCCCTCGCCGTATTCTTTGAAGGAGTCATTTCCAGGGTTAAACGTCTTCCCATAATTTGTGAAACTGACTTTGCCAGCATTTGAGTTCCTGGCATAAGATTGAAATGAATCTTGACCAACATTGGCTCCATTTCTGTAGCTTGAGAAGCTGTTGATGTTAGAGTTTCCACCAGTGCCATAACCCTTGAAAGTATTACGAGGATTGTTACCTGAGTTACCATAAGCTGTGAAGGAGTCGTTACCTCCATTAGCTAACTCACTGTAGCCTGTGAATGTAGACTCGACGATGTTTGAATCTTCTGTGTACGTTGTAAACTCTGCTGGCACACCATTTCCTCTCTTGCCGTAGCTAGTGAATGTCTCAGCTCCAGCATTTGTATCGCTGCTGTAACTGGAAAATGAGAGCTTGTGGTTATTACCATCCGAGTCATAAGTGGTGAACCGGAGACCAGGTACGTTGACTCGGTTGTCATAATTCTTGAATAAGGCAGAGCCACCAGTTGCACCAGTCCCGTAGTTGCCAAATGTTGCATTGGCCACATTTGCATCGCTGGCATAGTTTGTGAATGATTGACTGTGGCGAGTTGATTCTCTGCTGTATTTAATGAAGGAACCGGTGGCAGAATTCAACCCATCGGAGTAGTTCTTAAAAGAATCAACCCCATTAAGTCTTGACCCTCCATAGTTTGAGAAGCGTTTGTTAGAGTACAGAGCAAAGCTGGCATCTTGGCCACGATTGCCCGAAGTTGGCTTCGAGTCAAAGTAGCAGAATAAGTTGGCTAAAGAACAGAAAGTGTCGAGGTGTGAGGAAAGTGAGTGTTGGGCTGCAAGCTTGGCGAGGGATGCAGCGTCGATGGTACTAAGTGGAGAGGCTTTAGAGAGAAGAAATGGCGGTTTAGGTAGGTCGTTTGGGATTTGTTTGTTCCAATAACGGATTAGAGATGCTCTGGGCGAGAAAGGGTCATACTTTGACGACAGGTTTTGCTTGTGGGCGCTAGTTGCAACTGCGAAGCATACCTGCACATCATCGTGAAAATTGAAAAGAACTTTGAAGTTATATAAATGAAAACGTGGAATAAATTACAAGAAATTGAAGAGTTGAAACACAGAAAAAAGGAGATTACGACCTTAAAATATGAGAAAGATGTGACCAGAAGGAAGACGGAAGCAACATTGATATGAATGAGTTGTTGTCTACCCATTATCCGCACGCGCAAGCTGCTCATCAGTTGGAGACAAGAGGTGTATAAATATGCAAAATATGCATTTTCTACAGGAATAAAATAAGGCCTCTCCTTTTTGGTACCAGCAGCTTTCTTTTCTGTCAAGTTTTGCTTTAATTTATGTCTCGCATATGTGGCGAAGTGGAAAACCAGTATGTTGCTGCCCATGGTAATCAATACTAATCATCTTGTCGAAAGTAGCAAAGAAGCTTGTTTCATACTCCAGAGTCCATGTTCACAAAGACAGCATATAAATTGGAGCCATAAGCTAACAAATATGCAAATTAGTGCGTATAGCTAAAATTATTTGAAAAAATAAAGTATCTTACTACTTGTTTTTTAAAACAAGAAAAATTTATAATGAACTTTAAGAAAGACAAGAGTCCTTAAATGACAATTTATCTTAGTTAATTGAGTTTTCGTAATAACTTGGAAATCGGTCTCTAGTAAATTGTTATGAAATTGCGAATTAAAGATAGATCACCGGAAGAAACTATCAAGATAACTACAGGGTCACAATTTAGTAAGTGCATTGAGTATTAACTACAACGAAAAATGACCAAAATAATAAAGGAATGTTTAACATAGTAAAATAATTAGAATATCATAATTTAGGCCAATTTATTTCCACTGTGATTTTTAATTTTCGCTTTAAATTTAATAAAAATTATTTATTTTTATTATGACTTTTGGTCTCTTTCATTTTTCATATTTTATAAAAATATTTTTTATTTTATCATAATTTACTATTAACTAAATATATATTTTTAATTGTTTAATACTAATTAAAAATTATTATTATGACTAATTCAACCTACTTATTTACTTTCTTTTATTTTTATTAATTGATATAATTTTTAAAATTTTTTGAACATAAAACATTTTATAGTTATTTAATGAATATATTTTAAAATTAAAATATCTATAATTAACATTATTTTATAAATAAAACTTTACTTATTTAATTATTTATTTTGACAAAGTATAATCAATTTTCACTAATATTTGTTAATAAGATCATATAAGAGAGAAAAATAGAATCATTTACTTAATTAATTCATAATATTAATTTATTTTTAAGTATTATTTAAATTTAATCATTTTCAATAATAAAAATATATTTATATTTATATTATCAACCAAATTTTTTTTCTTTTTTATGAAAAAGTAGAAACTAAAAATAAATAAAAAAAGAAAAAGGAAAGAAAATAATTAACATAGTCTAGGGCAAGCCTAAAATTTAATAACTTACTTGGCAACATCCTAGCTTTGATAGATGTAGAATTGTCCAAACTGATAAAAAAAAGTTGGTTATGAATGAAAATATTTAATATGTTAGTTATATGTGGAATCATATTGAAAATTATAAATATTATTTAAACTGAATATGTTATTTGACTTTAAGTAATTAATTTGTGAAATAATCCACAAGAAACATATTATTTATAAATTATTAACATATACATATGTAGACAAGGCAGTTTTTTTAAAATAGAAAAAAATCTAGGCAACCATATTAAAAGTGAGCACTAGTTAAGATCATCTGATCAAAGTTGCAAACATTATACCGGCCTTAATATCAGAACTGTACTAGTATTGTGTTAAGTCAAGAAGACTTCACTTCTTATATTGATTTTGATGAAAGTCAAATAATAATAATAATAGAAGTGTGTGAACTTTTAATTGATAAAAATATACTTTCAAAACATACTTCTTTTGATTGATAAAAATCTCGTTTTATGTTTATAGCAAGTCTTACTAACAAGTATATGGAAAATTCAATAAGCCACATTTAAAGTTATAAAAGGGGTGTTAAGATATTTGAAGGGAATAAATGAATTTAAAATTTTCTATTATAAGAAGATAAGAGATGACAAACTTATTGTTTACATCGATAGTGATTATGTTCAAGACTTGAAAAAAAAAGCACATATTAAGTTATGTTTCTTTACTAAGTTTAGGAGATGTTTCTTGATCATCTATTTTTTAATCATCTAACAACTAGTAATTTAAAGTAGAATTTATTGTTGTAGCTTTCTATGTATATAGGTCTTATAGTTGAAAAAGATTTCCAGCTAGATCATAATCAAAATGAAATAACTAGCATTTGTTTTGATAGTAACTTTGCAATAAAAATTTCAAATAGTTTAATAATGCATTATCACCAGAAGCATATAAATGTACATTTCATTTTATTAAGAGTTTAACAAAGATGGTACTATGAGATTGGTTTATTAAGACAAAAAAAGTAGTTGCCACTTAATTGAAGACTATTATTAATTCCATTATAGTAAGGTGGTCAAATTTTAACATTTTCTAAATGTTAGCGTCTTAAGTATTCTCTCTAGAATATTAGAGTTAAACTTGTCGATTAGTGTAAAACTTAGGGTCAAATTTAACCTTTTTGTCTTGAATGTTTTCATAAAGTTATGTAGCTTATTAAGAACATTTTTTTGAAGATGATAAACTAATTGCTTATAACATTAAGTTTAAGGAAAAAAATTGTTAGAACTCGGTAAAATAACCTAGTTAATAAATCCCTATTCTTACGGGGTTCATATTGCTTTGAATTATGAAAAACCTAAGGTTGAAGTTTCGCAAAATTTCTGTTCTGCAATGATTGTTTCAAACTGAAACTTACAGTTGCTTATCAGAAAGTAACTGGATTAGCAACTATGAGTTTTTTGAATATGATCAAAAGTAGAAAAATTAACTTCACAGTAAATAAATCAACACAAGAAATTGGTTAATACACTTCAACACATAGGACTTATATCTACGGGATCGTCACCCAGATTAATCAACTTTCACTGTAGTATAATAGGCTTACATAAGGCTATTATGAAGCTGACATAACTTACTCCTTGACGTTATCTACTCGTACTCACATTCTTAAAAGTATCTCACACCTAATAGCATAGACATCTCGTACGAACCTTAGCAGATGATTTTTAAAATAACGAATGAAACAAAAACAAACAAAAAGTACTTGAGTCAAAGAACGCTTTCCTATGTGTGTAGCCACATTAAAGAATAATTATGAAGAGTCTTTAAACAAAAAAATCTACTGTGATCTATGAAAACCCCCACTCACAACAGTCAAAAATCATGGATAGAAAATTGTAATTAATCTCTAAAGCACCTTGAAAACGCTACAGCAAAAAAATAATAGATGTGTGTCACACCATGGATTGCTTGTTTATCTAGAACAAACCCTTCCTCCTCTAGGATTCTATATCTTTTAGGACTCCTTCCTTCCACACTTATCTTAACTTCCAAAAATTCTAACTATTTCGAGATAGTGGAATCCTATACCAAATCAACTTCTTTATAATAAAAGATATCTTAACTAAATTAAAATATAAATAATGCCAAAAATAGAATATAATATCTTAAAAATTTCCTCCTTTTTGATATTATTTGTCACATCAAAAACTCCCCCTGAATAATAGAAATGTAAACTCCCCCTGAAATAAATTATTATGATAGAACATGTCGAAAAATTAAAATAAAGGTCAACATCAAGTTAACAGTCAACTGTCACCAACAAAACTGTAAATACCAGTAAGTTCCTATCTCCCCCTTGGGATCAACGCCAAAAAGAACTAAGAATCACAAGACGAAGTGGAACGAAGAACTTGTTGTTTGAGTTGTTGAAGTGTAGTCATACTTGCATAAAGAATTCCTTCAATATGATCAATCTCAGCAAATAAGAAGGTATAAGTGTCAGTAGTAGCTGCAGCAAGCTGTGTGGAGGACTCGGACGAGGAGTATGGCAAATTAATTACTTGAGCTTGCTTACTGACTCTAAGAATCTGTTGAGAGATATTAGGACATAGGCTCAAGTACCACCAAATCAACACGAGAGACACTGTGTGCATACAAAAAATGAGTGATTAAACAAGGAAAACCCAATAATGTTAGTTGTTTACCTACACCCACAATCATAGCCTCAATAATCAATCTCCCCAGATTTATGTTGACCCAGGTACCTATTGTATACACAATTTTGGCTTGAGCATGACAAACTGTTACAGTATGTGTGCTGGGCATCTAATTAGTGAGCAAAAGTTTATGAAGAACAAAATATTTCTATGATAGATCATAAGTACATAGTGCAGCAACAGAAGGCCAAGAAACAATTTACTACTAGTTAATAAACTTGCCATCATCTCATTACTTGCATCAAATCCATCCTCATAAGACTGATCCTTAATTAAATTCACAAACCTTAAAAATGCATTCAACAAATTGTGATCAAACTTAATCAATCTTCCCCTCACGTATACTTAAACAAATTCACAAAACTTAAAAATGCATAAAGTTTTATATCCAACATACCCTCATCCAAATTATAATAAAATTCTCACACCAACTTAGCATCAAAATGTTATGGCAATAAAACAACATGTAACAAATTCCTCATAGTTATCAAAGCATCCAAATTGAATTGTTCATACTTAACTTTATTAATGAGATGATCGAGAATAAACCTAGTTGAAGCAAAAGTATCCCATCATTGATGGGCTACCGAAGAGTAAAATTTGAGGGATAAATCTTGCTCTATTGAGAAGCGAGCAGGATGCTAGTGGTGAGCATTCGAATTATCTTCAAAGCCAGCAATTTCACTCAGCCTCTAGATGAAGAAGGAATAACATATGGATCAGAAATAGCCGGTGGTGATGATTCATTATGCATAACATTAGAGTCTTTAAAATTAAAGGAAAAGTCTTAAAAGGAGGATTCCTCGATAACTTGAGATAATACATGTTGAATCTCTACAGCTTCAGATTTACAATTTTTTTCAATTTTACTTCAATAAGCTTTAAAGTTGTAAAACATAAAGTCTTAGTGCCCTACGAAGAAGTTCAAACATCATAAAATCAAAAGGTTTGGTAAAAATATTGGCCAGTTACTTCTCAGTTGTTACATAGAAAAGAACTGTAACTTTACTCCTCGTCTATTTTCCGATCTAACAAATGCTAAAATAGTCTTGTCATCTTTGTTCATCATAGGTAAGCCTTTTACCGATTCATGTTTGCTCAACTTGTTGATGAGGTCATAATTGAAAAGGCTAAGCTTTTGGTACCATAGAGTCATATCATCATATAATCTGCAACATGTGGCAATTATCCATCAATCTTCTTCTGCTTACCATACAATCTCCTTGTTGGTTTAACACCTTGCATTCATCACTATTGAACTTGAATAACCACCTATCATCACAAAGCTGACTAATACTCACCAAGTTGGCTCTTAAACCATCCACATGAAGCACATTTTTGAAATGAGGCGATCTATCTACTCAAAGAGCTCCTTTTCCAATCACTCATGCTTTTTTCCATCACCAAATATAACATGACCATCCATACAGATTTGATAATTCATCAAATAGTTTTTTTTACCTATCATATGCCTTGAGCACCCACTTTCAAAATACTATTCATTGTGAGAAGCGGCGCACATAGATTTAAGAGCCAAAAGGGCTTATGGTTGATTCTTTCTCAACCAAATCTGCTTTGATAACCTCTTCTGCTGAAAGTTGTTTTAAGAATGTCTGGATTTCCTATTTTGAGCTTTATTGAATATCATTTGCAATAGTTTGTAGCAATTTAGCCTTATATGACCTTTTACACCACAAAAGTGATATATAAACACCACAAAAGTGATATATAGGCACAAACTTTATGTATGTTTATGAAATTTCTCCTTACTTAATTGATATTGTTTCTTTGACAAATCTAATGTCATCATTTTGCTCATTATTCACCTTAAAGCATTCATCTTTATATCCAACACCTTGAAAATTCCCTTTGTTTTTGCTAATTTCTAGCAATTTGTCTAGATTCTCGATGCCACCATTCAACATTCTTATTCCTTTTTCTATATTGTTCAACTTTACTTTGGTATCATTAGTTCTTCTTTTGTTGGCAACAAATTCATTTCCAAATCTTGAATATCATTTTTCATTGTAGAATTCTCCATCTTTAACTTCTCATTTTGTTTACATGTATTCACCTTTTTGCTATACATTAGTTCATAAGCCTTATAGATATCTTAGTTTTTGAATTCTAAGTCATTGTCATTTCTATTATTATTAAAATTAGAGTTTAATACTGAAACATCTAATGTTCCTCTTTAATTTCTTCACTGGTTGTTACTAAGCAAGAAATTAGACTTTCTTTATATAAAGCTAGAAATGCAACATGATGACTCATAATTTCTTCTTGGCTACCATACTCACTTTCATATTTGTTTTCACTCTAATTATTGGTGTAAGACTTTCATTTTCTCCTTTTAAGAGTGTTAGCACACTCTGTTTGAATATACTCGAAACCTTGCACAGATGACATTGTATCTTCTTTGCCTTCTTTTCTCTTTCTTAAGTATTTGCTTGCTGTTTAAAGGTAATTTTGGATGAACTTGCACCATTATGCCTAAACTAAGGTTTATCTTTTTTCATCTTCTTCAGCTACTTGTTGAAATTTCTTGTTAGCACCACTAGATCTTCATTTTCATCATAATCGTCTCCTGAATCATGCACAAGTTTAACAACTTCAGCTTGAAGTACCAATCCTTTATTCTTCTCACATTGTCTCTTAATAAGTTCATCTTGAAGTTTGTGAGAATTTCAATTACCTAATCCAAAGATAACTTATTAATGTTATGGGCTTCTTCAATAGCTGTAATCTTTGTTATGAATCTAAAAGGCAATGATTTAAGGTATCCCTTACAAGTTTCAGATTTGAGTACTTCTTACTAAGTTGATATGCTTGATTAGTGATATCACGCAACCTCTTATGAAAGTCTCCAATTATTTCACTTTCCTCTATCTTAAGCTCTTTAAATCTAGTAGCCAACATTTGAAGTTTTGATGCTATCACTGATTATGATCCTTCATGTATGGTTTGTAATGTATCCTAAGCTTCTTTTATTATTTTATACACTAATATCATATTGAAACGTCCTTCATCTACAACATTGAAAGTTGCATATATTGCTAGAGAGTTATCAAGGGCTCCCTGTTCTTCAACCTTTATCAACTCAGACGGATCTTTAGGTAACACTTTATTCTTTTCATTAGTTGTCATAAGATGAGTCTAGCCTTTCAACACCAAAGTTTAGGTTTTAGTCCCTTATGCTTGAATAAAAACTTTCATTCTCGATTTCCAAGCAGAATAGTTAGAGCCATCTAGTAAAGGTGACCTCCTTCTCTACTAAACATGAGTGTGGAACACTAAACTATACCAACTTAACAGACTAATTTTTGATGAGGTAAACTAGGCTTTGATACCTATTTAAAAACTCAAGGTTGACGTTCCACAAAATTTATGTTCTGCCATGGTTGCTTCGAACTAAAACTTACAGTTTCTTATCAAAAAGTAACTGGATTACCAATAATAATTTTTGGTAATCTGATCACAAGTAGAAAAATTAAGAATGTAGTAAATAAATCAACATAAGAAATCTATTAACGTAGTTCGATACACACGACCTACGTATATAGAGCCCTTACCCTAATTAAGCAACTTTCACTATAGTACAATAGGCTTACACAATGCTACTATGGAGCTGACACCACTTACTCTTTGATGCTATCCACTCGTACTCACACCTTTGAAGATATCTCTCATGCTAACCTTAACAAAAGATTTTCAATACAAAGAATGAATCAAAAACAAATTATCTCAAGTGATTAAATCAAGAATAGGAGAAACAAAAAGCACTTGAGTCAAAGAACAACCCTTTATGCGCGTAGCCACAATAAACCATAATCATGGAGAGTCTTCAAACAAAAAAATCTGCTGTGATACATACAGTAGTTGGGAATCATTGATAGAACATTGTAATTAATGTCTAAACCACCTTGAAAACACGACAGCAAAAAATCAATAAATGTGTGTCACACCATGGATTGCTTGTTATCTACAATAAATCCTTCCTCCCCTATGATTCTATGTCTTTTAAGATTCCTTCCTTCCACATATATCTTAATTTCCAAAAAATATACTTATTTCAAGATAGTGAAATCCTATATCAAATCAAATTCCTTATAACAAAAGATATCCCAAATAAAATAAAATACAAATAATGCCAATAGAATATAATATCTTAGCAAATTAGTTTTACATTACAAAAAGACAGCACAATTGATGACATT
The DNA here is from genome assembly GCA_027563595.1 of Erythroxylum suave. Classification (NCBI taxonomy): domain Eukaryota; kingdom Viridiplantae; phylum Streptophyta; class Magnoliopsida; order Malpighiales; family Erythroxylaceae; genus Erythroxylum; species Erythroxylum suave. Next base: position 25,913,062 of record JAOSBN010000009.1, read on the forward strand.
TAAAAAATATCACAGAATCTCAAAAAATGTCACAGAATACCATTTTTTATGTTTTAAAAAATGTCGCAGAATGTGTTGTAGGCAAAAGGTTTTTCTGACGTTTTTTGGAAACACTAACATTCCGCGGCGTTTTTAAAAACGTCACTGAAAGATTGAACTTTTCACGACATTTTCTGGAAACATCGTAGAATGCTTTCCGCGACGTTTTTCTTTTAATTATTATTTTTTCAGTTTTTTGAAAATAATTTTAATTTAATAATTATTTTTTAAATAAATTTTTAAAAAAAATCTTACTTGTTTAATAACTATTCAATATTATTTATGAATTTTATTTATCTAATTCTTCAATTTTTTAGTATATCATTAATTTTTATAATTATTTATGTATCACAAAAATTTCATACGTGCAAATAATTTATTATTTAATTGCAATTTGCAAACATATCATAATACACTAATTAATATAAAAAATACATCATAAGTGTATAATATATCAATATGAATACATATATCTAACCTAAACAAATATTATGTGTAGAACATAAAAATTTCAAGAGCTCTTTTTATTGTTCAAATTTTTTTAGTACTCCTAACTGTCATCCTCCATTTTATGGTGGTCATCACCATTCTTGCCCATCTCGTTGTTCTCTTCACTATTATTGTACTGTTCACCTATTTGATTTTTGGGATTTGTAGCTCCTCCTCCCTTGGCCTTTGCATTCGAATCTTCACAGATGCAACTCCAAGTGTTCTTATGAAACTTAACCCACCCAGGCTTCATCTCATTTGAGGTTCAAGAACGGGATCAGTGAACCTCAAAGCATGATAATTTACTCTACGTCTTAGCTTTTGTAAATCAGAATCCAACTTATTTGAGAGTCTGTAATCAAACTTCCTAAGCTGCACTGCATACAACATAAAAGAATACGATTTGTGATTAACATTGAAGATTATTATATAGAGGAACTTTGAATTACAACTGATAAATTTAATTAGCCTTAGACCAACATACTCACATGTGTAGAATAAGATCACCAACATTCATGAGCGTCTCCTTAAAAGAATCTTTCATTTCCTCAACAAGTAAATACCGAAATACAAGCACTAGGTGAGCACCAAACCGTATCATCTAAGGATCACCACAAGAATATTAGCTTGAGCACTAATAAGATCTTGAATTTTGTCAAACCTTTTGCTATCAAAGAAGAGATCCAAAGAACGTTACCTTAAAAAAATTTTGATCTTCTTCTGAAGGAGATATCCAAGACCAAATCATGTCGAGCAGGTGTGGTACATTACCCAACATAAGATCCATCTACCATAAAAGATAAAGCTTGAGAGATATGTCTAATAGCAAATTGCTCAGACACCTTACTAGTCATACAATGTTGTGAATTTAACAAGAAACTCACATTAACAAAGTAGATAATGCTATGCAAAATAAGTTGTGAAGTGCATAACCATTTGAATTATGGAACGAATATCATGGTAGATAGTTTCCTGAGAGAGAGACCTCAACTCGTCGTTGTTGCTCCTTACACCCTCGAGTAACAACTTCATTAACCACTTCACTACATCATGGTTGTCAAGAAAACATCACACTCAACAGTGTAACCAGAGTATCCCAAATAATGACAGAACAATACTATGAAACTTAAATATTCAATCAAAACAACAAATAAGATATCATAAACATACTTTGAGTGGAGTTTCTGAAGAAGGGTAGAAAGATTCCTGGGTTGCTGATTCAAAACTTGGAGTGGCCAATTTTCTGGTCCAGCTGAAGGATGAGATGCAACATCCACTTTCCCAGCACTTCCTTCAAGACCATCACCGTAGCTTTTAAGCTGCTCCAATCTTCCTGGTTGCAAGCAAGCAAATTCCAAATCCACTTGAACATCTAGCCAAGACTTTACCAACGCCCAGCATGCTAACTGCATATATAATTATTATCATATTGTTAACTATTTACATAATCAGATTCTCCTTAGAGAATATAGTTTCACGAAAACAAACGTCTGTACATAGTGGAAGCATGTGTTTTAAGTTGCTGCATTGGATTGCATATGAATATGCTATGAAAATGTGGGTTGTACAACTCACTAACTGCCAACAACTCTTTGTGTGCTTGGGTCCATTTGTTTTCCTGCCAAGATTCTTGCTAACCTGAAATCAACAATTTTGGGGTTTCGTCTTCTAACATGACATTGCTCACTTTCTAGTCCCTATGTATAATCCTCAACCTGGAATCATGGTGAAGGTAAAGCAGTCCTCGACCAATCCCCTTGATGATGTTAAATCGTAGTTCCCATTGTAATTGCACACATAGCGTTCGATCTTCCAATTTTTAATTTCCAATCTCATCTTTAGTAGTTACTTAAAAACTAAGAAGACAATTTACTATCAGAAAACATAAGAAATTTTCAAACAAGGTTTTAGCAGCTAACCAAAAAGGAGGAAGTCCAAACTTTTGTTCCGCAAGAATTCATAAATCAACAATCTTTCATGTCCTTCAACACAATAACCCAATAGACTTACAAGATTACGATGCTGAAGCTTGGCAATTAATACAACCTCATTCTTAAATTCCTTGTCTTGAATCAATAGAAAGCCTCTTTATAGCCATTTCTTGTCCTCCAGGAAAGATTCCCTAAAAAAATTTCATTGAACTCTTAAGAAATTATATGTTTTCTCAAGAAGTAAACGCAACAAGAAATGACGTGTTTATTCCATTTATCTTATAAACTGATCCAAATCCTCCACGGCCTAGCTTGTTTACATATGAGAAGTTATCAGTAGTAACTAAGATGCACTCCAAACTAACAAATTGTACACCAAAGCCTTCAGTAAAATCCGCACTGAGTGTGCCAGAATCTATTAAGTCTTTGACTTGCTTCTCACTGTCATATAAGCGCATTGCTACATTTGTACGAGTGCCTGCCTGTGTTTCTGCATCAAAACAAGTCAAATTCTTCAATTACATATCAATTAATAAAAATTTCAAACTCCATATGGGGTCATAAGATAAATACCTCCTCTAGTGCCCAAACTTTTTCTTTTGTAATGAAACAAATACAAAGCAACATAGGAGACTATTAAAACAGTTGAAATTATTGCAAAGAGTGTCAAAAGTGGTCTCTATCTCTTCCAAAATCCTTCATGATGATTAACAGCTTTGGAAGCTAGGAAGAGGGGAGAAAAAAGTTAGTTGAATGGAGCTTTATAGTTTCTGAGCCAGCGAAGAGGGAATTATCTACAAGTGTTCACATTCGTGGAGCTTAAATTGGCAACCGGAGGTTTCAACAAGGGTTTAAAAGAAAGAAAATCAAGAAAGTAATAACATTAGGGTTAAAGTTAGTGTTAGGGACGAGGAGGAGAAGTTACCCCATGCCTAGAGAGCAACAACGCTCCACTTCTTAATCTTGAAATGCTTGGGCTTCTTAGTGGAGGAAGAAGCGGCGGCGCTGCTAGAGGAAAGAAGGCAGAAGAGAGGAAACAAGAAAAGAAGAAACCAACAAAATGGTGAGAAATGAAGGCACGTTAATTAAACAAAACCCAACAGCGACGTTTTATTCAACAAAACGTCGCGGTTTTTATTCATAAGGTTTTATTGATAAAACATTGCAAAAGGTATTACAAATCCGCGACGTTTTTAATTTGAACTTTTCGTTATGTTTTTTAAACGTCGCAAAATTTTTTTACAATCTGTGACGTTTTATCAATAAAACATCGCGAATTGTGTTATTTTCTAGTAGTGTTACTACATCAAAATTTTACTAGATGTGAGAAGGTAGTTTGTTTGAAAAATATATGAACATGTGTACAAGTAAAGTCTAATTTTTGAAGAAAACACATAATTTATCATTCTTAAGCTATATGTTGATGGGAATCTAGTTTCTATTCATTCTCCTGGAACCTTAGTTCGATTTTACTATGAACAAAATATTGGAACATCAAGTATATCAAAGATTGATCTTTTTTTCGTCAAGCAGGTGTATGGCTTTGTTCATTTTGAAATTCTGGATTCACGTCAGAAAGCCAAGCCCCACATCTGGACTCTCCGGACAACTGAAGAAGCATCAGCTCATTGGAAAGATCTATTTGGACATTTAAAGGGAGGTGAATAGCCATCTTTTGTGGCTCTCTTCTAGATGCTGATGACTCTTTGTGCTTCTTGACCATGACTAGAAAGGTATTGACGTTAGGGTTTTCAGTGGTTATAAGTTTTGTCAATAGATCCTCATCTTTTTGAAATGGTGGATTCTATACACTATCCTGTTCAACTTAGAATAAGATCACTTTACTGCCTCTGTTGGCGTGGAAGCTGACGAAAAGATATATCGTTCTTTGTATCTACTTTGATTTTTTTTTTTTTGGTTTTTACATTTAGCAAAAAGACGTGAATTTTTTATTTGTATTTTTAGTTTTTTGTTTCAATTTTCAACATTTACAAAATCTATACAACATTTTTAATTTGTAAATTGATCAATTTCTAATGAAAAAGTTTATTTTGTTAAACTGAACAAAAAAATTAAATGGCTTCAAAATTTTATGATTAATTGATTAAATTAATTCAATTTTTTAATGATCGTGTATCACATTCTTCAATCTTTGTATTTCCTAGCAGATAAATGAAATTTTCTTTTTACTATTATTTAATGTATATTTGAAATATTCTAGAATATAATTTATCAAATATGCATCTTTAATAAGTTATTAGATGAATTAATAATTTAAATTAGATAATATATTTAGTTCAAATACCTTAATGAAATGCTAGTTACGTCTCCAAATATTTAGAAGTACTTGGAAAAATAACGAATAATTGTGTAAATATTTATAATTATTTGTAGAACAACGATAATTGTATACAAATCTATAATGTTTAAAAACATTTAGAAATACTCCGGAGACTAATTAGATCAGTGGAGCACTAATTAATATTATAATATAATCATACGCGTCTTATTGATTTATTTCTACTTATTAAAGATTGGAGATATCGATTTTTTAATAACTTCTTGATCAAACCATTTCTGGATTTATTAAATTATTTATTTATAATATTAGGAGATTACACTTTAGAATTTAATACCAAAGAGAATAACATCATTCACAGTAGACTTCCCCCACATTATCCAATGACCACAACTCACAGCTGAACGTCTCAAAAGTCAAAACTCAGCATTTGAAATCCAATTGCTCCTATTTCTAAGCTGATATGCTTTTGTTTTTGGAATTGAGTTAAAATCATCAATTTTAGAATATTTGAGTGGAATGACAGTAATGTTTTGGAAAGCAAGTTCAATATAAGCATATATCGCGAAACTTTCTTTTAAATGTTAGCATTCAGATCAGGTTAACTTTACGTTAACGTTAAGTTAGAGCTAAAAAAATTTAATATTTAATTATTATTTTTAAATTTAAATTATAATTAAAAATTAAATAAATTATGAATTTTTTAATAATTAAAAAAAGGACCACGAATTATATTAATTCCTGGATGATAAAAAATAGGTAAAGAAAGAAAGCACGAAAGAGATCCAAGAAGAAACCCATAGAGCTGGGTCAGAACTCAGAAGTCAGAAGTTGAGAAGCAACACCACGCCACGCTGAGAAGAGGAGGCAATTCCATGTGCCCACATGGCTGAATGCAGATGGAGGGAGTTGCATAACTCACCATCCAACCGTCCCCACCATCACCGCCATCGCCACTTCCACAGCCGCCACCGCCCTTAGATTTTCACCTCGTGTAAATTTCCATACCAGTACAAATACTCTTACGAATAAACTCCAAAACCAAAATAGGAAATAAAAAGACAAATACATACATACACAAATGAAAAATAGAAAAAAAACTTATTTTCCAACTCATTCATTTGCTTTTCTTTTGTTTGGCTGTTATTATTGTTACCCAGAAGAACAGGAACGACTGTATAACAAAGGGTTCTACAAGCTTTACTTGAAAACACGGCTCTGTGAATAAGAGAAGGTCGTTTGTTGCAAGAAACTGAAAAAGCTTTGATCTTTGAGTCAAAATGAAGGAAACTGGTGATGGGTTCGTGAGAGCAGATCAGATTGATCTCAAAAGTCTCGATGAGCAACTGGAGAGGCACCTCAACAAAGTATGGACTATGGACAAGAACAAGAAGGACGATGACGGGAATCCCAACGCCGCCACTGGTTCGGTCACTGTCGCCCCAGCTAAAGTCGGTGCCGCCACGTTCAAGAGGGAAACGCAGGATTGGGAGATCGACCCTTTTAAGCTTGTTATTAAGAGTGTCATTGCGCGTGGCACCTTTGGAACCGTTCACCGTGGCGTTTACGATGGTCAGGATGTAGCCGGTCAGTGATCTACTTATTATTTTAGTCGACTTCATGATTTGGTCTGTGATTTTGCTTCCTGCTTTGAGTATAATTGGATATCTTGCTTTGTTCCTGGCATTAGTTGTGTCTTCTTGTTGGGTTACAATGTGTACAACAGGTAATGGAGGAGTTATGTTCGTTTCAGGCCAAGTTGTTAGATTTGATGCGTGCTAATTATGGCTTTTTTAGTGTTCTGCTTTGGATAACTTGCTACATGATATCGGAAAATCAAGTTCTTGAATCCCGATCTTATTCTTTCTATACTCTTTTACGTCTTCTTAAAGATCTTTTTGGACAAAGTAGAGAAGGCAATGCAAATTGTAAGTTCATATACTTGAAGCGATAATTTAGGAGCGCTTCATCGAGTCTTATTGGGTGAATTGACCAAACTTTGATGAAGTTGAATTGACCTAACTTTGATTAAGTTAATTTTTTTTTCCTTGCCATGATGAAATCTTCCGTCTGTGAAATCGTATCTTTAAACCATTATTTACTTGTTGGTTATCGGACCATGCTTAGTAATCTTATGATACCCGTGACTTCTCCACGGGCTTGGATTGGTGCTGCTTCTGACAACATGGTTTGATATTTCCAAACTTTCATGTGATCCCAGCTGCTAATTAAATGTCATCTCGATGAAGAAAAAATACCAAAAATTGGACCTGGTGCTGGAATTCATGATTATCTTGATCACATTATTTGGGATTATAATTATGAACGTTACTGCGCTTAGGTTCCAGATTTGTCCTTTTGTTTCCCCCTTCTCCTTCAATGTATTAGTAATATTCGTTGGTTTTACACAGTTGGGCAGGTAATGCTATGATTCTGTTCTACTCTGTTTTGTATTTATTGATCCTGATTCCTGAGTTTGTCTTTATGATCTTTAGTTAAGCTGCTTGACTGGGGTGAAGAAGGCCACAGGACAGAAGCTGAGATTGCATCATTGAGAGCGGCTTTTACACAAGAAGTTGCTGTTTGGCATAAACTCGATCACCCCAATGTTACTAAGGTCAAATTTTCAATTGCGATTTCTTCCCCTTATAGTTGTAAATCTGCGTAATTGAATGTGTTCAAAGTGGGGTCTCATATGTTTAGACTTCATATGTGTTGTTTGCACAGTCTTTAGTGAGGGTTATGTAAGTATGAAATTCATTTACATTAGATACTGGACCTCCTGATTTTGGGCTATTCTTAAGTTTACATCGGTTGGAGGGTATTTTCATTTTTAAGTGTTTGTATGGGCCAGTTTCTGAAGGGGGGCTTGTGTGTTGGAGACCAATAGTTTTCTCTGTTTGAATCAAACCGCATAATTTCGCAGATTGCTGCTGGAGGAGGGATGTTTATAGTGGAACTGTCGCTTTGCAAATTTGTCCTTCGTTCTTGATTTTTACCCATAAATTTCTTTATTAACAAAGAAAGTTACTTGATGTTGATCACCTTGTACTTGCAGTCTTCTTGTGTCTGCTCTTTTGTGTAGCTTGCAACCATTGGATATATTGTTGTGTACACTCTTCTATAGTTTCTCTTGCTTCTTTTTCTTTTAGCTTTTATATGTTTGGAAAAAGGAATCTTCAGTTGTCCAGAAGCATAAATATTTTGAACTTCAGCTCGTTTTTTTTTTTTTTCTTCTCATTTTATAATATATTGTTTTGGAGGAAGATACAGACAAAACTGCTTTCTTTGTTTTTTGTCTTCAGTGCTTAGTCAGACTTGAGCAATAGGTTTCTGTTAGAGCAGTTTCAAATTTTAAATATGAGAGACAAATTTCTGGTGCGTTGCTTAGATGATGGTGCACAAAAAATGTGAATGGAATTCAAAATCAGAACTTGGCTTGCAATGTCCCTCTCAGATGATAGCTGCACCGAATGTGTTGCACGTTGAGAATTCAACTCCAGTTTCAGTCCTTTCTGATCCCATTGCTAGCCCATCTCAACATTTATGTCATTGGAGGTCAATTAACACCTGACAGATTTGTAGAATAAAGCTTCATTGTTGAACCATCAGAAGAAGATTTCTCACTTGTTCAAAACACATGAATAACTTTTTACTACATTTTCTCATTATCCAGGTCAATTTGTATAAATTTAAAATTCTTTTTTTGTTTTGGAGATATCATGCACTCAACTTTGTCCTATGCATTTTTCCGAGTGCCAGAAAGCTAAGTTATGAGTAATTTGATCACTTCAACTGCTTACCTTTTTTATTCAAGATACACAAATTACAAGTTCTCTAAGATCCTTTTTTTTTGTATCTTAACAATAAATTACCAGCTATTTTTATCTCCTTAAGTACAAGACCAGAGCTTCTTGCTATGTGTGTGTTAAACCCTTTCTCATCTTTTTTTTTTTCAGTTTATTGGGGCAACAATGGGCTCATCAGAGCTGCAGATACAAACGGAAAATGGTCAAATTTGCATGCCAAGTAATATCTGCTGTGTAGTAGTGGAATATCTTCCTGGGGGTACCCTAAAGTCATATCTCATAAAGAATAGGAGAAGAAAGTTAGCTTTCAAAGTTGTTGTGCAGCTCGCACTTGATCTTGCTAGAGGGTATCTCTTCGAATATCTTCCTAATATTCTTGAGATGCTTACTGTTCATTTATTATCAGAGTGATTGGTAATTGGTACTTTGCATGTGTAAGGGATTGGAATGTGATTTGACCATATTTTGCAGGTTAAGTTACCTTCATTCCCAGAAGATTGTTCACAGAGATGTAAAAACAGAGAACATGTTGTTAGATAAGAGTCGAACCGTGAAAATAGCGGACTTTGGGGTTGCTCGTGTCGAGGCTTCAAATCCCAACGATATGACTGGGGAGACTGGAACACTTGGCTACATGGCTCCTGAGGTATATATTAGTAGAATTTTTTGGTGCATCAAAAGGATGTTTATTTTTCAATTGAATGCCTTTGACTTCATTGGATGACTGTCGCAAAATGTTGGTTTGTGGATGTTGGAGTTTTTAAGTATGTAAATCAAAGGAGAAGGTGAACTGGAGACAATTACCTCATCTATATTTGCGGCCTACAGGTTCTTAATGGCAATGCATACAACAGGAAATGCGATGTGTACAGCTTTGGAATCTGTTTATGGGAGATTTATTGCTGCGACATGCCATATCCTGATCTTAGTTTCTCAGAAGTGACTTCAGCTGTAGTCCGCCAGGTATATGAGCATATGCTACCTATTAGAATTTGTTCTTCTGGCAATGCTACCAACTTTGGACGTAATCAACTCCATAGTTTCATAATATAATGACTTGTGTTTTGGAACTGCAGAATCTAAGACCAGAGATACCAAGGTGTTGTCCGAACTCTCTGGCCAATGTAATGAAACGATGTTGGGATGCTAATCCTGACAAGCGCCCTGAAATGGATGAGGTTGTCTTCATGTTGGAGGCCATTGACACGACAAAAGGAGGGGGAATGATTCCTCCCGATCAGCAGGGTGGTTGCCTTTGCTTCCGCAAATACCGAGGGCCTTGAGTTGCCAAACTTTGAATAAACATATGGGATACTATAGGATTTGAGATATATTCATCACATTTATACCTAAAAACCAGAAGGTAGAGGAAATTTTAGGATGTCAAAAGTGGGGAAAGGGAAAGAAGGTGGATATAGTTGTTTCGCATTTGCAGTCCTGCATTATTGGGTGAAGTGATGTAAAGCTTTTCGTTTGCTGTTCTTTCCCTTCTCCTGTTGGGATGGATTTTGTAATTACAAGAATTAACAGTCCGGTAACGGACTGGCATGACCAACCTCGTGTATGGTCACTCATTGTATGCCATTGATAAAATACTATCGATTAGTTGTGTATTTTTATTCATGGGACATCAGTCTCGGTCTGTTGGGTGTGGACTAAACGCTAAAATAAAATGAAACTGAATCGCTCAAGTGCCACTAGCAAAATTTCTACGTGCATTCTTTCCACGAATTGAGAAGCCAAAGAACATTCCGATTTCCAACTTACAAGACAAGGGACAAAAGGAAAGAATTTTGACCTTCTCTTTGTAATTTTTATTTGGCTAAAATTTTTATTATTTTTGGAAATATTACAATAAAGTTTATATATTTAATTTGACATTATTTCAATAAAAAGTATGGAGTAGTAGAGGTGAGAAAATCATGAGTCCAACATTTATTGAGAAAACTAATAAAATCTAGTTCTTCTAGGCATATAAAAATGGTTCAACATAGATAATGCTAAGTACTAAATGTATACAAATTGATGAACTAATAAGCTTAAAAATCATACCTTATTGCCTCGATTCCGTTTAAACGCCAAAACACAGGATTGAGAGGAGAGAGGACTTTAGGAAGAAGTTTAAGGGTATTATTTCATACTGAAGCCGGGGCCTGAATTTACATTATATAGGCAGAGAAAAGAAAACAGAAAAAGGAACAAGGAACAGCTAAAGTAAAAGCTGAGGTAAAAAATGAAAAGAGATTCCTTTCGATGGAAAGGAGTCAAAAAGTAAAGTAAAGAAAAAGAAACGTGGTTGGCCATTGTCGGCCACTTTACTTTACAATAATTACATAATGCCAAAACTTAAAAAGATAGTTGCTTTAAACTGGATATCTTCTTCAGTCTTCGATAATAACTTCGTCAGTAGAACTGTTGTCTGTTTGTGCTAAAGTAGTTGGACATTGAGCGCAGATGTGTGCTGGATAGTTCCGTAATTGCTGACAAATTGAATACTTCCAATCTGCGGATAATTGTTCGAATATTCTAGCGATATGAGAAAATTGTGCCTCCATTTGTTTGATGAGCTGTAATGATTCTGTAGTTATTGTACTTCGATAGGTAGAAGTCATGAGTATATTGGGTCCTCTATAATTGAGTTTGATTGATGATTCAGAATTGATTTTCAAACACTGATTATAGATTCCTTCAATGCAGTTTAGGTTAAAATGATTTATTAAATCCCATGTAACTTCATGCTTTGATGGGTCATCGATAGGTGGATACATTTCGTTGCATATTCAGATTTGGATATAAGCCATCCTTGGGATCTGAATGGTTGAATCTTTGAAATTGTCTGCTTTGGTAAAGATGGGATAGGGGCTGAAGACTTTAAAAAATATTTCTCAGTCTTTGGCAAATCTGTTGTTGTAGTTTTTTACCGCTTGAATAAATCCAACAGGAAATTCTTCCAGGCTGTCTAAGGTGGTTAGGTAAATTACGTCTATTAAACCACTTTGAAAAAATAAAAAGGTGGTTAATGGTTCTGCTTCAGGGAAAAACTATAGATCGAGAAAGCCACATTAGCTATACCAAATAGATCTTTTTTTGTTATCCTATTTTTTAATTGACCGAATTGGTCACCCCTCAACCAACTAAGACATTTTTGAGCTGTTCCCCTCACCCCCTATCACAACAAGACAGAGCTAACCCAACATTCTACTGATCCAAATCTTCCTCTGTTTTATGGATAATACTGAAATTGTTTATGTGCTTCAGTTCATTCATTTAATGCTTGGAAGCATTTATCAAGAGCATCAGGAGTAATTCTTTTCATTTCTTCTTTGAGAGGTCTAATTGGTAGGGCATTGATTCTATCCATGTTGATTGGTTTTCCAAGTTGTTTCATTTTGGATTCACTGGCTGGTTTTACTAGGACTTGCTTATATTGGGGTTTTAAGACTGGATTTCTAAATTCAACTAAGGCTTTTTCTACTTCGGCTTTGGTATGTAAGCTTTATGGATAATAGATGTTTTTCCAGTGATGTTTATAGAGGCTTTATGCCATTCATTAATTTCTTGTGTAGGATCTTTTAATTTTATTTCAATTAATTGATTGTTATTATTTTTGATTGGATCTAATGGGTTTTCACCACATACTTTGTCTATTAAGGTTTCGATTTCAGCGTATAAGGTTATGTTATTAAGTAAATCAAATTGTAATTGATTAAGTTTTTTAGTTATTAATTGTAAAGTTTTATAATAAGTGGTATGATAAATAGGAATTTTAAGAGTAAAAGATTTTTGATTTATTGATTTTATTTGGTGTTTTTAATGTTATATAGTGTAAATATTGACAAAACAGATTATATAATTTAAGAAAATTATTGCCTAAAATTAATGGCATAAAGCCTCTATACACATCATTGGAAAAACATCTATTTTCCATAATGCCTACAATACCAAAGTCGAAGCAGAAAAGGTCTTAGCTGAATTAAAAAATCCAATCTTAAAACCCCAATATAAGCAAGTCCTGGAAAAACCAGCCAGTGAATCCAAAATGAAACAACTTGGAAAACCAATCAACATAGATAGAATCAATGCCCTACAAACCAAAGCTCTTAAAGAAGAAATAAAAAGAATTACTCCTGATGCTTTTTATGAATGCTTCCAAGCATTAAATGAATGGACTGAATGCTTCCAAGCTTTAAATGAATGGACTAAAGCACAGAAACAATTTCAGTATTATCCACAAAGCAGAGGAAGATTCGGACCAAAAGCAATCATTTTCCCTGAAGAAGAACCATTAACCACCTTTTTATTTTTTCAGAGTGGTTTAATAGACACTATTTACCTAACCACCTTACATAGCCTGGCAGAATTTCCTATTGAATTTATTCAAGTGGTAAAAAACTACAAGGACAGATTTGCCAAAGACTGAGAAATATTTCTTAAACTCTTCAGCACCTATCCCATCTTTACCAAAGCAAATAATTTCAAAGATTCAACCATTCAGGTCCTAAGGATGGCTTATATCCAAATCAAAATAAGCAACGGAATGTATCCACCTATTGATGACCCGCCAAAGCTTGAAGTTACATAGGATTTAATAAATCATTTAAACCTAAATTACATTGAAGGAATCTATAATCATTGTTTAAAAATCAATTCTGAATCATCAATCAAACTCAATTATAGAGGACCCAATATACTCATGACTTTACCTATCGAAGTCCAATAATTACAGAATCATTACAACTTATCAAACAGATGGAGGCACAATTTTCTCATATCTCTGGAATATTTGAAGAATTATCCTCAGATTGGAAGTATTCAATTTATCAGCAATTACGGAACTATCTAGCACACATCTGCGCTTAATGTCCAACTACTTCAGTACAAACAAACAACGACTCGACTGACGAAGTTATTATCGAAGACTGAAGAAGATATCCAGCTTGAAGCAACTATCCTTTTAGGTTTTGGCATTATGTAATTATTGTAAAGTAAAGTGGCCAACAATGGCCAACCACTTTTCTTTTTCTTTACTTTACTTTTTGACTCCTTTCCATCGAAAGGAATCTCTTTTCATTTTTTACCTCAGCTTTTACTTTAGCTTTTCCTTTTGTCTTTTTCTTTTCTCTGCCTATATAATGTAAACTTCAGGCTCCGGCCTCAGTATGAAATAATATCCTTAAACTTCTTCCTAAAGTCCTCTCTCCTCTCAAGCTTGTGTTTTAGAGTTTAAACGGAATCGAGGCAATAAGGTATGATTTTCAAGCTTATTAGTTCATCAATTTGTATACATTTAGTACTTAGCATTATCTATGTTCAACAATTTTTATTTATGCTTTATACCAGTTTTATATTCCTAGAAGAACTAGATTTTATTAGTTTTCTCAATACATGTTGGACTCATAGTTTTCCACCTTTACTTCATCAATAATTATTTGATAAATTATTTTATTATTTATATGATACATTATTTTTCTAATTATGTCTATATGCCAGATCTGTCATAATTTACATAACATAATGTTACATATAGATACAAAAATATCACTTAGTTGTAAATGTATAAAAGAATTTACTAACATATACGAATTCTTTATTTCTATCCAAGCTTTTGAAAACACTTTACAAACATTTAGCGATATAATTAATAGACACACTTAGCTTTTAAAACAAGAAAAAGAAGAAAAGAAACAAGCTTTTAATCGATTTATAGAACATTATAAAGTTCATTTTCAAGTACAATCAAGATGAATCATCAATGTTTAATTTGAAGTCATTTAGCAGCATAAATTCTTTATTTTCAAAGTTTAGTTATTACTTATAATTAAGAAAAGGAACATTATGAAGATCGATATAATTATTTACAAATTTTTGTTAATAATAAAGGATTATTACCTATAAAAGAACGCTTAGATAAAGTTATTGTTATATAATCTTTATAAACAAGATTTACAAAATACACAAAATCAGCTTTTAGAACATCAACAATTTACTCATTATTAAAATGACTGATAATACTTAAGATAATATATTAGATATAGATTGTCTAGATTTAATTAAATCTACTGGTACATTTCATAGGTATAGATTGTCTAGATGTAATTGAATCTACTAGTACATTTCATATTAATACATTATTATCTAAAGAGAAACAAAAACAAATAGCTAAAACTAATTTAAATCTTAAAGAAGGATAAGATATAATACATCATCCTTTTAAAAATATTATTAATCGAAAAAATATTATTTATTTTGAAAAAATTGTACATGAAACTCCAATAAGAATTGACCAATGTAATGGATATATTCGAATTAATCTCATTAATCAGGAACAAATCTATAAGCAATTACAAATAATCCCTAAAGGTAAATGAAATAAAATAGGATATATTCATCTATCTACTATACAAATATTATTAAAATCTACATTTCAAGAAGGAATAGATTCACCAATATGATGGCTATAGTTGATGAACAAATGAATAATTTAAATGATCAAATAATAGGAATAATTAACGGAAATTTAGCATATGGAAAAATAAAGTTTAATACATGTCTAAAAATAGGAAACCCATTGCAATCTCAAAATCTAGATGAAACAATCACTATTGCATATAATTTTATAGAGAAGATTTAATGACTGAAGGTCAATACCTCTTTTCTATTACATATCAAATTAGCTATGCACTAACTAATTCTTATCATAGTATAGAATTTAAAAATACTGGCCGAATATACATAGATCAATTATTTATAGATGTAGCTAGAGTAGGAATAAATTTAAGACAATTACCAGCTATTAAATATCCAATAGAACCCTTTGCTCCTAGATTATTGCTATCTGAAAACAAAACATTAAAAGAAAAATTACCCTTAAGATCACAATTTGTAAGATTAGAATAACCTATTAGATTCATTGAACCTGGAATTAAAATAATTGATCCATAAACAAGTATAGAACAAGATAATGAACAAAAAAAAAATCAGTCAAGAATTATTAATCATTAAAAATCAACTTAAAGAATTAAAAGATCATTTAAAAACTAGTTTATGAGTATTACTAAACAATTAGCTGAATTAATAGACAAACAAACAAATATTGAATACTAACTAAAGGAAATAAATAGTAGAACTAAACCTTTAATAAATGAACTTCAAATTATCAAAAATAAAGAATTAACATTATCCAAAGATTTATGGTTTTCAAATGAAAAATTTTTGCAAAATTATAACATCGCTAGAAAATATAAAAACACATAATAGAAATAAAACAAAAGAAGTAGAATGTCTCAAAAATGGTATCAGAGCCTTCTTCCTAAGAAAAACAATTACATTAATAAAACCTTGGCGAATATAATTAGTAACCAAGAAAATGTACTTAGGATTAGATGGAATTCTCAATTTAGATTGTGTCATAGCACGAGAAAATTATTATTAGAATGGTCAAATAAACTAACACTAGTTATACAATTAGAAAAACCCTTTGAAGGAATTAATAATATAAGTACTTTATGGAATTTTATCACTTATAAAACTACTGGCATATTATTAGATTTTTATTAGATAATGAAACACAAATAAAAAGTACAACTGATTATCTAAATGTAGTTGAACCAGTGAACGCTTTTAAAGTAGTAGTCAACGAAATTTACGAAGAATTTATAGGAAAAGACATTATTTCATACAAACAAGAAATTGAAAATGAAGAAAGAAAAAACGCTTTGTGGCATTTAAACAATATGTGAATCTGTGACATTTGTTATTTAGATTAATATATTTGTGAATTTAAAAAATATTATTATAAATTAATTATAGCATAACAAGAAATGTATATACTCATTACAATTACTAAGGAAGTAATAGCACAAAATGTCTAGAAACAAAATCACATAAAACATTAAGACACAAAAATATTCAATTATGTTGTTCAAAATATTTAGAAGTACTGCAACAATACGGATGTGATAATCCATCTCAAACCTTTAGAAAACAACGAAAATATAAAAAATATAAATGGCATAAATATCCATCTCAAAGATTTAAACCATATAAAAAATTAAAACCCTATAACAAATGTTTTAGACGAAAGTCTTATCATAAATATAAACCCAAAAAGAAATATTGCCCTAAAAATAAGAAAAAATGTAGATATTGACTATGTAAAGAAGAAGGTCATTATGCAAATAATTGTCCAAAAAGAAATCAAACTAAATTTCAAGAAAAAAATTAACATTTTGAATTCAGCTAAGGCTTTTTTTTGCTTCGGCTTTGGTATTGTAGGCTTTATGGATAATAGATGTTTTTCCAATGATGTGTATAGAGGCTTTATGCCATTCATCATAGAGGTCTTCCATGGGTCCATTAAATATGACATAGGTTTTGTCTTTTTTGTGGTCTTCTTGCTTTTAGGCTATAATAGGGGCTGAAGAGGTAGATTGGCTAATAGAAGGAGTAACTATTTGGGTTATCTGTTGTGGAGTAATAGGTTGAATCATTAAGGTTGTTTGAGCTTGGGTTATTTGTTTTTTCAATAGTTGGATGGTGGATCGTAACTGATTAATCTCTTTTGTGATGATTCTAACTACCTGTTGTAGTTCTAATAATTCTGCCTCTTTTTTTTATTTAGTGAGTCCTTCAATCTGGTGATAGCTGCTTCCATTCTCAAGTGAGTGTATCTGCAAGACTATTAGCAGTAGATGTAATAAATTGAATTTGAAATTGATACTGAGCTAATTCTAATTGCCACCGAATTAATCGACGTTGATTATAATTGGTTTTTATATTATATTTTGTAAATCCACATAGATACTTGGAATCTGTTCGAATAAGAAAGTTGACTGGTAACAAGTCTACTTTCCATTTTCGTAACGTTTTTAAACATGCAAATGTTTCCTTTTCATGAATGGGATATTTCCTTTTAGTGGGATTAAATGTCCCATTGATATATTTACATAAAAGATATTTCTTTGAGTTGGGTGGTTTTGCCAAAAGATAACCGGCCCATGTATCCATACTTGCATCAATTTGAACAAGCAATGTATCCTTCAGAGAGTAATTGTATAATTCAGGCAACTTTGTATAAATAGTTTTTAATGCTTTAATAATATACGTATCTTCATTAGTCCATGACCATTGTTTCATGGTATTACATTTTAATTGTAAAGGTCATCTTTCTTTAGCTAAATCTTTTAAAAATCCTTGGTCAGAAATATAATTTAATAATCCTAAAAAATTTTGCACTTCAGTTATATTTTTTAATTTATCAGGAAAGTTTGGTTGTAATTTTAAATAGCCATTATAAAATTCTATACCTAAATATTCTATATTTTGTTGTGCTAATTTGATTTTCTTCTTGCTGAGAATTAATCCTTTTTGATGACATCTATTTAAAACAATTTTTACTTTCTTTAAATGATCATCTTTATCTTTATTTGAGAAGATAATAATATCATCAATATAGGCTAAGGTAAATTGATCTAATCCTTCTAAATTATTATCCATAGATCTTTGATATATTCCAAGTGCTTGCTTTAGCAAAAAGGTAATAAATTCCATTGATAATGTTTTTGAGGGGGACATGTAAAAGCAGTTAAAGGTTTTGATTTCAGTGTATAAGGTTATGTTATTAAGTAAATCAAATTGTAATTGATTAAGTTTTTCAGTTATTAATTGTAAAGTTTTATAATAAAAGATATGATAAATAGGAAATTTAAGAATAACAGATTTCTGATTTATTGATTTTATTATTGGTGTTTTTAATGTTATATAGTGTAAATATTGACAAAACAGATGATATAATTTAAGAAAATTATTGCCTAAAATTAATGGTAATCCTGATTCTTGATGATAAATAGAGGGGATAATAAATGTATAATTTTTGATAATTATATTATTATAGTAGCGTACCTATCATATAGATTTTATACTTCCATTAGCTATTTGTATTTGTAATGGTTTGTTAAGTTTTTTTCCAATTGTTTAATAATGTTTTAGATGCTATGCGAATAGTTGCTCCAGTATCTATATATGAATTAAGTTTTTTATTCTGAATCTGTACTTGAATAGAAATTGTATTTGGATTCAGTTATTGATGCTGATTTTGAGCTTTCACATTGATAGATAGATGAAATTGTTGAATTAGTTTCATAATCCGATTTGATGATGGAGTCTTGATTATGTTAGCCATATCATCGATAAGATTACAACTTAATGGAGTGATCTCATAGTTATGCTTCAAAGAAGGAGTATCTATATTCTTTAAAGTTGGATTTGCTTCTGGAGGGGTTTCATTGGAGTTTTGGGTTACAAGGTTAGATGTTTTGTCCTCTTGCTCTAGGTATTCTTCCCTTTGCATAAGTTCCCAATAACTACTTGTTTAAAATTTTTTCCTATTGGCTACCAAGTCTCCTTAGGTTTAAAGTTAGGAGTCTTCCAAGCATATATTATTTTAACCTTATCCTCAATAAGTTCCAGGTTGTCATTGAATTTCATAATTGAAAGAGATTGCCAGGTAACTCCTGCCTTTAGTTGTCTAGTATTCAAAAGGAATGTCATGAATATAAACCCATAGAGGAATGTTGGCTAGCCTGATTTCCTCAAATTTAACTCCATATGCCCAAGGTTAAACTAGAAATGGTTTGTTGCTCCTATTTGAAGAAAAATCTATCATCATTATTCAAAATTATATCAAAGAGGGCAAACTGCTTCTAGTTGTTAATAGCTCATGTGGGATAACTGGGAAAGGCACTCTCTTATAGAAGAAGAAACAAACAATAATGGATTTCCATTTCTGAACTCTAACCTAAGGAATCGTGATTGTTGGAGATAGAATATGATAATCCAAAGTTGGCATTAAGAGGATAGAAGGATAAATTGCCTTCAAGATTATAGTTTTTAGCAACATGAACCCAAGTGTGCTTAGTAGGGGGAGTTGCGACTATAAGACTACAAGAGGTTCTAAGGTGGAAGTAAAAGCTAAAGTAGTAAGAGGAGGATGAAGAGGTTTGAAGGATTGAGTTATGAGAGGGAGGAGTGAACCAAAGGTAGGAAAAGTTTTGAAATTCTAGACATGGTGAATGATTGATAGACAAACACAATGGTTGCCAGGTGAAGACAAGGGGAGAGGGAGGTGCAGTAAGTAAGTCACAAGGGACAAAGATGGTGGTAAGATAAATGATAGATCTATTTAGGTGATAAGGGTAATGGAATGAAAAAGTAAGCAAGTTTGACAATAAGTAAAAGGAGTAAGAAGTTGTTGCGAGAAAGGTGGCAGAGGAAGAAACAGTTGCCTGAAGAAGCTACATTGCTGTAAAACTCATCAAATCTCCAGTAAATCACTCGAAAGATTAACAGTAACTTACCAACATATTAGTTGATTTTGGAAGTATTTTACCCTGGGATAAACCTTGTAGTGATTTTATTTTAACATGATTCATTTTTATTTTCATTGAGATGCAATTATGTGTTCTTACTTATTATTGAATTAATATTACTAGTGTATTATTTCATATATAATTTCATATAATAGATATTAGGAAATTCTTTTTTATGAATATATATACCATAATTGAAAGGAGTTGTATGCAAATCTAGAGATAGGTCAACATAAATCCTTTGGATTATAGTCAAGCTTAATGTTAAAATTCATGAATCAATTACAATATTAAAGGTTCAAACTAGAAAGAGATTTCAGTTAGTTAACTAAGGGCTATGTACTAATAATCCTAAGAAAGATATTAAAATAATATAGGAGTTTTCATAGCCCAAGAAACTATAGATTAAATTGAGTAGTGAAATCATGATTGTATCAGAAATCTTAGGGGGATTCAAAGTCTAGGTATCACTATTATCTTTGAATGTTTCTTAGTTTAATTTTTTTCTAGTTGGTAAATTATGTTGATCTATTTTAGTTTATTATTTTAATTTTGTACTTAATTTATTTTAATCATCATAATTTGTTAGGCTAGATAATAGAAAGACAATAAGTACTAGTAATTTTAGTCCTTATGAGATTGACTTGTACTTATCAGTGCTAGCTATAGCTATAATGTGTACTTACTTTTGATGTCTTTGTTATGCTTACAACAATCCAAGATAGAAAGACAAATATGACGCTAGAATTAGGTGATGCATGTTTGTGGGCTACCCATATAGGAAGAAATGTTTTCTTTTCTTCACAAGATGTTTCATTCCATAACAATGGATTTTGTTTTACATAAGATATTAGATAAGTTGGACAAAAAAAAAGAGAAATACAGAATAGTGAAGGACATTCATTTGACAACTTTTAAATACCCCCATTATGATGATGTATAACCAAAACCTCAAGATCAAATGGCATTATGTTAGAAGGAAAGGGAGAATACAGAAGAAGGTCATGGAGATAATGTTAAAGGAAAAAACATGGAAGAAGATTGAGGTAGGCAGAAAAAAAGAAAGAAAGTCTAATTGATCAGTATAACTAGATACATTATGAACATGATTTGTGTAGATTAACACACTGAGCCATGACACTTAGGTTTAATCAGGCTATATATTGGTGCAAATGAGTGCCCATATTGAAAATTTCAATCATAAAATTTTGAGATGTAATTGAAACCCTTCCTTAAACCCCCATAATATAAGTTAATTTTGTGTTTTTAGTTTTATAAATTTTTGAAATGACATTAATGTTAACTAAATTTATTTTTAGACTTACAATCACTATCAATAATATTAAATTTGATTTTTAAGAATATGATATTAATATTTAATATTGATTTATATTTTTCTATATTGAATTATTTTTAATTATATTGCAATAAATATAATTATAGATGGTAATTAATATAATGTTATATAAATCTATAGATAATAATTGTAATTAGTAAAATAATTTATGAATGTATACATAATAGATAAAATTTCTCATATCTTACTTATGTAATATATTAGTCTATTTAATCATAATTCTATATTTATTACATATAAATTCGGTACTGTTATTTAAAATTTATATATTATATATAATTTTGTCATCAAAAGTTAAGCCAAATAGTAATGGGCCATAATTTGGTGATGGTTTTTTGAATCATCACAAAAAGTTATATTTCTTTTGAATTAATAAAAAAATGACATTTTTTTGTTTAATAACAAACGACGTTGTTTTTTATTACTTATTAACGCCAAAATGAAGCTCTCTTTGTTTTCGTGTTGGTCGTTGTATTTCCTCTGGATTTACTATTAAAGAAGTGTCGTCTCCTGTGTTATGGTCATCACCGTCGAAGAAGCGTCATCTCTTGTATTGGTACTATTCTTCTTTTCTATTTTCAAGATCCCTCCTTGTTGTATTCTATTTTTATATTATGTTTTGGAGCTTGCGTGAGTTTTGTGCTATACTTATAATGTAAAGGGATTTGTTTGTATTTGTGTTTGGAAGATAGTGAATTGTGCTTCTGTGATGATTGTGTATAGGTTGACTTTTTTTTTTCCACCTTCTATGCTTGTTTGAGGAAAGCCTGATAACTATTTGATGAAACGTCTGTTAGAGTATTTAACTTCAAAACATATTCATCGATACTTTTGAGGAATAGTAAAGCTCACTTGAGGAACTCTATGTATGAACTTCTTGATTAACGGATCATCAAATCTGTTAGAGTATTTAACTTCAAAACATATTCATCGATACTTTTGAGGAATAGTAAAGCTCACTTGAGGAACTCTAT
>JAOSBN010000009.1:25935425-25951446 GCA_027563595.1 Erythroxylum suave
GTATGAACTTCTTGATTAATGGATCATCACCATCGTTGATTTTTTTACAATGAGAACCTTAAGCTAAATTTATATAATAGTAGTAATTTACACATTTTTGGTGATTTTATTGAAGTGAACACATCATTAATTTTAGTTAAAGAAGAATCTTGATTTAAACTTGAATTTTAAAAGAAATAAGGGTAAGGGTAAGGGGAGCTAACAATATGATATATAATTTTTGATTATTTTTAGTGACAATTTCAGAAATTTGATATACATAAATCTAGAGAAATATGACATTTAATAAGTTACAATTTTTAGTGACAATTTCAGAAATATGATATTCATAAATCTAATTAGCCTTTGCCTTTAGTGTCTGATCTTCTTCTTCAAGGTTTTTAGTATTATTCAAATTGGCTCTCTATCTTTATTACCTGTCTATTCTTCTTCTCCAAGGTTTTTAGTATTATTTAAATTAACTCTCTTTCTTTATTATTTGAATTAATTCTCTTTCTTTATTATTTGTATCTCATTTTTTATTAGGAAGCTATTAAATGATCTTCTAATTGTATATATTATATGTTGTGTAAAGCTTCCTCAAATCTTTAATAGAACGTAGATGAAAATAGAGGTAGTGGCAATTTCTTGATGGTACGTATAGGATTAGGAAAATTGGTTATTTAGGAGTAGTCGTCGATTTAAAAAATTATGTCTATTTAATTAGGTATGCATGTGTTAGAATTTGAGTTCCTTATGCTGTTTGACTTAGCTATTTAAGTTATACATTGTTTTTTAGGTGAAGCGCATAGTAAGTGTAGTTCATCTAATTGAATGATCCATACTGCATTTAGGGAATCGTTCACTATATCTTCTGTTAGTTTAGTTAAAGCCAAGATGTTGTAAGAGGGTGTTAATAAACTAATTCTTGAGGCAAGATCTTTCACTATTTCACTTGATGCCTTCGAACGTGCAAGGAGTTTTCTTAGGAATCTAGACATAGGAAACTCTTTTTCCTTATCGATCGAGTCTCATGTCACTTGGAATCAAAAAAATAATTATTTCTAATTCATTTCGAAGAAATAAACGTGAAACAGTTATCTACATCACTGGAGACTACTTCAGTAGTAATCTCTTACCTACCAAAAGGAAACAAAGGTAAATGCATGAGAAAGCTACATTACTTCCCTACAATAACACAAAACCAAGACAACAATATCCTTCCTACCAAAGAGCCCTTATAGAGCTAGCTCATCTAACCAGTAATTCAAGCTAACTTGGAATCAATTTACAACACTATTAATCTACCAAAAATTAATTACAATTCAAATCAACCGTAAAAGATGGATATGCTTCTGTAAAGCTTGTGAGCTTCTTCCTAGAAATCCTCTTATCTGTTTCGAGAAAGTCCTTAATTTGCTAACTCCATATTTTGCTTATTGGAAACAAGAATATTTCTTGAACCTATCTTCTCTTTTGCTTTAGCAACCTAAGAAATGTTGGACCTCCATTTGGCACTCCTAAAATATCAAACTTGTAGAAAAAATTATTAGTGAATAAGAACTTCAGCAATTACCTCCTCACGGTGTTTGAGATAAGATGTTCCATAACTTGGAAGATTACTCTAGAGTATAGGCTCCCCACATCCTTGACTTCATCTTTGAATGTTCGATTATTCCTCTTAGTCCAAATCTTGTAGACAGTAGTAGAAAGAAGGGTAGGGAAAAGGTTAATGTCAGAGGGTCTGATATTTGAGGATTGGTTAAACCAAATAGGGATGGATTGAAGGTTTGTTTGGTTGGGAAGGTGTATATGGAAGTGATTGAGACATTGTTCCCACATGGTTTTAGAGAAAGGGCATTAAAAAAACAAGTGGTCAATAGTCTCGTTATCTGAGGTATATAAGGAATAGTGGTTAGGAGTATGGAGATAGAGAAGTTTATCCCGCATTTGAAACTTCTCAAGGAAACCCAGCCATAGTATGAAAGAACACCTGGGGTTGTTGCTTTTAAACCAAACCAGTTTATGCCAAGGAACATTCTGTAATGAAGGTCTTAAGAAATTATAGGCTGAACCAATAGCGTACTTTTTTGAAGGGCTAGCTAACCATTCCAAACAATCTAGTTTAGAGCTATTTAGTTGGTACAGTAGGGGCTCTAGGTTACTAATGATTTCTATAGTTGCCTCTTGCCATCTCCACTCATTATTACTGATAATTTTGGAGACTCTTGCTATCATTGGTAGTTTCGAACCATTGATCTCCCTCGGAGAAGAGAAATTCTTCAGGATTCCTCTAGGATGCCATGGATCCTGCCAAAAAAGAGTAGAATTTCCATTCCCTATCCTAAATCTGAATTGGTTCCCCATTTTATCTCTCACAAATAAGATTTTTCTCCAACTCTATGAACTATTATTGGTAGGTTGGGTACTCTAAAAAATTTTCCTTCTAAAAATAATAGAATGCACCCACTTAACCTAAAGAGCTTCACTATCATCAAACAGATACCATATCCTTTTCCCTAACAGGACATAATTCCATATTGAAAAATGCTTAATCCCTAAACCTCCCTCCCTTTTCTGTTTATTAATGTCACTCCATTTAACCTTAGCATAAGGATTAGAAGCCACCTTCCCATCCAATAGAAAATTCCTAACTTTAGACTCTATATCCTTAAGGATGGAAGTAGAAAGAATGAAATGGGTAGACCAATACACTTGGAAAGAAGATAGGACAAAAATCACCAATTGGAGTCTACCTACATATGAAAGGTATTTATGAGTCCATTTGTTAATCCTAGCATCAAGTTTGTCCAATAAGGGTAAGCAATCCCTCCTAGATATCCTACCTGTTAAGAGGGGTAACCCCAAATACCATATGTGGAGAGTGCCTTTCTTGAGCCGAGAGATAACTTCTGTTTGATAAGTCAGGTGGTCCATAGTAGGAGATAAGAAAAATTGACGCTTGGAAGCATTCATATCCATGTCAAAAAAACTAGAGAAGGTACACATACAATTAAGCAAGGTTTGAGCTAAACTCAGATTCGCGTGACAAAACATTAGGAGATCATCAGCAAACAAAAGATGGGTGAGTTTAATTTTCTCCAATGGTGTTTAAAGGAAATGCTATCATCTATGTAAACATTCAAACTCCTAGAGAAAGCTTCCATACAAATAATGAAGAGGAATAGAGATCAGGGATCTCCTTGTCTTAGGCCTAACTTCCTTCTAAAAAATTTAGAGGGAGATCCATTAATCAAAATAAAATAAGAAGGAGAGGTTATACATTCTTTGATCCATTCTATGAACTTTATAGGAAGGCCTATAGCTACTAATGCATTTAGGAGGAAATCCCATTGTATGGAATCATAGGCTTTTTGAAGGTCCATTTTAAAAGCGCATCTCTTCTGGTTATTTGGAAGGCGGTAATTCTTGAAAATTTCTTGGGCTAACAAGATGTTATCCCCTATTCTAAGGTTCTTAATGAAAGCATTTTAATTTGGACTAACAATTTGAGGAAGAACTCTTTAAGCCTATTTGCTTTGATTTTAGCAATCACCTTATAAAGCATGTTGCAACAAGAGATGGGCCTATAGTATAACATTATGAAAGGGTGATCTTTGTTAGGAATAAGAGAAATAAAAGTGGAATTAAGCTCTTTGAGGAGTTTTCCATGTTGGAAAAAATCTTGGATGGCACGGGTAACTTCCTCTCCAATAATATACCAAGTTTGTTTAAAGAAAAACCTATTAAACCCATCCAGACTAGAAGCCTTATTAGGAATAAAAGAATTGAAAACCTCCCTATTCTCTTGTGCTGAGACTTCAACAATAAGAGAATTATAAAGATTATTAGGCAATGAATGAGGGAAAAGATTTTCTACAAACTCTTTATAAGAGGGGAAAAACCGTTTTATCCCCAATAGAACGCTGAAAGTATTTAAGAAACTGATCTTGAATCTCTTCTAGACCATCAATCCTGTTCCTGTTTCCCACTACTAAAGAATGTATGTTATTCCTGTTTTTGTTAGTTAGGAGTGAGTTGTGAAAGAATTTGGTGTTCCTATCCCCTTCTTTGAGCCATTTAATCCTGGAAGACTGTTTAAAGAATGATTCCTAATCTTTTAGAGCTCTAATTAACTCATCAATGGCCTCCGCTTCCTTAGCAATCAGAAGAGAAGACTTAGGCAAAAGTCTCTTTTGATCCTGGATGTTATTAAAAGAAACTTGACAACTCTCAACTTTAACATTCACATCACCTATCTGGCTAGAATTTAGAATTTTGAGAGCTTTTCTAACCATCTTGAGCTTAGACACAACACAAAACATAGAAGTACCTTGAACTTGAGAGGACCAAGCATCCTTTACTATCTGAAGGAAATTGGGTTGAGAGGCTAGAAAATTAGAAAACCTGAAAAGAGAAGATCTCTTTTGCATGTTTGCTAAATACCTAACCACTATTGGAGAATGGTCTGAGATGTTTGGGTTATGAATAAACACTATATGAACTGGGAAACCTTGAGCTCTAAGCCGAGTTAATGAGGGCTCTATCTAACTTCCTAGCAATAAAGAAATCTCCACATTGTTTGTTATTTCAAGTAAAACTTGGGCCACTAGAATTTAAATCATACAAAGCATTGCCCTCATCACACTTCCGAAAATCACTCATCCCGTTCATAATTGAGGGACTTATAGGATCTACCTTATGGGGGAATAAAATAGCATTAAAGTCCCTCGCTATAATCCAAGGAAGATAACCTATAGAGAGTTTAATATTAGACAGATCTGATAAAAGATTCTTCCTATGGTTGAGGTTATTGGACCCATAAACACAAGTCATTAAGAAGGATGAAGAACAATTCCTAGGGGACAACTCTGAGTGAATCAGTTGATCATTAGAGCTTAGAATAGAACACAAAAAACAACCAGGATTCCAAGCTAACGCATCCTAGCATTCGAAGCATCGTATACATTACTGTAAGAAAGCCGTCTAGGAAACAAGGAGAAGCAAACATTATTCAAATAGGTGGGAGACCTAATCCTAGATTCAATCAAACAAACAAAAGAAACAGATAATCTCTTAAGATAAGCTTGAATTATTTTTTAGGGTTGTTTAAACCCCTAACATTCGAAAAAACAAAATCTATACCACAAAAACCAAAAATCACCTCCTATTTTTGTTTCCTCCTAGATTTCCTACTTTTCCTCACTATAAAATCCCCCTCTACCCCTCCCATAATACCAGGACTATTAGGGACCAATTCAGAAATAGGAGCAAGGAATTGTACCTACTTGATTTACAGCAGGAAAGTTTGGATCCTCAAGGTCTCCACTTGATTCATCTTACTTCTGTTGATCCTTGCTTAGAAGAGAAAGACTACTAGCAGTACTTGCATCTTAATCAACTTGTATTGCCATCTCATTATAATGATCGATCTGTTGAGGTCCTTGACCTTTACATTGCTCAATTTGTATCTCTGATGTTCTAATGTCTTTATTACTTTGAACTGTCTTCTCTGAGACTAATTCCTGCTCCTTTTTCTTACTGATTTGAATTATTTGGTATCTTCTACTTTCCTTTCTCCAACTCCTGTGTAATCTACTCTCAAACAATCTCCCTGTAGGTGCCCATTCCTTCTTCTGTGCATGATGATCAGGCCTTCATTCGTACTCAATCCTTATTCCCTTAAAAATTATTTTCCCTTCCTCACTGTAAGTAGCCAGTTGGAAAGAAGAAGGCCAACTCCTTTATAATTCTAACTCGACACACATCCTTGCATACACTATCCTAGACATCATAGCCATTTGTGTATCCATAAGAAGAGGGTGACCCACAGCACTTGCAATTCTTCCCAACCCTTCCGTGTTCCAGTATTCTACTAGTATATTATGAAACCAAGGCCACACCGGGGCAAACTTAACATCTTCTTGTTGCCCCCCATTCAGACTCCACTTTCTTAGAAATAGGGGCTTACCTTCGATATGCCAAGGACCCTTTTACAACACCAAATTGAATCCTATCTCTGAATCAAACGTAACCAAAAAATTGTTTGAACTAGTAATTAAAGATTTCTTTAGCCTAAATTGTACCTAGGATTTTGCTAACGCTCTTTGAACCACAGGAAAAGTAGGTCGCTTTCCTATAAAAAAAACCTATCAGAGTTAACTTAAAATGTGCAGCTCCCTTCTTAGCTAACTCTAGAAGGTGGATTACATAGATCTGATCCTCCTTGACCTCCAAGGGATAGTAGGTTAAAGCTTTATCTTCTGTGGAGTCTGCTATACCATCTGAAACAACTGACTTCCATGATCTAGTGTTCTCCGAGGTTTTAATCTCACGGGAATGGGAAGAAGTTTCAGGATCAGTCTCTTGCTGACAAGTAGATACACATTCAACTATTAGGGATTTTTTCGTTGAGGAGATTGGTTAGAGATGATGGAAAGGGAAGTTTTCAAAGGTGGATCTTTATTGGGGATTTCTCCCCCGAAAAAATGAAAATATAAAATAAATAAAAAAGAGCAAGATTAAAAAAAAAGGCAGCGATTTAAATCAAGATATTTTTTATACCACTATGTCAAATTCTAAAATGTCAAATTTTAAAAATAAAATAGAGGTAAAAAGTATGTAGTTTGGGTCGGTGTTTTGGTTATGGGTTCGATTAGGGATTTTAAAGGAAGATTTTTGGTGGGAGAAGGGTGCAAGGATAGGTAAAGGGGAAAGAGGGGTTTGGGGCTGGGTAGGAGAAGAAGACAAAGCCATAGAGAAGGAGCTATTACCCACCTGTAATCTTAGAAGTTATGGGTCTCTGCCCGTTGCTCTCTCGTTCCTCACTATTGCTCGTGCCATATATCATTATATTATATTACTTACCATATTTCAATAGTTATTGTTTTTTTTATAAGAATCTTATATGGTCATTATATTACAAATTTCATATTAAAACTATTTTAAAATTTTGTGACACCATAAAAAATTGTCAAATCATATAATTCAAAAGATAAAAATAAAAAGTATAAATATATGTAATATTAATTAATTTTGAGTTTATAGTTTCATAAATTATTGAAATGATTTGACAATTTTGGTAGCTAAATTTATTTTTGCACTTAGAATCATTGTCAATAATATTTAATTTTATTTTGTTGTTTGAACTTTTGACTACGATTTGTCAACAAAAGTCTAACTTTTTGTGACAATTCATAAAGTTATTGCCAAAGGCTTGACCTTTGGTGACAAAAATGCTAAACCATAGCAAAAATACAAGCCTTTTATAATGATTCCCATAATTCATCGCCAAAGATATGCATTTAGTGACTATTTTGTTAAACGATGCAAAAGTTAAGCTTTTGGCAACATATTTAAAAATCGTTGCCAAAAACTAACTCTTAACAACAATTCAAATTGCCACAGAAAAATAGCTAAAAGTCAACTTTTTTGTAGTGTCAAGCTAGTTAGTATAACAAATATTGCTGAAGGTCTTTACGTGAAAAGTTGAAAATCACAAATTGCAGAAGCAAAAATCCTTAAATGAAACTTATGCAGGTGTCTCCACTTAGGGATGACAATCGGATGAGTTAAGTCAGTTTGGGCTGCCTAGACCTGATCAGGTTTTGAGGCACTCATGTTTGAGCTCAAGCCTATGTGGACCCTATAACTTGAAATATGGCCTGGCTTGTTCGAAAATTTTTTAATATTTTAAATTAAAAATAAAAATGATGTCTTTTTGTATATATATTTCAGATTTTAGACTGAGTTAGACTATCTGCCCCTAGGTTCGAACAACCAGGGCCTGACCCACGCCAAACTACCAAGAATATCTCCAAGTGAAAATGAAAACTCTTCTAAGTGGAATTAAGGAACAATTATGATGATGTGTTATAACAGTAGCTTAAACTTACACTACAAAAAGAGTTGAAGCGAAAGAGTACTGTTGTTTATGCTTATTGTATCATAAAATTAAAGTGGAAGGATTATATTGATATAATCAAAAGTTATAATCTTTATTTAAAAAAATTATTTAAATAAATTAAATTTAAGTATTTGTAAAAACTAAGCACTTATAAGATTTTAGAATAAATTTATATCAACCAAAATGTATTCACATCTGAATAAATTTTGGGGGAGTATCCATAAATATAAAAATATTATATATTTTAGTTTGCGTTAATCACTAAAAAATCTCAAATTTGACTGAATTTGATAATTATAGCTTGATTTTTAAAAAATGATAATAAAATGTTTGAACTTTAAATTTTTGCCAAAATAGACCGTCAATGGACTCTTTGTTAACGGAAATGACATCGTGGATGCCAAGTGGAATAAAATTTTCATGTCAAATATTAATTGAATTAATATTAAAATGATTAAATTAAAAAACAAAAAAGAACAAAACTTAATTTATTCCATTTCCCCATTTGCTACTGCCCCGCATCTGCCACTGTTTGTCCTCTCTTTATTATTGTGAGTACAACCCCCTTTTAATGGATGTTCATTTTTTTAATACCACTAAATTAGGACTCTAGAATAAAAGTAATGAAGCTCACGTGGACTGAAGGCAGAAATAGATGAGTTGAAGTTGTTTTTGAAGTACATGCCAATGTTTGGGAGGCGCACGCTTGTGTAAGTGGAGGACACACTCGGTTTATGATGTTGTAAGCTTCTGTAATTAAGTGCAAAAACGACAATTTCCAAATTAGACAAGTTTATGTAAAGTGGACACAGTCGTGTAAGTGGACACAATGT
Source organism: Erythroxylum suave (assembly GCA_027563595.1). NCBI lineage: Eukaryota > Viridiplantae > Streptophyta > Magnoliopsida > Malpighiales > Erythroxylaceae > Erythroxylum > Erythroxylum suave. Next base: position 25,944,144 of record JAOSBN010000009.1, read on the forward strand.
GTATCTCTGAGACATCAAGTTTTAAAGGACACAATCTCCATACATGGCTATGTGGGGCAACCGTTTGCATGTAAAATCTTATCCTTTTTTGTGATTAAGAGATAAGATTGAGATACAAAAGTTGCATAAGACATAAACACATGATGAAAGAAGAATTTTAGTCCAAATACTATTGTTCAATCACAATTTTTTAAAGTATGATTTCTAGAATTTATTTAGGAGTAATATCGGTATATATGTATGTGTGCTTGTATCTACACACACACACACCATACATACATATGAATTTATACTCAATTTTTGGGCTTAGAGAGGAGTTTTTGAGAGAGAGAAAAGCTTCACTTGTGGTTATTTTGTGAGTTACAGTTTCTTAAAACCTTAATGTTTATATCTTGCTATTATTAGATTTAGTGGATTTCTTTTCGGTAAATTTTTAGGTCCAAATTTTTTATCATCATTTATATCATTAGAGTAGTTTGTTATTGATCGATTGATCTTATTGATCGTGTTAGTGTTATTACTTGGAGTCCTCACAAGTGATTTCAAAGCCATATGTATGCAGAATGGTAATAACTCTATGATGAAGTTGACACTAACTGACTACTTGATTGAGAGACCTATTATCCAATCCATATGGACATAAGTATAAAAGATGATGTCCCATAAAAGATGATGTCCCGTCTAAACCGAAGAAGATGATAGATAAAGAGTGAGAGAAGATGGGGTAGAAAACCTTGGGAACTATTAGACAGTAGATCTATATCAACATATTTAACCACATATCCTAAAAGTTGGGTCCTTTCTAACTATGTAAGAAGTTGGAGGGCCTCTATGAGAGGAAAACTGCTCACAACAAAACCTCTTTGATTAAATCGCTTATAAACTTGAATTTGAAGGTTGAGAAATCAATGTCGAATCATTTTAGTGATTTTTAGGACATCATCAATAAATTATCTATAATGAAGATTGTCCTCGATGATGAATTATAAGCTTTGTTTCTATTGCGTTCTTTGATAGATAGTTAGGAAATTTTGGTTTTCACCATCAGTAACCCCACTCCAGGTGTTGTGCTTTCTTTGGATGTAATTAAAGAGAGTATGTTCAATAAAGAGATTAAGAGGAAGGAGATTAGCCTTGATAATATGCAAACTTTTATGGTAGAAAACAGAGGAAAAATCAAGAGTTGAGGCCCCAAAGCGTAAGGTAAGTCAAAGAATAGGTCGTAAGCTAGCGACAACAAGGAAATCAAAACATGTCACTACTCTACCAAATCTGGTCACACAAAGAAGTTCTACTACAAGTGGAAGAGAGACCATAAGAAGCAAGACAATTAGAAGGATGGAGACAGCAACAACACTATAGCAATAACATCAAGCATAAGTGATGAAGTGTTATTGATTTGTGCAACCCTCGAATCTCTTCATATTAGTTTCTCAAATTTAGAGTGGCTTGTTGATGTAGGTATGTCATACCATTGTGTTCGAAAGAGAAAGAACTTCACTAACTATAGGAGTGGTGATTTTAGAAGTGTGAAGATAGGTCATTAGAGCTTCGATAGCATCATCGACATAAGTGACATTTGAGTTTAGAATGATGTTGGGTACATCTTGACCTTAAAAGGTGTACAACATATTCTAGACTTGTGTCTCAATTTGTAGTCTATGAATATGCTAGACTAAGAGGGATATCGACATACTTTTTAGAGATAGCAAGTAAAGGCTGTCTAAAATATTGACAATTACCCATAATAGGTTGTGTTGCACCTTCTATAAGACACATTTGACGGTGTATGCTAGAGAATTGCATTGAATTTAAGAAAAAACTTCATCGAATTTGTGGCATTGGAGATTTAGATATGTCAGCTATTGGCTAGAAAATCATTTACCTCTGTGAAGACTATAATTTCTCTCAACCCTTGTGATTATTCCATGGTTAGAAAGCAACATTAAGTGTCTTTTTTTAAGAGGCCTCATAAAAGGAAGGCGAAGTTGGAGTTAATGCATTCTAATGCATGTGATCTCATAGAGGTAGAGTCCATTGGAGATAACAAATAATTTTTTACCTTTATTGATGATGTTACACACAAGACATGGGTTTTCATGCTAAAAATAAAAAAGCCCAGTGTATAAGACTTTTCGAAAATTTCATATTTTGGTAGAAATGGAAATGGAGAAAAAATTGAAGCATGTATGAATCAATAATAGAAGGGAGTAAACCTCTAACATATTCAAAGAGTATTATATGGCATATCATAAGACATGCGAAGATAGAACTTGATATCTATAGCACAATGGCGTTATTGAAAAGATGAATAGAACCATTATAGAGAAGGTTCATTGTATGCTCTAAATGTCAAAAACTACTAAAATCCTTTTAGGATAATCCATTTAAAACTGCAATACAAATGATCAATATAACTCCTTTTATCTTATTAGAGCTTAATATTCCCAAGAGAGTGCAAAAATGGAAGGACTTAACTTATAACCATCTAAAGGCATTCAGATGCAAGGCTTTCAATTTTGTGCCAAAGGATTAGTTATAGAAACTAAATTAAGAGAATATTCCTTATGTGTTCGTTGGATAAGGGGATAGTTTGGCTTTAGTCTCTATGATTTGAAAAAAAAAAAAGGTTTTCAAAAGCAAGAATGTAATCTTTTATAAGCATGAGATGAGTGTGGATCTCATTAAAGAAGATAAGGCTATTTCCATCAATTTTTCAATTAGTACTGTAGATTTTGCATCCATTCCTACTTATATTAATAAGCCTATGGGTAAAGAAGGCAAGCATGAGCTAACATGGGAAGATAATGATTAGAGGCGATTTGATGATGATGAGCCATATAAGACATATCCTATGAATGATGTAGAAGAGGTTCTTAAGCATCATAAGCATGGGGCAACCTGCTCAAGCATTAAATTATGTCCAACTTCAAAGGTTTACTAAAGTGAAGACACCTCCAACAAGATACCCTAGTTTGAATTTTTTCCTAGTCATGGTTGAGGGGGAGTTGGAGATGTAAAAGACAAACACTCTTGTCTTAAGGCAACACAGGAAGAGATGGATTCATACAAATAAGAATGTTCCCAATATGTTAATGAAGGTGGTTCCCGAAAGTAAGCTTGAACTTTGTAGTAAGCTCATCAAGATGACTTTTAAGTAATTAATAAGGTGGCTAACATCTCCTTTAAAATGAATTAGAGGGGGAGATTATTGTGGGTTTAGTCCTACTTTATAAACATTCATCTATGTAATACCATTAAATTAAGACTATAGTAGCGTTAGCTATCTTTGTAAATCAAAAGGAATGAAGTTCACATAGATTTGAAGTACAAACTAATGAGTTGAAGCTAATTTTTAGAGTACATATTCCTGTCTGAGAGCCATACGCGCGTGTAAATGAAGGACACACTACGTGCATGATTGTGTAAGCTTCTATAACCATGTGCAAGAGCAACGCTTTTAAATAAGACAAGTTTGTGCAAAATGGACATAGTCGTGTAAGTGGATAGAGTTATATCTGCAGTCCGTGTAAGTTACTGAGATTGTGTATCTCTGTGATGTTGAATTTTGAAGGATACAATCACCATACAAGGCCTTATGGATGACTATGTGCATATAAAATCTTATCTTTTTTTAAAGGTTAAGAGATAAGATTGAGAGGTAGAAATTATATGGATATAAACACGTGATGAAAGAAGAATTTTGGAGTCCCAATAACATTGTCAATCACAATTTTATTAAAGATTGATTTTTAAAATTTTTTTAGGAATAATATTAGTGTATGTGTAATATATATAATTTGTACTCAATTATAGAAGTTAGAGAGGAGTTTTTGATAAAGAGCTAGAAAAGCTTTAGTTGTGGTGGTTTTGTAGAGTATAATTTGCTCAAAGTTTTAATGGTTGTATCTTGCTGATTTAGTGGATTTCTTATTGGTAAAGTCTCTTGTCCAATTTTTCTTATCATCATCTATATCTTTTGAGTAATTTGTTATTGGTTGAGTGATCTCATTGGTCATGTAAGTGTTATTGCTATTAGATATTTTTTTATAGATAGAGTGTAGAGCCCATTAACAAGAATTGAACTTGGGTCTACTATTGTCAAAATGAATAGAACTAGTCATTTGGATAATGAACCCTTACCTTATAAATCCTTTAACATTTTCATGTTTAGTCAATATGAGATAGCCTAACACTCCCCCTCAAGTGCAACTGGGATTGGACATCCAGTTGTCACTTAAAATAAATGCATTGGTAACTGAATTGGGCCGCTAAGACTGGAAATCCAAACGGACAACCCTCCCTTTGTATCTCAACAACTTGTTTAGACAACTTAGATTTGTCCTCGACAACTTCTTCTCCTGAGTTTTTGAATGATCAGGTTTTGATTGCCTTTATCTAACTAAAATTCCATGGTTTGCCTGCTTTTTTGGAAAGTAATCTCCAAAATATCGCTTGATTAATTAAATGATTAGATGCTATTAGCATTAGCAATGTTGTCTTTCTTATTTCTTCTTTCCGACTTCTATTCAACAGATGGAATTGTAGAGGAGAATGTATGGGTGGGGGAAGGAGATAAAGAAGGATTCAAGGAACTGTGAATAGATACTATGGAATTTCATATTATTATTGAGAACTGTGAATAGATACTATTGAATTTCAGATTGTTATTGTTGTTAGCTTTACTCTTTTAGTCAACCGTGATTTGTAATAAATATTTTTCTTTATTCAACTGATGAACGAGACAATAAGCATGATTATTATGAGCATTGTAAACATCTTAATTTGTTTATGGGAATAAAAAAATGACATGAAGAAACATGTGCATCCTTACCACATTAATGCTAATCTTTTGTTATTCGGATTAACCCATTTATTAAAGTGGGATTCTACTGTCAAAGAAGGTAAGAATTCTATTAAGTGCCAAAACTAAGTACATGGATATCTGTTTCAAACATGCAAGTGTTGAACTGAAAATTCAAAGTTCGTATAGTAAACTATATTCTCACAAACGAACGCCTCCATCCTTATATAAACATACTTTCCAGCTTCCAAAGAACTTTATCTTATGTCTTATAATCTTATAAGCTTCAAATTTATGGACATGCATAAAATCACTATTTTGCAAACAAATACTAATAAACATTGTCCTTGGACCAGCTACAAAGGCATAACTTCAGCATCAACTTAAACTCTTACTTAGCCATGGGTTAACAACAGACCAACAAAAAAGGGATGGTTTGATAGGTTGAAAACAAAAGGTAAAGCCGTATACAAAGCCAACCTAACTCTAAACCTTTAAGAGAATCATCATTTAATCAAGAAGCAATAGGAACATACATCATATCCTCAATTGGCAAGTTTCCTTTAAGATGGTTGCCTAAATGAAAATCATAAAAGCTAAGTGATAGAATAAAGTAATATGTGATAAAAGCAAACACACGTAAGAGAGGAGTCTATATGACTTGACAATTTTTGTGAGTTACTAACAATTCTTATAAACAATAGGAGCCTGTTAAAAAATTAACAAAAGGAGCCTGTTAAGAAGTAAAACGAGAGGAGCCTATTAAAACTTTAAATGAAAGGGGCCTCTAACAATATGAAAAACAGTAACTAATATGCATAAATATAGAAGTTAAGGAAATAGAGAAAGAACGACATAGCTAATTTATATTGGTTTGGCTTATAACAAAGCCTACCTCCAATCCTCAAGTATCAAACTTCAATGTTTCAGCCCAAGTATCAAACTTAAGTGTTTCACAAGTAGTAATTTGATTAGCCTCTCTAAGCTCACAAGTATGTATTTTTCAAGATTCTCCAACCTTCTACACTAGTAGTATTTGAGAAGCCTCTACAAGCTCTCAACAAATGAAAGTATGATTTGCTCAATATAAACTTCATTGAATATTGATCTCTCTCTAAATAGAGTATTTCACTTTTTAAAGCTCAGAGGGTATAAATGTAACTTTTCTAAAATAAGTACAGATACTACTGATGTGTTCTGAAATCTGATGTGTGTGATTGAATGTTGTAGTTCTCCCTTAAGTAGAAATACCTTTCAACTAGTCATTGCTTCTAATTCGACTTTGATTATGTTAAAACGTCTTTCTCAATATCTTTGATAGAATCTTCAAGTATCTGATTGTTTAAATGACCATTTGATTGTGTCTTTGAAGCCATTATCAAAGTTGAATAGAAGGATTATTTGTCCATATATAAATGATATAAGCTTATCCATTCCTGATTTGTTGTATCTATTTCTTACTATTAAGGTGACCGTGAGGGTTTAGAAACAAGAGTTTCAGAGGCTTATTCATGACTTAGGGTTTCACAATGACTACTAGTGGGTGTCAAACACTTATTTTGGCCCCTGGATTTTGTTCGTGTCATTTTAAAAAACAAAAGGATGTTGTTACTGAAGAGATTTGATAAAGAAGAAGTTTGATTGTAGTGAGATAGAATGAGCTTCAAACGATAGTAAAGATAGGAAGTAGTAAGGAACTATTTAAAGGTATGCTGAATGATTTATAAGAGAAGGTTTCATACAAAGATGAAAGAACACACACGTTCTTTAGGGTATGATCGTTTTCGTATCTTCTGTCAGTTTGACAATATTGCGCATATGATTTTAAAAAATGAAACGACATTGTTTTAGTCACTGCAATCTTTGAATAAGGTTAGTCTTTCCCTTTAAATTGATAAGAGTCTTGCAATTAAGCATATTCAAAGGAGCCTTTGAGATAAACATATTCGATGGAGCCCTCTAATATTTGTAAAAGATAGTATAAAATCTTTAAGTAAAGTTTGATGTCTGATAATTTACACATATTGAGCATTTCTCAATAAGCAAAATCTATCTTTTGAAAGAGGCTTAATAAAGATATTATCTACTTGATTTTCAATATTAACATGCAATAATTCAATAGTTCCTTTTAAAACGTGATCTTTAAGAACTGGATGTTTAACTTCTATATGCTTAGTCCTAAAATGATGCACTAGATTTTTAGACAAATTAATTACACTTATGCTATCACACAATATTGGAATATGACTAAACTTTATAGAGAAATCTTGCGATTGATACTTCTTTCATATGATCGGAGAACAATAGCTGGCAGCTGCTATATATTCTACTTCAGTTGTGGAAAGTGCTAAGTGAAGTAAATCACAAATTAGTACAATGATAATTATCACACAAGAAGGGGGGGGGTTGAATTGTGTATATATTTTTTTGTTTTACCCTCTTCCTTAAAAATTGCTTAATTCAGAACACAAGTAAGTAATAAAAGAGTTAAGAAATTTT
>JAOSBN010000009.1:25993154-26011479 GCA_027563595.1 Erythroxylum suave
GGAAAATAATGACTTCCATATATGTTAAAGTTTGAATAATGATAATAAAACAACTATTGAGTTGTTTTATAGGACATAATTTGTTTTTTATTAGTATAAAAAGTTAATCCGAAACCCCTCTCTCCTCTGTAACCCCTCTCTCTTTTTCAGGGACTTTTACATTCAATTAAATGCTGTCAAAGACCAATGTAGGTTCTGATGAATGGAGCTTAGTGAGCTGGAAATTGAAGAAGGCGCTATAGTTACCAGAATATCTAGATGAGGAGCTTGAATCGGTTCTTAGGGCACTCGATGTGTCCACCCCCCCAATGTGTTCGTCGACGAGGCGCAAAAATTGGAGAGACTCGTTGAAGCTGCAATGGGAAAGGCTTTTTAGCTGCAAGGTGGTGATTGTGCGGAGAGTTTAAAGGAGTTCAACGAGAAATAAATGTTATGTATTGTATAAACAATTCAGCACACCGTATATGTGCTTCAGGTTGTTCATTTATATTAGTTGTTTGTAGTAGAGTTTTTTACATGAGAGAGACAAAGCAGAATTATTAGATATACACGTGTTCTGTATAGAATAAAGAATAATAACAGAATAACAGATTTTGTCCTATGCTCTAACATTCCCCCTCAAACGAGAGGGTGTTGCAGTCAGTCTAAGTTTGCTCCGATGTTGAAGAAAGGAAGAATGTGTTAATGCCTTAGTGAAACAATTTGTAATTTGATAAGAAGACGATATATAATGAACGTTGATGAATCCTGAAAGTATGAGGTCACAGATGAAATGAATGTCAATTTCTATGTGTTTACTTCATGCATACTGAACTGAGTAGGCAGCAAGAGCTCGAGCACTTAGATTGTTGCACCAAATCATAGAGGGTTTTGCAAAAACAGCCCAAGCTCAGTCAATAATGAGCATATCCATTTAACCTCTGCTGCACCATCTGCAAGAGCTCGATATTTAGATTCCAAGCTAGAACGAGAGACAACTCTTTGTTTGCGTGTGCTCCAAGAAATTAACGTGCTTCCAATATATACGTAAATGCTAGCTATAGATTTTTTATCATTAATGTCTGTAGCCCAATCTGAATCTGTAAATGCAGTCACTTGAAGAGTTTTGAAAGGCTTCATATGTAGACCAAATTGATATGTGCCTTTAAGATATTTGAAAATACGTTTCCCTCTTTGAAAATGGATGTTCGTTGGTTGAGATAGAAATTGGCTAAGTTTTTTCACCGAGAACGTTATATCAGATCTGGTGGTGGTAGATACTGGAGAGATCCACTAGCTTATCAAAAGATGGAAGGATCTTTCATTGGTGTTCTATTATGTTTTGAAAACTATCGTCCAGTGACTATTGGAGTTCGTACTGACGCACAATCCATCATGTTGAACTTCTTTAGAATATCCAACGTATACTTAGTTTGGCTCAGATGAATACCCAACTCATCTCTGTAAGTTTCTATCCCTAGAAAGTAGTAGACAAGTCCAAGATCTTTTAAGGAAAATAGATTAGTTAGCTTTAAAACTAGGGAGGTGAGGTAGCAAGGATCATTATCGATGATGAGTATGTCATCGACGTATATAAGAACAAATACTGCGAGCTTCGTTCTCCGTAAGAAGAACAACGATACATCATTTTTGGCATTATGAAATTCCCAAACTAATAAAGTCAGACATAATTGATCGAACCACGCACGAGGTGCTTGCTTTAGTCTATAAATTGCTTTTATCAATTTGCATACGTGATTTGGACATCGAGGATCAAGGAAGCCTTCGGGTTGGTGCATGTAAAGATTTTTTTGAAGGAACACATTATTAACGTCCAGTTGTCTAATTTCCCAGCCATAAGTGATGGCAATGGTGAAGACAATTTGGATTGTTGTTGGTTTAACTACAGGACTGAATGTTTGTCCATAATCAATGCCTGGTGCTTGCTGGAATTCTTTTGCTACCAGTCGAGCTTTGTGCTTGAGGATGGAACCATCTAGTTTCAACTTTGTCTTGAAAACGCATTTACAATTGACTATCTTCTGTGTAATAATGTAGGGATCAAGTATCTATGTGTTGTTAAACTGAAGAGCTTTAAATTTGTCTGTCATTGCTTGCTTTCAATGTGGTGAGGCTAAAGCTTCTGTAACACTTTAAGGTTTTGTAACCTGTGCTAAACATGATTTTTCTGAACGAAGGAGCCTAATAAATGGGTGTTTTGGCTTATATATGCCATCCTTTGCTCGTGTAGTCATTGGATGTGTATTTACTTGTTCCTGCCTTTCAGGTAAGTTTCTGGACTGATATGCTTCTTGTTCACCGATGTTTGGTTCACCAAATCTTATTCTATTTGTTGAAGAAAATTCATGGCCTTGTGAACGAGACTGTGAGGAAAGTATAGTTCTTGTATTTTTGTTTGATGAGCTTGCATGTTCATCATTGGAGGTTGAGGATTCCGGGACATTAGTACTTTCGTTGTTTGGAGTAATTAGCAAGGGGATAATGCATTCATTTTTAGTAAAGTTCAATCGTTAGTTCAAAAAACTTGCAGTACAAGGGAAAAACGAGGGATCAAATATAACATGACGTGATATTTAGATTTTTCCTGAAGAGCTGAAACACTTGAATCCTTTATGTTAAGACGCAGGTTCGAGATATACGCACCTCTAGCTATGGAATTGAAACTTATGTTCATTGTATGGTTTTAAACAAGGATGACATGCACAGCTGAAAGGTTGTAAGTTTTTATAATTAGGCTTTGCGTTATAAAACCGAAACATAGTAGTAAAACCTTTAAGTATGGGTGTTGGTAGCCGGTTGATGAGATATATTGCCATTTGGAAAGCATCTACCTAGTATGTGAGAGGAAATTGAGCTTAAGCGAGTATTGTTAATCCTATCTCAACAACATGTCGATGCTTACGTTTTGCTCTCCTATTTTGTGCAGAAGTATACAGGCAAGTGAACTGCAAGGTAATTCCTGCTACTTGTGTCACATTCATAAATGGTATGTAGTCAGTTCCATTGTCACATTGTATGGTTTTGATTTTTGTGTTAAAATAATTTTCAACTTGTGCCCGAAACAAGTTAAACGCATTTACAACTTCACCTTTATGTTTCAATGGATATATCCAGGTATATCTATTGTAATCATCGACAAAATGTATATAATGGCCACTTACTGATCGAACTGGTGAGGGTCCTTAATGATCGTATAAACTAATTCCAAAGGAGAAGAAGCACGAGACACAGATTTGGAAAACAATAACTAATTTGATTTGTCATACTAACAAGCTTCACAAACAAAATCCAGATATTGAACATCCTGGATACATTTATTTAATATTTGCTTTAAAACTCTATCACTGGGATGTCCTAATTTGTAGTGCCATTTTAGAAACTCCTTCTCTTTCTGTGTAAGTGACTTCATTTGAGCTTGAGCAGCAATTGGAGCATGTTCATACATCCGATACATTCCTTAACTTGATCTCCCGCGCACTAGAGGATGACTTGTCTTCTTGTTGTTCACAATACAACCATCATTAGTGAAATGAACATTTACTGAATTGTCTTTAGTGAGTTTATTGACACTCATAATATTTTTAATTGCAGATGGTACTAACATCACGTCTTTGAGATGAATTCTGGAATTTGATGCAGGTAAAAAAGTAGATCCTATTCCAACTACACGAGTTGGTTCTCTAGTGCAATTATAAAGATGGGTGGTCTTACCTATGTGATTGATGTTTTCCAGTTGATCAATATATGGAGTCACATGATAGTTTGCCCCACTATCCATATACCATGATTGATCAGATACTGACTGTGGACGAGCATAGTGTCTTGCTGATGAGTTAGCATAGAAAGCTTGTGGAGCTGAATATTGCCCGTAACCACGCTCAAAGCTTGATGGAGGCTGAAAGTTAATGTCAAAACAATGATAGTAGTTTGCTACTACATGTCCTGGTTTCTCACATAAATGACAACAGGGTCGGTTTCCATTATTGAAACCACCACAATTTCCATGACCTCGTCGTCCTCTTGAGCCTCCACATGACCTTTTCTAGAAATTTTGCTCGGTGATATTTTGATTTGTATTAGTGAATTGATTTTCAACATCATCTTGGTGAGCAATATTTGCAGTAAGTTGAACTGATAGAGTCGAAAAATGGTTAAGTTGTTCTAGTTGAATTTCGAATGCAAGAAGAGTAGATTGTGTTTCAATCCAGGTGAGATTAGGTTGATTAACTAACTTTACCACAACAACATTATATTCTGAATCTAGATCATTTAGTGTGTAAAGAATGAGGTCCTTCGTGGCAACAAAAGCTCTGGCCAATCTTAATTGATATGCAATGCTTTTCATTTTAATAATATACTCATCCATCTTCATTGAGTTTTTGTGTGTTTGATGGAGCTCTGACTTGAGCACCATTACATGTGATTTCATTGGTGCGTAGGTAAGGTTACGAACACAAACCTAGAGATCACGATCTGTGCGATAGTGAAGTAGTTGAGCGCCAATTTCTTGGGTCATTGTGTTGCGTAACTAGCTAACTAGAAGTCTGTCAGTAACATACCATTCGTCGAAGACTGGATTTGGAATCATTTATGCTCTTTCAGAGATGAACCTAGGAGGTGTTGAACCAGTGTCATTAATGTGCGACTTAAGAAAGTTGCCTTTGATCAGTGGTAAGACTACAGATTCCTACATGAGATAGTTTCCTCTATCCAACCTGACAGAGTTTGTTTGGCTGAAGGAATTGAAAAGGGAGTATGTTTTGGAGGTGTGGGTAGTAGAGATAGAAGTAGTAGAAGATGCCACTGAAGGGGAAGCCATTGAAGAATATTTGCTTTGATACCAAGAAAGAAAATGCTATGTATTGAATGAACAATTCAGCACACCTTATGCGTGTTTCAAGTTATTCATTTATATTGGTTGTTTGTAGCAGAATTTGTTACATGATACAGATAAAGCTGAATTATTATCCATACACGTGTTCTGTACAGAATAAAGAATAATAATAGAATAACAGATTTTGTCCTATGCTCTAATACAACGCTAACAACATTCGTGACACTTTTAGGATTTTACTTCATATGGGTGCTTGTTAGTGTCTTTATTTTCTATCTTTTTATGTGTTAATTTTCTTTGTTCTTGAGATTTGAAGTTATACTTAATGGGAATTAATCTTGTTTTATATTAAGGTGTATTTTGGAACCAAATAGAAAGAACTACAATGATTTTGGGACAAAAAGAGCTGAGCTAGACGTTGAACCAAAGTAGACATGGCCTCATGCAACAACCAGAAGCATGAAATGCAGCAAGTTGGAATTATAAGGCAAACGACATAGCACAGGAATAGAACTTGGGTTTAAAGGGTGTGAACAGTACCTGTGGACCAATAATTAATTCATAAAATCACTCAACCCAAAAAATTGTCGTTGGAGAGGGGTTATGCATAGGTTTTTAAGAAGTGAATAGTAAGTTGGATACGGGCTATTATTCAAAAAATCAATCAATAGTAAGAGGGTAAAGAGAGTTGCGGCATAGTGGGCGTGAATAGTGAGCTAGGACAATAAACTCGAAGGTTTATTTGTCCCATCAAAGAACAGTGGAGGCGTAGGTGAAGAGAGGAGCGGTAGAGAGCTAGGTGAGAGAGGAAAAAACGAAAGAAGGTTACATTAGAAGGGTTCCGACAACAGATAGCAAATAGACAACAGGAGTAGTGTGAAAAATGAAAAAGATGAGAAAAATAGAAATCATGACTGAAAGAGAGTTGGTGCCAGAACAGTCCCAACGTCAATGACAATCTCAAATAATTAGGAAAAATTGTGATGTTGGGTAACAAAACTTTTATTTCGTAATTTACGGAATCCTAGTTATTAAACTCTGAATGGTGTGAGACTTTTATTATTTATTTCAATTGATTTATTAGTCAAGTATTAATTATTTTTCTAGGTCATTATTTGATTGTTTGATTTTACAGCTAGGTGTGCAACTAGTTTGTGATTTTATTCGATCAATCACTAGATTAAACAGATTGACGTTCAATTCTTTTAATCAAAAGTAGCGACTAGGATTTTTGTCTACTATGTTAGGGACATGATTTAGGAAAATAATTGTCTAGCCTAAATATACATTGTATGTATGTTGTCTAGTTTGTCGATTTTCTTGATTCGTAAAGCTATTAATTCATTAAATTTGAAATCGTATCCTGGTTATTGATTAATAAGAGTTAAATCAAATACATGTTTTGGTTAACTAAAAATAAGAGAAAATAGCTAAAGAAATTTATCATGATGAATGCTTAACTAATAAATTGGTTATTTTTAGTGTCGATGATCAATGCAAGTTCAATAATGAAGCAGATCGGAAACCAAGATTTGTTCCTATTGATTGTTAGATTATCATTGTTTTGCTATTATTTATTTTTCAATTTCATATTCCATTTAAGTTATGTTTAATTCACAATTTTAAAACTCTTTTTTATTGCGTAACTACTAACGTCTGAATTCCTCGTGAGAACGATCGCTACTTTCCACTACTACATTAATTTGTGTTGTAGGAAGTTGGTTTTTTTTTATATTTGGTTGTAGGCAACAGTAGCCACCAGTGCTATTTTGATGTTTGGTGGTCTAATGCCCGTTGTTAAGGTGAGTGTAATTGCTTTCACTCTTTTGCTAAATCTTTGACTCACTTTTGGTAGTTTTTTGTCAACTTCAGTAGCTTCCAATTTTGTGTCTAAAAGTCTTATAGGTTGGTGCTATTAATTTCTTGTTTTCTTCTATTGTTTGTATACTCTTTATGCTTTTACGGAGTAAGATTGAAAATTAATATGCTTGCTTTGTTGTGAACTAATTTTCATGCTCCTTTAACTCTAAGAACTTAAACTTCCAAAATCAGTTGACATTTTTCTCATCCTTTTTCTTATTGTTATATTTACCTATTAATTCATCGTTGTTTGTGTGACTGAGTAGATTAACATTTTGGCTTATAAGGCATTTGTCATTTGTATACATTTTTTCCATTGTAAATTGATGTGGGTTGTTATTAATTTCACTTTGTCTATGAGGGAAAAATTATATGGAATGTAATCATAATGATTTAGACCTCGGTTATCATTTCAACTTGTGGCTTTGAAAGCTTTTTGACTGATAAAGTCTAATTTGTTAGGTATTATTACTTCGATTGTCCGTTAACTTGTTTACCACTGTGTTAACGTGGTTGCATGGATCTTATTTAGAAAGTACTAGCTCTTTACATCCATAATGCCTCTTTCCTTTCGTGATTATTGACGACACGGGCAAATTTGGTCATGGCCTCTTCTGTTCCACCTTGAGGGACCTTAAGATGTTGATCTTCATGGTTCTTTTAATTTTCGACGTGTAGGTAATTAAAAACATTGTTGTTGGGAGAGATTGCAGTTTTGGAGAAAGATGGTGACTGGCTCTATGAGCTTGCTTTGAACAATACAGTTCTTGAGACATTAAACTTTGACATGGAAAATCTTAACAAAATCAGACATGAAGACCTTGAGCTCATAGCTAAAAATTGTCACTCCTTGATATCTACGAAAATTTGTGACTGAAATCTCTGAGCTTGTTAACTTCTTTCATTCTACATCTGCTTTAGAAGATTTTTGTGGTGGTTCCTTCAATGATCAACCAAAGTACTCCAATGTGAAATTTCCAGAAAAATTATGTCGATTGGGACTCACTTACATGGGGCAAAATGAAATGCCAATAGTATTCCCTTTTGCTTCTCGACTAAAAGGTTAGATCTCCTTTATGTGTTACTTGACATAGAGGACCTCTATGACTTAATTCAAAGGTGTCCAAACTTGGAAATTCTTAAGGTATGGGTACAAATATCTTTTGTTATCTATGTTTCATTGATGATATGTCTTTATATGTTGTTTGATGGGGTTTGCGTCTCATTTTATCTCTTTATTTATACAAAATCTTTTTGGCCCTCTTTTTATTAGCCTATTATTATGCTTTTGATGCAAAAGTTGATATCATGTTAATATATGCAACTTATTTTGTATTTCATCTTTTCTTAGCTTATTCTAGGATGATAGTTCTATACTGGTTTTGGGATTTAGTTTTAGAGCGTGCAAACTTCAATAAGTTTTGTAGAATTTACCTTTTGCATTTGCTTGGGTTTGACATTAAGGAGATAAGAATTAGGTTGATTTTGTCTCATTGCAGAGCTAGATACTTTTTTTGCCTTATATATGAACATTTTAGTGAATTTACTAAAATTGGCTTAGAAATATATGTATATTTTTTATAGGTTGTAGTTGCATGTTCTATATGATATATGGTGATAAGAACATTAAGAGATTTGGATTGCATGTCACACTTAGAACTTGAAATGTAATATAGTGTTAATCTTGCCACCTGTTAGAAGGCCACGACTTATCTTTTAAACATAGTCAGTGCATAATCAATAGGTTCCAAAAGTATTGCACTATTCACTAAGTCATATAATCGTATTCTTATTCTTGTAGTGCCTTTCCTTCTATATTCATCTTGAAGATGAAGAAAATATGTAAAGAGGAAGGTGATTGTTAGTACAGTCTGAAATTTTCAAAGCTAAACTATCTCCAGGAAAAGGGTTGAGAGAGGAAAAGCTAATTTGTGTTATTATATACATATAAATCTGTGTAATTTAATATTTATTAACAAAAGTGTTAATTTAATATAATAATATGCATATACATATTTTAGATTAATTTGCAAAATTTATTATAATATTATGCATGTGAGGGATCTTAAAAAAGATACACAAAGCAAATTGTAAGCTTAGTTCTTTTTTACTAAAATGGAGTTTTTCGACGTAAAAAACTGTCTAAAAATGAAAAATATCGATAGAGAAAAGTATCTAAAAGCTTACACGAAGGGTCTAAAATAGCATTGCCCCCAAAAAATTACTAACGAAGGAAATAGATTTTCGACTATTAGATGCCTAAAAAATGTATGTTTTTTCGATGCATCTATGTGTCTAAAAAAATCGTCGAAAATAGTTTTTATAACACTTGTTTTTTCAATGCTTTATAAAGCATCTAAAATGTTTTTAAAGATGGAAAAAAGCGTCTAAAATTTCACCTTTTTGTGTCTTTAAACTCCATATTTTCTTGTAGTGAATTTTTATATAATTAAAATTTAGTTCCATATTATAATTAAAATAAAAATATTTTAAATTTTAACTTTATAATTATATATTAAAATTAATATAAAATTTTCTTTTGCATATATAGTAACAATTATCTAGAATTATTTTTAAATTTTAAAATATTTTTGTAGAAATTAGCAGCGAATGAATTGTTTCTTATATGTGTTGTGTGTATTACAATGAAGGGACTAATTAATAATGAACTTAAATAAGGAAGGATCTAATTAAGAAGAACCTAAACTTAAACAAGGAAGAACAATTGCATTATTGATGGTGAAAAGAGTTGTCATAAACTGATTAACAATATAAACAACATAAGTAATATTAGGACAACTAACAGTAAGATAAATAAGATACTCAATAAGCTGATGATACAAAATAATGTAAAGAATAGGAGAGGCATTAAAAGCAGAAAAATGAGCATTAATTTTAATAGGAGTATTGGTAATTTTATTATTAGTAACACCTGCACAAGAGATGGGATTAGTAACATTTTGACTAAAGATAAATAGTACTTTGTTGAATTAGAAGTAACCTCAAAACCCAAGAAATAACTTAAAGGTCTAGTAGCTTTCATCTTAATTTGGTGGCTAGCAAAAGTCTTGAGATCATGAATATCTTTGTATTATCACAAGTTATATTATGTCATCAACATATAATAATATAGAATAATACCCCACTCTGTCTTTGAAAGGGATAATATTTGATCTTGAGAATTGGACAGAAAACTAAACTAACAAATAGTGAAACTGAATTTAGTAAACCAAGTACAATGATCTTGGTTAAATTTGTATAAAGCCTTTTAAAGAAGATTATTTAGAGGATGATCATAGTTAAGAGAAGGTTACATATAAACCTCTTTAGTGAGATCTCATTTAAGAATGTGCTCTTGACATCTATCTAAAATAAGGTCCAATGCTTAATAACAATAATGACAATAATAAGAAGAATAAAAGTGATGTAGACTATAAGAAAAAAAGTATCCTCATGATCAATACCATATTATTAATTGAAATTTTTAGCTGGAAGCTGAGCTTTGTACCTTATTAAATTAACTAAATCTATATATAAGTAGAAGTAGAAGTAGGTGTATTAAGTTCTTTCATTTTTTTCATCATAAAGGATTAGTACTAGCCCAACGATAAGTGTGTAAACATCAAAATAACAATGATCTTATATGATAAAATCGACAAAAAGGGGACCAAAAAAGGATCAAATAGTAGAAGAAGAAGTTTGTGGATCCATACAGGAAGATTAACAATTATAGGAGGAGATAGATTAAAAATGTTTGAGCAATTTGGACTTACAAGAGAATCATCATAAATAAGTTAATAGGAGGATCAAAAAGGAAGGCAAGAGATGAAAATAATTTTGTCTACTCTTTTCCAATATTTAAAGACATCTATTGTTTGACATCTCTTCTAACAAATGTTAGGAACTGAACCAGAGGATAGGAGCATAACTAAAGGATGGGAATGATCCTATGAAGTCTAGTTCCCACACATCGAACACTTCAAATTCCAGAATGTTATACAATGGCATTTCATTTCTCTTAGAGATGTTTTCCACTTGTTGGCATCTATCAGATTGTGCTACAATGTCACAAGTATCTTTAAACAAGTTTGGAAAATAGAAATCACATTACAATACTCACGCCACCATCTTGTTTGCTCCATAATTCCCTGTATAAGTAGATTCATGACAAAGTATTAGTATGTCTAATATTTCTTCTTCTAGAACACATTTTCTAGTAAACCATCACCAGATGTTTTATAAAGTATTGGTTCATCCCATAATTAATGAGTACACACATATAAGAACCTTTTCCATTTTTGATAAGACAAATTAAGGAGAAAGATACCACCTACAATGTAATTTGCTATCTCAGCACACCATGGTACAACAAGGCAGTTTAACAACATTAAGCTTTCATTGGGGAATTGTTCACTGATTTCATCACTCTACTTTAATTCCCTTCTTCAAGAGATGATAAGTGGTCAACTACTCCCTTATTGCCTCTAATCTCAATGTCGAACTCTTTTAGAAGAAGAACTCATCGAATAAGCCTCAGTTTTGCATCCTTCTTAGTGAAAAGAAAGTTTAGTGTACATGATTAATAAAAATGAACACATGGAATCCAAAAGGTAAGACCAAAACTTGTCACATACAATGGTGTCATCGTTGTCTTCTTTGTTTCCAGTCTTTAAAGTTTGGGCTTTACAAGTTATGGCGATTGTTACAAAGATCTTCTTAAACTTGTCCTGTAAGTGCAACTACTCCTTTGCACAACAATCCCACTTAGGTTTGTTTAAGTAAGATTCTATCTTTCCCTACGTGATCGTCGAACTACTAACTTGTTCTTGAATAACCCATGACCCTCGTAGTGTTTAACTCTCACACTCTTGCAAAGATTATTATGAGAAAGCACTAAATTAACAAAGACAATAATAAAATCATGAAAGAGATACAAAAAATGCTAACATTACTTTCCCTGAAGTATACAATGGGATGCTCTATCAATCTATGTTCTGAGAAACAAAGCCCAAAAGAGCTATTTATAACACCTCCAGATTAATGGTCAGTTACAATTCATAATCCTAACTGAACTTAACTAGTTAAATCAAATCTTATCCTTATCAAATTACATCATATTAACTAATAAGATGAAATCCCCACCTAGATAAGACTTTATCTGATAGGATTTAGCTACATTATAACTAACAAGATAAGAGATTATGTCTTTCTAGGAATGATACATCCATATCCACAAAGATCTTTACTGTTTTTAGTTGATCCTCTCATATGATCTTTATCTTTTAGAGTTGATGTCTATCTGTTGTGGTCTTATCAACTATATCATCCAAAATCTTCTCCACGATCTTTATCCATTGATGATGAGTCACCTAAGCCTAAAACCTTTCATAACACACTAGTTTGACCCAATGTTTACCCATGTCAAGTCGGTTAGTTGTGGTCCATTTATTTAAGCATACACTAAGTCTTTAGTCCATCAAAAACATAATCTTAGCCAAGTTAGTCCATAAAGGATAGAAAACTTTAACAAAACTCGCATCTTGCTTGATCTAACTTGCTAGGCTACTGTGGAGCATTTCACATGCCATCGTCATGTGTGTGATCCAGCTCTCCTTCGACCTAAGTCCCGTTTTTAGCTAGCTTTAAAGTGCCTTTATATACTAAGGGCCTAACAAACCAGCCTCACCAGATGAATTCGACGCCCTCATCAAACTAGTCTGAAGGTAAGCGTTCACCTGATCCTTGAACTACCATAAGGTATTATCTTTTTTTCATGTAGCTTATGTGATCAAATTCCCTTTACACCGGATTAAGAATTTGATCCTCTGATTCTTTTTAGATTGCCCCATTGTTTCATGATCCAAGATCTTCTCCCCTTGATCCCTGAACTATTTTCTTATAACTAGTGGAGCTCTCTTAACCTGACTCTTATTAGGATCTAATGCACCCTCATAGTGGGGTTTGAAAAAGCTAACATGAAAAGTAAGGTGTACATTCAATCTCTTGGGCAACTTAAATCTATATGTCATGTTCCCCGCTTTACTTAGCACTTTAAACGATCCATCGTACTTCAGCACCAATCCATGATATACTTGCTTACTTGAAATCTTCTTCCAAAATATATGGGATAAGTTTCAATAGTACCTTATCTTTTACCATCAAATTTTGAGAGTCCCTCTATAAGTTCGGTTATTTCTTCATCCATTGATAAGCTTTTTGAAGACTATCGCTCGCCTCTTCTAATAACTTTTGTTTTTTATTCATGAACTTGTACATTGTAAGACATTTGCCATTTGTCCTTTGTTATGCAATTTGGAGTGGAGTGAGAGGTTGTTGTCCTAAGACTATCTCAAAGGGACTTTTCTTCATAATAGAAGATATGTGCAAGTTATAACAAAATTGTGTAGTATCAATTAAACTCAACCAGTCATGCTGACTTGCACTTACGTAATGCCTTATGTACTCCTCCAATAGGCCATTGATCCTTTCAGTTTAGCCATCTATTTGTGAGTGATTTGTAATTGAAAACTTCAAATTGTAATCAATCATGTTATAAAGGGATGTCTAAAATTCCCTTAAAATGGAGTCTTGGTCACTCACAATGTCTGCAAAGATTCTAAAGTATTTCACATTCTTATAAAAGAATTTCATTGTGAAATCCGAGGGATAAGTTATTGGTGTTGGCACAAATATTGCATATTTAGATAATCGATCAATAATCACCATAATTATCACCATATTGTTCACCTTTTCAAACCATCAAATAAAATCCGTCGAAACTAACATCCACAGTCTTTCAAGAATAGATAAGAATTGTAGCAAACTGGCTCCCTTGTTTCTCTCTTATTTATCATTGTTAATATAAGTTAAGACTTTTATGTGAAAATTTCATTGATACTCATCATAAAAAATTTAATAATTATGTATATAAACATATAGTTATATCATTATATATGTTTATATAGCAAAACATAATCATATCATTTGTTCACAAACACTAAAAACCTATTTATGTTTCTTAGGGTTGTCCACCAATATAATGATAAAAATTATTGTTGTATAAACTATACCACAAATTTGGAAGATTAAAGACAATGCCCAATTTGGGATCTTCCAAACCAATCACGTATAGATCAGACACCAACTGTAACAATCGAATCAAAAGAGCATGTTTTTTAATAATATAAATCACTTTTTAAATAATGTTTTTATTAGAAGGGTCCACCAAAATGTCTGCTAGCATAAAGTTCAACAAATCATGATAATGCTTGATATGAAATCTGCTGAGACTAGTAAAACCACTAATAACATCCCAGTATCTTAATCACCATCTGTTTTATATTTTATCATTATTTTCATATGTATATATCACTTCTATTGTATCATTTATTTAGTCTTATTTTTTATTTTGTTTTTCCTTATCTAGTTACCATCAAAGATGTATATCAAGGGTTGTTAGTTAATAATATATAAAAAAACACTGTCATTTCTTCGTGTTTCTCAAAGCTTTGATGGTATTAGAGGCTACACTCAACTTTCCTCAACAAACATATTTTTTTGTCCATCCATAACACCTCGTATATAGAAACAACACCAAAATCTCCATTTAGCAGAATTCTTCAATCCCATCACACAACAAATACAAAAGGTTTCTACAAAACCAAACGCCAACATAATTCAATTCAACACAAAATAAAAGAAATTTCCCAATCACAAACACATTAGACAACAATCTCCCTACACTGCCGTTCAATCAAATCACAAATTTTTTGATCGCACCACTAGACTTTACTAACTACCTGGTATGGAGAAACCAAATCAAATCTATTTTCATTACTTCAGACCTTCTTGGATATGTTTACGAGGGCTATTTCACCTTTTCAAGAACATGTGGACCCGCACTCTATTGACAACATCAAATGGAAGATGACTGACCAGTTGGTTTATTGCTTCCTTCTCAGCTCCCTCTCCAGATCTACTGCAAGGCTTACCCTCGGCCACAGCACAGTTCGCAACCTCTGGATCAGCCAGTCTGCATCACAACTGTCTCTTCTTTTTTGGAAACTTTATACCCTTAGAAAAGGATCTAGCTCCATCTTCGAGAACCTTAACTCTGTCTCCACTACTACTAAAGAACTTGCTGCTATTACAAACTCCATCTCAGACAATGACCTTTTCCTTTTCACCTTAAATGGAATACTTGCAAAATTTGAATCTTATATCACAACAATCGAACATCGCAACCACATTATCACCTTTTCCGAACTCAAAACCAAACTCTTGCCTTATGAATAACGACTGTTATCCTTCCACGCACCACCTCCGTTGGACTCCGCCTTCGTTACCTTCTCCAGCATAAATCATTCCAACTACAGTTCCCTTGGTAGAGGCAGCGACAGACCATGGGTTGATAGACACCCAGGTACTCCCTCTCATGCGTTTGGTTTTATCTCCAACCTTAATGCATCGAATGGCTGCAGGCTGATCCGCCTAATGGCTCGTTTAATGGGCCCTTAAATGCACCCAATTATGGGTCTTTCCATTTCAGTTATGACCAAAATTTCAAGCCCAATTCCAATTACACTATAGCCCAATCCCATTTCCAAACCCAATATAACCCCTCTTACCCGAAGCCCAATTTCAATAATAAGTCACCTACTCAATGTCAAATTTGTTAAAAATGGGGGCATATTATTGCTCATTGTTGTTTTTGGTACTCTGAATGTTGTAACTGCCCCACTAGATTCCACCACCCTAGGGCGCAGGTGAGTTGGTAAGGGGCTCTCCTGGCTTAAGTGAGGTCGTGGGTTCGAACCCCCCTCATGTATGCAACCGTTTAAAACTTGGGGCCAGAGCTTTACCTCCTGCAAGGGACCTACCCGTCTCGAACGGAGATTAGTTTGGGTGTGAATGGCTTAAAGGTGCCTTTCCATAGTTGGAACCCGCCTAGGACACTTTGTGGGCAATAAAAAAAAAAGGATTCCACCACACTACAAATAATCTTATCACAACCTTCTCTACCATGATCTTTAACCTGATTATGATCCGACTCTTTTTAATCCCACTACTATTATTGAATGGTACCAGATACTAACACATTTACTTATATGAGTTCACATTCTTATATTCCATCTAGAAATGGCAATAGGCCAGCCTGTGACTAGGGTCTTCGGCTCGACCCGATTTCATATTTAAAAAAAAAAAAAAACAATGTCATTTTGTGCCTTTCCTTTGGGCCACGGGCAGGGATAGCCCCGACCTGAGTGCTGCTGATAGCCCAGTAGAGGCAACCAATTGTAGTTTGTGGCCCGAGACAAAATCAGGCTGGGCCATATTTTCCATCCCTAAATCCGTCACGCCATATGAAGGATCCAGTCAAGTCATTGTTAGTAATGGACATACTCTTTCTATTTAATCTATTGATACTTTAACTTTTTCCACTTTTTCTCGTAATCTTCATCTTCGTGATATATTTATTATTCCTCATATTACTACTAATCTTTTATTTGTTGCTAAATTTGTCACTGACAATTCTTGTTTCATTGAATTTAACCCCTTTGGTTATGTTATAAATGATCTAAAATCTAAGATATCACTTCTCGCGGACCCCATTCATAACAATCTCTTCTCAGTGAAGATTCCAATACACTTCACAAATATGATTATTGTCATCTTTGCCCCCACTTTAATAACTTTGTGGCATCAATGTCTTGGTCGTCCATGTCACCCTATATTATCTAGGTTAGGTCATGTTTTGCATTTTAAAAATGTTCTCAATCCATATACCTCTTGTCTTTAAGGCAAGAGTGTTCATCTTTCATTTCCTTCGTCTTCCTACATTTCTATCAATCCTTTACAACTAATTCATTGTGATATTTGGGGTGCCTTCCTATCTTTTCCCCAATTTTTGGTTACCGATATTTCATTATCTTTATGGATGATTTTATTTGTTTTACTAGGATTTTTCCTCTAACCTATAAAAATCATTTCTTTTTTCGTTTTTAATCCTTTAACCAATGCTAAAAATCTATTTTCCACTACTATACAAACTTTTCAATGCTATGGAGCTCCTGAACTCATAAAAGGAGCCTTTACTCACTACTTCTTTTCAATGGAATCACTCTTCGCTTCTCTTGTCCCCATACACCCCAACAAAATGATCTCACTGAATGAAAATTTCGTCTCATAACTAAAAATTGTCTCACTCTTCTTCTTCATGCCTCTATTCCTAAGTTTTCTGGTATGAAGCATTCACCATATCTATGTATTTGCTTGATAGGCCAACACTCCGCCCCGTCATATTTGGCCTTTTGTAAACAAAGATCAAGGAAGTTAACCTTAGAAAGATCAGGTTCTTATAGGATAATTAGTAAGTTTTTTCAAGTCATAGCTCTTATTATAATGGAAGAATCCTTGTCTGCTATAATCTTAGCTAATTGAAATAAGTAACTATACATCTAGTACATAGTCCATTCACTTACTAGCCACACTAAAAATCTCAAGTCAAAAACTTCTCATTAGTTTTGTCTATATTGCTAAAATTGTATTTCAAGGGGGATCTTTATGGGAAGAACTTTAGAATCTATCTACAAGCTCAATGCATCCATGATTATTGATTAGAGACTTTAATTACACATTATAGCACCTTTTCTAGAATACAAGAACTACATAACGAATCTAAAGGTGGAAGACTTGAACTATGAAGGCATTCATCTAACATGGTCCAATAAACAGCAAGGGGAAAGACTACATAGAAGGAAGTTAACAAAGCATTTATGAATCAAGCATGGATGACAGAATTTTAAGGAAGTAAAGTTATTTTCAACCAACCTTAGCCCTATTTAGATTCATAATCTAGTAAGTGTAACAATCAAGTAAACACCATTCAAATTTCTAAATTTCCTAGCTACTCAAAAGGAAACTGAGTAAATTGTTGAGGAAAGATTAAGTTTAAATATGTGATAAGATCTTATCTTGCCATATTATTTGATATTATCTCCTTTTTTATATTTATTTTGGTGCTTAAATATGAAAATTAATGTTTTTTTGTTTGTTTTGGGAGACGAAAAGTGAGAATTTCATCAAATTAGGACTCTATTGGTGATAATTACAAAATTTTGGATGAAGTGGAAAGATTGTTGCAGTGGATAAAATTAATCACTTGAAGAGTTAGAGTTTGACTGGAAGACTTCGCCTTATCTTTATCATGTAGGAATTTGAATTCATTTTAGATAGACGTCTTCACAAGTTAGAGTTAGATTAGGATTATATTAGAAAACCTTATAAAAGGGAACTTCCTCACAACAGAAGGAGGTTCTCTCTTCTTACGTTTTTCGTGATTCTTTATCTTTTTTCTATTTTTGTTATTGGAGCAAAAGCCAAGTGAGGCTAAACTCAATCTTTCTGATTCAAGGGGATTCGACATTCTAGTTGTAACCTTATGAGGTTTTGTGTTCCAAAGTTTTATTCATGTTTTAATTTAAGTATTTATTATTTAGATTTCTCATATTTCATGAATGATCACTACAAGAAAAAAGAGGTTTAGCGACGGAAATTAGCGACGGAAATTAGCGACGGAATAACCAAAAATTCCGTCGCTAATAATGTTGCCGACGGAATATCACGACAGCA
>JAOSBN010000009.1:26034550-26050360 GCA_027563595.1 Erythroxylum suave
AACATGTTTTATTATCATTAAATGGAGTAATGACCTTATCATTAAATGGTTTAATGGTGGTCTTTTAATGATAGCATCTAAACTATTAGCATTCATTGGATTAAATAAGAAAGAGATGCATTATGATGGACCATCTTCCTTCTTTCATCACAAAACTAAAATTGATATGTCTCATTTAGGCTAATTGTCTTTTCATATAGCCATCTCAAAGACAAATGAGAAGAGTCTCATTTATTGGCGTCTTTATGAATGATTAAAGAATGAAGTGATGCATTTGATTAAAATCTCTTCTTTCTTTTGATGAAAACCGAAATTGAGAAGGTGTAAGAAGGGGTTCTTGCATTTTTGACTCTCTCTCTCCTATCTTGCATGGTATAGATAAAAATTGCATGAGAAGTGTCTCAAAAATTGGCTTCTTTCTTCTAAGGAAAAAATCTCTTCAAGTTTTTTTCTCCTTTTCCTCTAAAGGATCTTGTTAACCAAGTTGTCCAAGAAGAACAAATGGTAGATTAAATTGGTCGAGGATACAATATCGAGAAGAGGATACAATAACAAGAAGAGGATATATCTCCTAGGAGAGGATACATTGCCAAAGATAGGATAGCATAGCAAGGAGTTAAAACTGTAACGAAGGAGTCAGTAACATAATTTTTACCACCTTGTTCTTATGTTTATTATCCTTATACCGTATCATATATGGCTATGCATGTTGATTTGGTTATGTTGCTTCCGTTACAATTTTGATTTCTAAAAAGTTTTGAAATCTACCATTTTATCCAAATCATGCATGCTTTATTTTTCCAATCCAACTAGTTGTGCATCCTTGAATTGTTAATGTGGATTAGGGTTTGTGTAACAATCCGTTTTGATTATAATGGAATATTTGGTGGACTTTGAGTCCCGTGGTTTTTCCTCTTCACCTTGGAGAGGTTTTCCACGTAAAATTCTTGGTGTTCTTTGTTTGTTTGCCCTTATTTGGTTTTCTTGCTGCCCATATATATCTTGTTGAGAAAATTGGCATTGTTAACATCCTCTTGTGTAAAGTTTGATTCTTGTGTGGTGACATTGTCAAGCAAATACTTTGGGGTACTTTCAAAGTGGCAAGTAAGTGAATTTTGTGCTTTGGTCATTTTTTTTCTACAACTTTTTTTCCCCTTCAGGTTGTTTTGTTCCAAGAGAGGACTTATTAGTTTCATCCATACTGCAAATATATTTCATAGGGAATTCACCCACTTTCTCCTTATTTACTTCAATTTCTTTTCCATATCTTAACTTACCTACACTCTCCAGAATAAAAAAATAATATAATAGCATGTTTTAAACTAAAATTTAAGCCAACTAAAGAAAAATTGAATTAAAAAGTTGTTCCAACACTAGGAATTTTTATAATTTCTCTTACTTTTTTTAAGGTTAAATTTCCAGTAAAAACGTTGCGATTTTTTAGGAAACGATTTGTAAACAACTTTTTCAGTGCCTAGAAATTTAGATAATTTATATTGACTAGTACGACCACCCTTTTCCAATTAAGTCAACCAAAAGATGATCCTTGGTGACTTGAGTTTATTTAATAATATAATTGTTAAAATCATTGCATCAATTCTTTTTGAGTGTTTGGTAGGATGCTCTTCATTATACTTGAACATTGATTTAAGCATCTCATGTCTTGACTTATTCTTGAACACTTTTTAGGTTAAAATCTACTTTGTATTTGTTAATATAAAGATTGTTTTTAATTTAATTTGTTGGAAATATTATTTAAACTAATGTAATAATAATTATATTTTACTTATTTCTACCTTTAATTTTGTTGGAAACTAAATGTAAGATCAAATTTAAGTGTAGCAGAATGAATTTAAAATTTTCCACAGAATCAACAAAGTTAACATAAAACAAGAAATTAACAAAGTTATCCTAACCTATTTCAGTTTCCTGTTGTAATGTTTCCTTTTGCCTTGAATCCATCATTCCACGAGCTGTTCAATCGTCTAGCCTCTAATTATATCTACAGATCTATTTAGAGAAAACTTAAATCTAATTTGAGAGTAAAAATGTAAAAAGTGCTAACTCTAAATTTTTAAATTTTTCCTTTTATATGAAAAATCATATTTTTCATGTCCTTAGATATTATCAAAATTACAACTAAAGTCAAACTTTAGTCATAATTATGAATTAGTCCTTATATGGTCAAAATCACACACTAATCTTTAAAGTTTCTAAAGCTTCTCAATTATGTCTAACTTAATTCAAATTTCACTTTTTCCTTTATAGACCTTTTATGTGCGACCTGTTAGGTTCCTAATATGTTAGTCATGGTTATAAATTCTAATTCTAATTCATAATTAGAGTTAGATAAATTAAAATTTTTTTATTTTATGTTTAATTCCCTAATTAAACAATTTATAATCACATATCATAATTGACATCTAACAACATGTTAGGACCACCCAAATATTAGGAATGCCAAAGTGGTTTAACTTAATCGATTTATACATGGCTATGATATATAAATTAATCCTTTCGCAATCTAATGTTCCAATTGGAGTTAGAGTAAGGAAGTTGTGTCTATTCTAAGTAATCCAATCATGTTTGTTCTTGCTAATTAGTAAATGATTTATAATTTATATTTGGAAACAGTTTTTCCAAGTTTCAATTTACTCTAGCTAGAGATTCCCAAAATCATTACTAATCAAGAACAGCAGAACATTCTTCCTAATTACTTTAGGATAATGAATTCTTTATTGATTTACTCAACTATCTTCATATAGTTCATATTATATCCAATAACTACCGAATTGAACTACTCCAATTATAGAATGTAAGTAGTATCAAAACATAGAAATTCCTATATAAGATAACTTTGGTAATCTCAAATCTAAGGATCGATTATACAACCATCATAATGAGGTAATCGACAGACACACAAGTGATATTCCATTCAGGATTCTCATAATTAGGTTAGTTTAGTGAATTTATTATCTAATAAGCGCTCACATGTTTGTTTAAGTGTCTCCACAGTTTAATATATGAGATCAATTACTTTGTTCATAAGAAAGAAACAAACATGTGCTAGTTTAATTATTTCATTATTACCCTGTCTTGATGAAACTACGACTAGGAACATTTTAAGAATAATACAAAAAAATGCAATTCAAATCTCATAACTATAATCGCATTATAATTTCTAATTGCATAACAAGTATTCCATGGATTTTATGTTTATGATTAATAATTAAATAATTAACAAATACGCAAAGATAAAGAATGCCTTTTATTGAATAATAATAATGTCATACAAATAAATTTACAACGAAAAATAAATTGGCTGCAAGGGCATAAACCATCAATCTCCCATTTGCACTAAAGCCAATCGCCAATGTATCGAATAGCATTGCCATCCATATATTTATCATTTCTCTTCTGAGATAAAGGCTAAGTGAGAGGATTTGCAAAATTCTCTTCAGTGGGAACTCGCTTTATAAGGATGTCCTTCCGTTCAACTATCTCCCAAATCAAGTGAAACTTTTTGAGTACCTGCTTGGGTCACTGATGAGACCTCGATTCCTTCACTTATGCAATAGCACCAATAATGCTAGGAACCACTCCAAGTTCATTGATGAAATTCTTGATCCAAACTGCTTCCTTCACTGCCGCAAAAACTGCAATATATTTAACTTCAGTTTTTAAATCTGCGATGGTTGATTGTTTGGAACTCTTCCACTAACCACATCACTACAAAAAATAAAAATGTACCCTAACTGTGATCTATTATCATCTTGATCATACTAGAAACTGCCATCCGAATAACCCTGAACTCTCAGCTCAAGTCCTCTACAGACCAGAAAAATATTTTTAGTCCTTCTTAAGTACTTCAAGATGTTTTCATAGCCATCCAATGACCTTTACTGGGATTAGCTTAATATTTTCTTGTTATGCTCAAAGTATAAATAACATCTGGTCTCATACATAGCATCGTATACATGATCGATCCAATAGCCGAAGGATACGGAACATCATCCATTCTATTTCTTTCTTCTTGTGTCTTAGGACATATACTCTTGGACAGATAAATCCCACACGATGTTGGTAAGAATCCCCTCTTGGAATTCTCCATGCTAAAACTCTTTAACACTTTATCTATGTACGTGGATTGGGATAAACCAAGCAGCCTTTTTGATCTATCTCTATAGATTTTTATACCTAATATATAAGTTGCTTCTCCCATATCCTTCTTAGAAAAATTCTTGGATATCCATATCTTAACAAAATGGAGCATTGAAATGTCATTTCTAATAAGCAATATGTCATCCATATAATGCATTAAGAAAGCAATTGCACTCCCACTGACCTTCTTGTAAACACAAGATTCATCCACATTTTTTATAAAATCAAACTCTTTGATTGTTTCATCAAAATGGATGTTCTAACTTCGTGGCACTTGTTTTAGTCTATAAATGAATGTTTACAACTTGCATACTTGATCAGGAAATTCTTTGGATTCAAAACCTTCAGGTTGTGTCATATACATATCCTTTTGCAAATTCCCATTGAGAAATACTACTTTAACATCCATTTGCCAAATTTCATAATCATGGTATGGAGCTATAGCCAATAAAATCCTTATGGACTTAAGCATTGCTACTAGTGAAAAGGTTTCATCAAAATCTACTTCTTGTTTTCTTCAGTAACCGTTTGCCCCCAACCTTGCTTTGTACATATGTACATTTCCATCCATGTCAGTTTTTCTCTTAAAAACCCACTTGCACCCAATAAGTACTATACCTTCAATTGCATCGACCAAAGTTGATACTTGGTTAGTTTACATGGATTCCATTTCAAATTTCATGTCTTCTTACCATTTTAAAGAATTGATGTTTTATATTGCTTCCTTAAAATCAGTAGGTTCATCATTCATAAGTGAAGCATCATTATTTTCTTTTTCAATATGTAGATCTAATCTAACAGGAGAATGATGTAACCTTCCAGAGCGTTGCGAACTATGTATTTCTTGAACCATTGGTTGTACATCTAATGTATCAACTTGTGGTTCTTCTTCCTCTTGAATGTGTGTGTGTGGTTCTAGAAATTGTTTAAGTTCCACATCACTCCCACTACTTCCTTTGAGAATAAATTCTCTTTTTAAGAATGTAGCATATTTTGAGATAAACACCTTTGGCTTAAGAGGATGATAAAATTGATAACCAATACTTTCTTTTGGATACCCAACAAACATGTATTTATCTGATTTAGCTTCTAGCTTATTAGATATTGCACGCTTCACATAAGCATCACATCCCCAAATCTTTAGGTGTGATAACCTTGGTCTTTTACCAGTCCATATCTCATAAGGAGTCTTGTCAACTGATTTGGACAGAACTTTGTTTAATAGGTAAGAGCTTATCCCCAAAATGAAACCAAAAGGACTACATGACTCATCATGGAACATATCATGTCTAATAAAGTACAGTTTCTCCTTTTAAAATCCCCATTATGTTGTGGAGTTCTAGGAGGAGTCCATTGTGAAAGAATCCCATTCTCTTTCAAGTAACCAAGAAACTCATGGTCCAAGTACTCACCACCTCAATCAGATCTAAGTGTCTTAATACTCTTACCAGTTTGTTTCTTTACTTCAAGTCTAATTTCTTTGAATATTTCAAATGCTTCAGACTTGTATTTCATTAGATATGCATAACTATATCTAAAATGGTCATTTATAAATGTTATGAAATAAGAAAATCTACCTCTAGCTTGAGTAGACATAGGAACACACACATTTGAATGTATAAGCTCTAGCAACTCATTAGCACGTAGTCCCTTTCCACTAAAGGGTAGTTTGGTCATCTTATCCACTAAACAAGATTCATAAGTTTTATATAATTCATAATTGAAAGGATCTAAATATCCTTCTTTATATAACTTAGTGGTTCGTGTTTCATTAACATGACCTAACCTACAATGCCATAAAAGAGATGGATTTTGGTTACTCAATCTCCTTTTTTTGCTATTTATATTTAGAATTGGTCATTGAAGATCTAATTCATACAAAGCATTTGTAAGCATACCAGATCCATAATAAACATCATCTTTATAAAAAAAAACAATTGTTGTTCTTAATAATGAAGACAAATCTATTCATGTCCAAATATGGAATATAAATAATGTTTCTTGTGATAAGAGGAACATAATAACAATTATTAGTTCAAGTACAAGACCAGAAGGCAAAGCTAAACTACAAGTTCCTATAGCTAATGCGGCAACCCTTACTCCATTACTAATTCATAAATCCACTTCGCCTTTTCTCAATGCTCTACTATCTGTTACTAACTGCAAATTGTTACAAATGTGAGAACCACATCCGGTATCTAATACCTAAGATTATTAAATAGAAGTAGAAAGATTGATTTCAATCATAAACAAACCTGAAGTTAAAGCTACGCTTAACTTCTTTTCCTTTAAGCTAAAAGATAAGCTTTGCGCTTCCAATGTCTAGCTATGTCAAAATGGAAACAGATGCCCTTGTCATTCTTTTTCTTGACACCGCTTGCTAGCTTTGCTATTTTAGTAGAAGTCTTCTGCTTTTTGTTCTTATTCTTCTTCTTAAGGGTCTTACCCATATTCTTGGAAGAAGAAGAGCCAACAATAATAATAGAAATGGATTCCTTCTTAAAGTATACCTCAACAGTCTTGAGCATGTTGAGCAATTCAGCCAATGACACTTGCTTTTTATTCATATGGAAAATTTTAATAAATTATGAAAAACTCGGGTAAGATACTAAAGCACTAAATCAATGCTAAACTCGAGGTTCAGTTCATACCCTAATTGGTCTAATTTTTCAATGTAGCCAATCATCTGTAGAATATGAAGTTCCACTAAAGAACCATGAGCCATCTGACATTGAGATAGAGCTCTTGTAGTCTCAAACCTCTCTACCCGACTCTATGCAACAATCAACTCTAGAAGGTGTAGGAACATTTCCCTTGCATTTTATATTTTTATGTTGCCTTTGAGGCTCGGGAGACACATTAGCTAACATCACACATGTAACTTTCTCATTATCATTAGTATGAATTTGATAATATTACTAATCCCTATTGGCAACATCTTGCACAGGTTCATATGGAGGCTCATTATCAAGAACGTACAATTTTTTTCTTGCCTTAAAACAATTTTAAGGTTATGTAACCAACCTGAAAATTTTGGTCCAATCAATTTGTTTGCATCCATGTTGCTCTTCAGAGATAAGGTTGTACTCATTTTTAAAGACTGTTTCGTCAAAAAACAAAAAATTAGTTTACGCCATAAAACCAAATAAATAAGGACTTTAAAATTTTAATTAATCCCACTATTTTAACTAAATCAATAGTCCTCGTTATTAATTCGAGAAATTATCACATAATTTCCTAGTGGGCTAGGATTCCATTTTAATTTTGTTGATCTTGAGTTTGCTTAACAAACCAACTAAATTAAAATTAGGTGGATAACATTTTTTCAATCACATCCTATGTGATTCCTATACCCATGAGGAGACAACTCTTTGCCAAAAACATATCTAATAGGCGATTCTTAACCTTGCTTCTAAATTAATATAATCATGAGTTTACTTATCCAAATCATATAAATTTAGTTAAGTAAAACCCAATGTTATAAGACTAAACATGTTCGAGTTAAAGTAGCCTTGAGTTTTCTCAACGAGCCTAACAATAAACAAAACTTTAGTTTAATCCTATAACAATGAAGGCATTGTTCATGTTCTAAACATGAACTTAATATTTTAATGAGGGATTTAAAATTTTAGGTCTCATTCTAAATAATATAATCTCATTATATTACTATATTCTAAATATAGAATTAAGAATATTTAATTTAATTAATCAACTATTGAAAATTTAAATTAAATTTTGTTTTTAATAAATAAAATAGCCTTAATCCAATTAAGGTAAAAATGATAAAAAATAAAGCCAATACAACAAGCTATGGAGAAGCAGCCGGCATGTGCGAGGAGGTAGCCTATAGGGCATGTGTGTGTATGTGCCCTTTCTTCTCTGCCCGACTCTGTCATTTTTTTTTTCTGGTCTACTATTTGGCCTTTGCTTGCTTGCTTTTCCTCCAGTATTCACTCTACGCCATCTCCAAAGGTAAGAAAAGCTCAAGTTTTTATACACATATGTCTCTAGAGAGAGAAATCTCTATAGTAGAGAAACCACCACCACTATCGACAGTGGTTCTCAAATCGCTGGTGGTTACACCTGCCGCCGATGGTCTCTATTCCATCAGCTATTAAGCACAATAAATCTCATTAACCAAACACACATCAACAATCGCATGTGAGTTTGAATAAATATGTACTGAATAAACTTAAAGGATACGTTATATATTTAAAACTAGAAAAGTAATGGATAAATATGTATTGAAAAAACATAAAGCATACGTTATGTGTTGAAAACTAGAATAGCAATGGATACTTGACTTTATGAAGACCATATGAAACGTGTTTTAGTTATGCAAATGAAGCGACAACAACTCTTCAATTTTTTCAAGAAACATCGCACAAATGAAAACCAAAATGTAACAAAGATCAAATAAATTTTTTTTCAGAAACACATGAATCGTAATCTATATATCCAGAAACACATGAATCATATTCCATATTTCCAGAAATAGTTATCGCAAGCTAAAGCAGTAGGCAACTAAGAGATTAAATCCAGAAACACTTTCCAAACAAACAAGAATAAGAACATAATGTTTCTAAGAAAATAAAACGTTTCAATTACATTTCTAAAGAACAATAGTAGGCGCTCCAGAACAATTCAAGATAGCAAACTGGAGACAAATTTATGGAACATTTCCATA
The DNA here is from genome assembly GCA_027563595.1 of Erythroxylum suave. Classification (NCBI taxonomy): domain Eukaryota; kingdom Viridiplantae; phylum Streptophyta; class Magnoliopsida; order Malpighiales; family Erythroxylaceae; genus Erythroxylum; species Erythroxylum suave. Next base: position 26,043,399 of record JAOSBN010000009.1, read on the forward strand.
ACAAACAGAAAATAGAGCATGAATCATACTGTTTTGAACAATATTAAAAATAAATACAACAAATAGCAAGTATCAGAAACTTGTATCTGGGCAGTAACCGTGTAGAACCATTTCATAACATACTATAAAATCTTTCCAAAAATCACATGTTCCTATCACTAGCCATGTTAAAGTTGATTATGTGGAAAAATTTTAATTCATTTCTTCGTGCTTAGATCTGATCTTGTCAATAGTGGTATCAGGGCCACCTTTAACAAAATTTAATTTGAAACATAAACCAAGAAATTAACAAAGTTATTCTAACTTGTTTCGATTTCTTGTTGTAATTTTTCCTTTTGCCTTGAACTCGTCAATCTATGAGCCATTCAATCGTCTGAACTCTAATGATATCCACAGATCTATTCAGAGAAAATTCAAATCTAATTTGAGAGGAAACTTGTAAGAAATGCTAGCTCCAAATTTTTTAATTTTTCCTTTTATATGAAAAATCATAATTTTCATGTCCTTGGATTTTATCAAAATTACAACTAAAGTCAAACGTTAGTCATAATTGCAAATTAGTCCTTATAAGATCAAATATCACATATTGATCTTTAGAGTTTCTAAAACTTCTCAACTAAGTCCAACTTAATTCAAATTGATCTTTAAAGTTTCTAAAACTTCTCAACTAAGTCCAACTTAATTCAAATTTCACTTTCTCCTTTATAGACCTTTTATGTGTGACCTATTAGGTTCGTAATATATTGGTCATGATTATAAATTCTAATTCTAATTCATGATTAGAATTAGATAAATTAAAACTCCTTTTAATTTATCTTTAATCCCTAATTCCCTAATTAAACAATTTATAATCACAAATCATGATTGACATCTAACAACATGTCATGATCACCCAAATATTAGGAATGTTAAAGTGGTTTGACTTAACCTATCTATGCATGACTATGACGTATAAGTTAATCCTTTCTTCATCTACTGTTCCATTTGGAATTAGATTATGGAATTCGTGTCTAGTCTAAATAATCCACTCATGTTCATTCTTGCTATTTAGTAAATGATTTATAATTGATATATGGAAACAAAATTTCCAAATTTCAATTTACTCTAGCCAGAGATTCCTAAAATCATTACTAATCAAGAATAACAAAACATTCTTCCTAATTACTTTAGGAGAACGAATTCGTTATTGATTTACTCAACTATCTCTCTATAGCTCATACTATATCCAATAGGTACCAAATTGAACTACTCCAAGAGTAGAACATAACTAGCATCAAAATATAGTAATTCCTATATGAGATAACTTTGGTAATCACAAGTCTAAAGATCAACTATACAACCATTATAATGAGATAATTCATAGACACACAAGTAATGTTCCATTCAAGATACTCATAATCGAGTTAGTTCAGTGAATTTATTCTCTAATAAGCACCCACATATTTTTTTAAAACACTTCAATCTATAAGATCAATTACTTTCTTCATAAGAAAGAAACAAACAATTGCTAGTCTAACCATTTCATCAATACCCCGTCTTGTTGAAAGTAAGACTAGGAACATTTTAGGAACACTACAAGGAAATGCCATTTTTCGATGGAAATTACCGACGGAAAATAAAAAAATTCAGTCGGTAAGATGAATTACCGATGGAATTTACTGACATACAAAAGCGTTGTAAATCAGCTGTAGCTAATAATTACCAACGGTTAAAGTAGACACCATCGGTAAATTCACTGACGGTACATTGGTTATCGTCTGCAATATTACCGTCAGAAAATTCATAACCATCAGTAAATATACCGACAGCTTACTGTGTGATTGATCATCGGTACCATTTAGCAACGGACATATGTTTTCTAATGGCGTATTTACCGATGGTAGTAAATCTCCCGTCGGTACATTTGCTTAAAGCTTACCAACGGATATGATATTCCGCTAGTAATTGCTTCTGTTATGACCAATGGAAGAAAGCATGTACCATCGGTAATTTGTTGATATTTTTACCGACAGTCATTTCTTTCCGTCGGTAAATGTATTACTTAATTTTTAAAAAATATATAATATATATTGTTATTATATTTAAATTGTGATTAATGCATAATATTAATAATTATAAATTTATAGTATACATTTAATTTGATTAAATAGAAAATTTGATTAATGATTAAAGGTTAAAATATCTTAATTAATAATAAAAACTTTACATTGTAAATAATATGTATTTGTAATACAAACTAAATGACCAAAAGCACACTATTGATCTGGGGATGGTGTATCCTCTGGTTGGTGCGATGACGAGCTTAAAAGTCTCTGTGCATGCTCTTGAGGGGTAATAGATCCTCCCGTATGAACGGGAAGACTGTCTCCCTCGGTTCCTTCATGTCTTTTGTCTGAACTACGCTATGAAACGGACATGGCCTCAGGTGATGTCCAATATTGTAGCCAACGACTTTATATTTCTTAAGAAATGTAAGGCAATCGTACACCCCCTACGTATCGCACCAACAAAGTCGCGATAATGTGTATGCGCCCTCGACTCCCATACTTTATAGATGATTCCATTAACTTGAGAATCCCAAAAAAAATTCTTTTTGTAATAAAAGAAAAAGTATTCAATAAATACTTTTGATGTAATAATATTTATCAAATTAATATATAAAAATGTTAATTAAAAAGGAAATAATAATTTTGGTTGTACCTTAAACTCGTGATAGTGAAATTCCTTTGTCGCCTAAGAGATATTCTTCCATCAATCTTCTCCTTGAATTTCGAGGTCATGTTTCTTCAACAGGGTCCAGATGGAAAAAAATAATATAAAAACAAATAAATTTATACTATTGTTAAAATTTAAACCTATAACTTAATTATAACATATAATGGTTCATGTATTTTCACTTACATATTACTGACAATTATTTTTGTCAATCAGGTCCCTTAGCTCCAGGTTGTTGATCGTCTTCTTCATTCGCAATATATACCCTTGATATCTCTGTCAATATAGGGGTAGTAAATGATGAAGGAGTGGTAGATAGTGTAGCCTCATCTACCAGTGTAGTAGGTGGAGGGGGTAGAGGTGTTTCATCTCTAGGTGCTACACCACGAGATCCTTCACCTATATAGTAAATACCTCCGAATTGTGGTATAAAAATCTTGGTCGTTGAGTATCTTGTCTTCTCTTTGATGCCCTATTTCAACCTGAAATCAATATTTGATTGAGGTTTGTAGAAATATTACAATTTCATTTCAATAATTTATACAATATATTGAAAAGGAAATAATTGATTTGTTCAAATAATATTCAATTACAAACACAAATTAATTGCAATCATCACTTAATTGTAAATCAAAATCTTCTTCTTGTTTTGAAGAATTCGAATCAAACTCAGGCTTTTCCTCAGATCTCTAGCCCTCCTCATTGTCTCCAGATAAAATGTCAACATATTCATTGAATGGATCGTTCAAAGGTTCATTATCCTCATATACGACAGATGCATTTATTTCATAAGTCTCTTTTTGAAATGCTTCACTTTCAATTCTCTATTCTCCTTTTTCATTTGATTCAAAAACACTTCTTAGTTTAACTTTGCAAACAGCCAACCACTCTAACTTATCTTCTCTTAAGCTGAGAAATGCGACATAATACACCTAGATCGCTTGCATTGCCAACACGAAAGGTTCAAAATGTCAAAATCTTCTTCGCTTATTGATTTCAACTAGATTGTATCTGCTATACACTTTTGTACTAACATTTGGAGTTAGATCAAACCATTCACACTTAAATATCACATTTCACTTTATTGGCAATGTAGGGTACTCAATTTCAAATATCTCAATTATTTTACCATAGTAATCAATCACTTCTCCCTGTATGCAAACTCCACTATTTATTATTGCTATGCTATGACCATGATATTCTGTATGATATTTGTATCCATTAATGAAATACACTGGATATGATTTAACAGCACGCAAAGGTCCTTTCGCAAGATCACATATGAACTTGTTGTCTATTGAATTTTCTAAGACCTATAGAAAAGAAAATATCATATTAAACAGTATAATGTTAGCTGAACAATTAAATAATATAATTCAATCATTTCAACATTTGAAAGTGAAAACTTACATATTGCTCGAACCATCGAGGAAAGTTTCTTCCAACTTTTTTATTGATATCATCTTGTGATTTGTCAAGCATGGGTTATCGTAATAATTCCTTGCATAATCAAAATCATTATTATATATTCCAGTTATGAATAACTGTACTAAATTTCAAAACCAAAATAATCACTTGATACTTACTGCATGAAAGGTTGAACCTCTTCACAGTTCAATAAAATGTAACCATGGACAACCTCAATTTCTTCCTCTGTTAACATTCTTCTTGTTGAATGTCCATATGACCGTCCCGGATAAATGAAGATGGATAAGTTACCATCAGCATCAGTCATTCCTCCCCCATCGTCATTACGAGGAACTTTTCTTTCTCATATGTGAACATGTAGCTTAAAATATTATGAACAAATTGTAGTAGCTTCCTCCACTAAATAAGCATTACATGTCGAACCTTCATCTCTAGGTTTGTTCTTCACATTTTTCTTCAAGTGATGCAAATACCTATATGAGTGAATAGGGTTATACGAGTTTAGTTATGAGAACATGATAAAATGACTTCAAGAAAGGTTCAATTTTGTTGAATTACGTCCCTCTCAAATGGATAGATCTAATGATAATACAATGGATCGACTAGTTTAGCCTCATGTGTTAAATGGACAGGTAGATGCTACATATAGTCAAAGAATCTTGGAGGAAATATCCCTTCTAACTTGCACAAAGTTACTAGAATTTCGCTTTCCAAGTTTTTGATTTCAGCCAACTTAATTTCAAATGATGTTAAGCTTTTAAAAAACAAACTTAATTCAATTATTGCTTCCCAAACATTATTCAATAGCAACTCCGAAAATGCAATTGGAATTAGCCTTTCCATAAACACATGACAATCATGACTTTTCATCCCAAATAATTTGTACTTCTGCATGTCTACACACCTTGCCAAGTTTGAAACATAACCATCAAGAAACTTTAGACTTCTCAACCATTCATACAATATTTTCTTCTGCTTTTTGTCCAAACTATAACATGCTTTTGGATATTTACCGGTCCGAAGATCTTTGTGTAACTCATTCCTTCTACAAAAAGGCTTCAAATCAGCTCATGATTTTGCATTGTCTTTTGTCCCCCCTTTAACTTTCATTATGGTATTGAACAAATTGTCAAAGATATTTTGTTCAATATGCATCACATTTAGATTATGAAGTATCAAATTAGTTTTCCAATATGGAAAATCCTAAAAGATGCTTAGTTTTCTCCAACCAAAGTTTCTACTAATGCTTGTATTAATTTCATCAGCTTCAAATTCTGTACTTTTCAGCAAGCCTAATTCCTCAATCTCCTGCAATATCTCTTCATCAGATTTGTTAGGGGGAGGAGGTGTTTTCACCATCCTATTCTTAGTGAACTTTTGTTTATTGCTCCTAAATGGATGATTTGGAGCAAGAAATTTTCCATGGTTATCAAACCAACATATTTTGCCCCATTTGGAAGATAAAATGTATCAGAATCATTTCCACAATAAGGACAAGCCATTTTTCCTGTTGTGCTCCATCTAGATAATATGGCACATGTCAAAAAATCACTAATTGTCCACATCAAAGCTGGTTTCAACACAAAATTTTGTTTCAGAGACACATCATATGTCTTAACACCATATTCCGAAAGATGTTGCAATTTAGATATCAATGGTTGTAAGAAAACATCAATTTTATGCTTTGGATTTAAAGCTCCTGACATAATCACTATGAAAAACATATATGCCTCTTTCATATACATCTATGGAGGCAAATTATAAGGAGTAATTATGACTGGCCATAATGAATATTGCTGGCTGGTTGACTAAAAGGCTGAAATCCATTCGTCGGCAAGCCCAACCTAAATTTTGATTTTCAACTAAAAACTCATAATGGGTGTGATTGAAATGTTTCCATGCCAATGCATCTGATGGATGACTCATTAGTCCATCTTCCTATTCGTGTTCATTATACCATCTTATATGAGATGCAGTAACATCAGAAGCATATAGTCGTTAAAGTCTCGGAGTTAGCGGGAAATAATACATCCACTTCCAAGGTGTTAACATTCCTTTCATAGAATGCTTTCTAGGCTTGAACCTAGATTGACCACAAAATTTACACTCTTCTAATTCCATATCACCAACCCAATACAACGTACATCCCATTTTTGCAACAATCAATTTTTTCAACCGGTAAACCAAGACCCCTAATAAGTTTCTTCATATTGTAAAAACTATCAATCATTGCGTGATCAGGAGGCAATGATTCATTATACCATCCAAGAATTTGATCAAAAATACGATCAGAAATGTGTCCTTCAAACTTTATGTTCAAGATACAAGCAATTGAAGAAAATTGAGTTATTGTCTCACAATTTGGCCATAGTTCTTGGTCAGCTGAATGTAGTAAGTCAAAAAAATTGTTTGGGTTGAGGGTTGGCTTCTTCTTCAAGATTTTCTATATTTTCCTGAAAGTTATAATCGCCTACATCATAAACCATTTGCATGCAAGGATTTTCATTTGCATCGACATTATTTGTTCTAAATCCAATCCCCCCTTCAAACTCACTGAAGCTAACTGATGATTATTCTTGATTACTCCTTGAGGTGCTACAAATCAATGGTTCCCCATTTTGTGTCCACTGAAAATAATTGGGAACAAACCATTTTCTCAACAAATGCTCATTCACTTCATCAATAGGAAGGAAATGAATGTGTTTGCATTTTTTACAAGGACATCTGATCTTTGGCCCATCCATATATGTAGGTTGAGAACATGCATAATGAATAAAGGCTTCAACTCCCTCAACAAATTCAGGATTAATGAAACCATC
>JAOSBN010000009.1:26084670-26126753 GCA_027563595.1 Erythroxylum suave
AAACTGTAACTGAAGAAGATAAAGTTACATGTAAATACACTTGCTTTCCAGGGCACTATATTTACATAACTCCAACATGTAAGAATATATCTGATCTCAATATGGTAAGGAGCATGCTAAAGAGCAAAAATATGCCAAACAAGTTTTAGGCCAAAGCTGTCACTTGTGCTTTTACTTGTCCAACTTATCCAATGCTAAAAGTGTTTATAGGATGATTCCTTAAGAAGCTTATAGTGGTAAGAAGCCAAGTGTTTCTCATTTGCAAATTTTTGGAAGCATAGCATATTGCATGTTCTTAAAGAGATGAGATCAAATTTAAATGACAAAAGTGAAAAGTATGTCTTCATTGGCTATAAATCTAATTCTAAGGGCTACAAGTTGTTTAATCCTACCAATGGGAACATTGTGATTAATAGATATGTTGATTTTGATGAAGAAAGTTTGTGGAAGTGGGATGTCTCTAAAAATGAAGAAAGTGTTTCATTTCCAATGATTGGAGATTCTGACCATGACATGTATGAAGATATTCATACCCCTCCTTAATCACCCAATCTTAGAATAAATGAAAGTCCTCCGCAAATCTCGTCTAAGCATCCTAGAGGAAAAAGGGTCTATGAGATCTTTATGAGTCCATTGAGATGGTAGAAAATACAATACTATTTTGTCTATGTGCCGATTTCGGTCCGTTGTACTTTGAAGAAGCTATACAAGAAAAAATGGAGATGTGCAATGGATGAAGAGATTTAAGCAATTCAAAAGAATGAAACATGGGAGTTTTCTAGTCTTCCAAAGGGGTAAAAGGTGATTGGTGTGAAATGGGTATATAAAGTCAAAAGAAATGCTCAAGGAGAAGTAGAGAGGTATAAGGCAAGACTTGTTGCTAAAGGCTATAGTCAACAATATAGAGTAGATTATGATGAGGTGTTTGCTCATATGGCTCGACTAGAGACCATTCAATTGATTGTTTCCTTGGCAGGACAAAAAAGGTGGAAGATTTACGAAAAGGATGTCAAATTAGCATTCTTGAATGGCTACCTTAAGGAAGAGGTATTTATCAAAAAACCATTGGGGTACTTGGTGAAAGGACGTGAAGATAAAGTGTTGAAGTTAAAGAAGAAATTATATGGCTTCAAATAAGCTCAAAGAGCTAGGTATAGCCACATTAATAAGTACTTCCAAAGCCATGGATTCAGTAAATGTCCCCAAGAACATTCTCTTTATATCAAAGAAGGTGAAAATAGAAGCATTCTTCCTATATTCCTATATCAAAGAGGAACATTCTCTTCACGGGTAGCAATTCAAAGATGTTTGAAGAGTTTAAGAAGGTGATAACTAAAGAATTTGAAATGATTGATATAAAACTTATGCCTTATTTCCTTATTATTAAAGTGAAGTATGATGATGATGGTATCTTTATTTCTCAAGAGGCTTATGTAAAAAAGATTCTTGAAATTTAAGTTGAAAAATTACAAGCCTATTAATACCCTAATTGATTATGTAACAAAATTTTCAACTTTTGTTGAAGGTGAAATGGAGGATCCAACTCTTTTTAGGAGTGTTGTTGGAAGCTTGAGGTTTTTGACTTACATAAGAGCCGATATTCTCTTTAGAATGGGGGTTATAAGTCATTTTATGGAAGCTCCAACTAGTACTCATATGGCAATGGCTAAAAAGATTTTGCAATATATCAAAGATACTATTGACTATGGTTTGCACTATTCTTCTTCATCTAATTTTCAATTTATTGGTTATAGTGCTAGTGATTGGGGAGGTGATGATGATGATAGAAAGAGCACAAGCAAGTTTAAAATTTTCATGGGTGACACTGGTTTTACTTGGAGTTGTAAAAAACAACCCATTGTGACTTTACTTACATGTGAAACCGAATATGTTGCAGCTACTTCTACTATCACACATGCAATTTAGTTAAGAAGGTTGTTTAAGATGCTACATGTGACTCAAGATAGAGCTACCTCTAATTTTATGGATAACAAATCTACTATAGCATTGGTGAAGAATCCTATATTCCATGATCGAACTGTTAATTTATGTCCTTGCAGCCAATTAATTGGACGCAAATTAATGTATGATATTATTTTAATTAATGAAAAATGATTTATTTATCTTTATGTATTAATTTAATCAATATTTTATGCTTTAATGCTAAAGGTAAAATCCTTCGAATAATTATTGTGTAATTGAAATTAGGATGAGATCATAATTATAAGATTCAATTTACACTTATGTATTGCTCCTAAATGTTCCCAGCTGTAGTTTCATCAAGACAGGATACCGTTGAAATGGTGAAACTAGCACACATTATATTTCTTTCTTATGAAGAAAGTAATTGATCTTATAAATTGAAGTATGGAGACACTTAAACTAAATGTATAGGTGATTATTAGAGAATAAGTCACTGAACTGACTCGATTATGATAATTTCGAATGAAATATTACTTATGTATTTGTGGATTATCTCATAATGATGGTCCTTAAACTTGAGATTATCAAGGTATCTCGTATTAGAATTACTATATTTTGATATTACTTATGAATCATTAACCCGCGCGTCGTAACGTTAGCCAAAATAAAATAACAAGACTATTACTGTAACAGTGGTGAGTCTAGGTCAATCCCACAGGAAGTGTTCGATTAGCTTATGAAATGAAATTAATCAGTGTTTGGGAAAAATAGGGGGTTTGGATTTTGGAATAAGAAAATAAATGAAATTAAATAATAAAACAAATCAAAGAAAATATATGAAAATGGTAAAATTGGGGAATTCGGTAGGGATCTGGTTTTTTGGTTCAATCTCAGCCTACTCCCTAATTAAGCATATTTCAATGATTTGTTATTTGTTATTCTCAAACCTCTCCTAGCAACTATTAATCGTGGTTTAATATTTAACATGATTTTCCCTTAGGTTTTGTTTAATCAAGATACGATCATTAATTAAACCTAAACACTAAATAACCTAGGATATAATCTCTAGATTTAATTAGGCAGTAGCATTACGAATTAGGAAAACCGATTAATCAAGGTAACAACTACATATGATGCATCATTTAACCTAGGTCATGCTGTCCCTAATGATTACTAATTATTAGTCACTACACATAATTTTCAACATAACAATTACATATTATATCGAAATTCTAGCAATAGGTATGCAATCAAACGATTCAATTAATGCATTAAAATCATCATTTCACAACACCCTATAGGTTCATACACAAATAACAGAACAATAACGAAAATATGATTGTCCATACGCAAAACCCAAATCAATTTCATAGGATAACACAATTAATTTCTAATGAGAGAAGGAAACAACAAAAACTGAAAAATACACTTAAACTAGGTCATTGATGTCAATTTCACCTCCGAACTGGTGTAGGGATGTTTAGCCTTTCGTGGGTCTCTGAAGAAAAAGCTTCAATCCCATAAAAATCATCCCCACCTAAAACCCTACCTACTCTGTTCTCAACGCCGAACCTTCTTCTCTTATCTACTATTTATGATGTGACAAATAAACATTGGACCATACTATTGTTCACGCCTCTTCTTGTTTTCTCTATTGCCCAACCCTCTCTCATAGGTGTAACTCCTCTTGCAAGCTACCCAACAAGCTGCACTTCACCTATCTCTCTACGCTTTCCACTGGAACAAATTAATTTCCTTATTCTTGGTCCACTTGCACTGTACACACTTCTCCTCACTTAACCTTTGTAGTTGTCTTAAACGACTAGCATTTAATGCTAGCTTTTACCTGCTATGTCTATGTTTCATGTGCGTTAAATGCATACGTTGCGGTTTAACACAACGTATGTGTTTTCGTTTCTTTGGTGTGCGTTCTTGGACTGTTGTTTTGAATTTGTTCTTTCTCTTGGCTACTTCTTTGTTTTCTTCTTTTTGACTAAAATTTTCAGATTTTCTTCTAGCCCAACCAATGCTATTTTGAAGAGCTTTTATTGTCTTCTTCTTATTCTAATTCTCTTCTTCTTACTCCATGAAGACAAGTGAGTATAATTCTTCAAAAAATGACCCAAATGTAGTACTTTTGACGCATTTTAATTTCTTTGCTTCCAAATTGTGCCTAAAATGACATATGAGTCGAAGTGAGTATCTTAAGCAATTTAATATCAATAATTGCTAAGTGTTATGAAATAATTAAACAATCAATTAAGCACATATCAATCATCCTAAGATAATTTAGTCGGTAGTAATTGGATACAGTAGGGACTATATGGAGATAGTTAAGTAAGTCAATATAGGATTCACCACTCTAAAGTAATTAGAGAGAATATTCTATTGTTCTTGATTAGTAATGATTTACAGAATTCTCTGGCCAGAGTGGATTGATATTTGAAAAGACATTTTCAAAATTCAATTCTAAATCAATCACTAATTTGCAAGAACAAACATAACTGGACCAAAAAAGTGGACACTATAGCTATACTCCATCTAATTATAATACTGAATGACAAAAGGATTAAATTATACGTCATAACCATACATAGACATATTAAGTCAATCACTTTGACATTCCTGATATTTATGTAATTATGACATATTGCTAGCTGACAATGATGATTTAGAATTATGCATTGTTTAATTGAAGAAGTAAAGATAAATTAAAATAAGATTTAATTTATGTAATTCTAATTGTGAACTAGAATTGTAATTTATAATCATTTCTAATTTATTAGGAATCTAATGGGTCACACATCAAAGAGAAATTTGTGAAAGAAAAATCAATGTAATTAAGATGGACTTAATTATAAAGTTTGAGAAAATTTAGTGGTCAAATATGAGATATTTGATTTTATTAAAATTAAATTATTTATAATTAGAATTTGATTTAAGTTATAATTAAAGAAATTTAATTTTAATTAAAGACCTTAATGATTTTTCTATTTAATTAAAGGAAGAACATTTAGAAGCTAACACTTTGTCTTCTTCATCTCAAAACAGTATTAAGAATTACTTTGTGGATACCATAAGAGCTTAGACAATTGAACAACTTGTGATTGACAAATTAAAAACAATTTCAAATGTCTTTTCAACTAAAATGCAAAAGGTGTTATTTCTTATTCAAATTCATTTTTTATTCAAGTTAATTAAATTATAAATTATCGAGGTCTATTCGGAATATGTAAAATTGTTTGTTTTTCACTATGCTGGTGATTCAATCACGGTTGGATTCCAACAGTGGTATTAGAGCCCTCGTTATTTGTTTAACTTGGATTAAGTGCTTGATTGTTTTTTATTTTGATAAAAATTACTCTTTTACGATACTAGTTTTGTCTTCCTGAGACTATTTGTCGTCTATTTCTGAATTGTGCTTACACATGTTCTATAATTTTTTTGATAACTTAACTCATATGCATGTATCTAGAAATTGTTTTCGTACTTTTGCAATTTGAGTTCTGAAAAATATAAAACTTGAAGGCAATGCATATGTGCTTACATTTACTATTTATTTAGTTCATGCGATATATTGCATTTAATGACTACATATTCACTTTGGCATTTATTTTTTCATATATTGTTTGTAGTTTAATGGGATTATGGAAACTGTTTCTATGTTTTCACGACATGGTTCTTGAGCACCTTGTGTTTTCAATTATGGAATTATTTATGCTCATTTGTTTTAGAACCCTAAAAGACAAATCAAAATGTGGAGACAAGTTAGGGAAGTGTGGGACAATGATGTGAGGCAAACAGATGTGGGGGCGTCCGTTTGAAAATTGTGGGAGGGAGGCGGTTGTAGAAGTAGGTGGAAGCTTCAAGAGAAGATGATGGTGCTGTATGAGTCACGTGGTCTGTAGCAGATAAGTGCATGCACCAATCACCCTCCCTGTTGACCATAGACTCATATAGTGCATGCACTCACGTGCATTGCACGCGCCAGACACCCTTCCATCCCTCTTTTAATTGATTTTAATATTTTTAGAAACCTAATTTTTTATATACTCCTAATAAATTTAAATGAAGTGTTTCCAATTTTGAAAAATTATTTTCAAAGGGAATTTTTATTAGGAAAATGTTTTGAATTTAGTTTAATTTTTCAATAGTTGAATTATTAAATTAAATAAGTTATGAAATCAATAATTAGAATCAAGTAAATATTTTTTAAAAATAATTTCTTTCATAATTAGATTATATTTGACATTATAAATGTAATGCGATTATATTATTTTGATGAGATTGGAAATTTTTGAAATTTTAAATCCCTCAATTAAATATTAAGTACACTTTAAGAACGTGATAGTTACCTTCCATTATTTGAGGATAAAACCAAAATTCTGTTTATTGCTTGGCTTATTGAGTAAACTCAAGGTCACTTTAACCTAATAAGTTTTCTCTTAAATTAATGGGCCCAACTTAACTAAATTTGTATGATTTGGATAAGCAAACTAATGATCATATGGATTTAGAGGTAAGGTTAGGAATAACATATATGATATATTATGAAAAAGATTTGTCACCTAATGGTTAGAGGAATCACATAATATATGATTGAAAAGTAGTTTTCTACCTAGTTTAAATTTAGTTGGTTTTTTGAGCAAACTCAAAATCAATTAATTTTAAATTGGATCCTAGTCTATTAGGAATTATTTGATAATTTCTCGATTTAATAATGTGGGCAATTAATTTGATTAAAAATAGTGGAACTAATCAAATTATTTGGAAGTCTTTATTTTATTTGATTTTGGATATAAACTACTATTTGATCCTTTTATTTTTTCGGTTATTGAATCTGAAGATAAGTACCAACTTTACATTGAGGAGCATTATGGATGCTAACAAGCTAACTTGGCCTAACTTTTCGAACTGGTTACGAAACATAAGAATGGTTCTTAGGCAAGAAAAGAAGTTATACATTCTTGATAATCTTTCTCGAACCTTATTCAGATGCAACTGATGAAGATTGGGAGAAATATCAACGTTATGTTGATGACATTGAACAAGCTACATGTGTGATGTTAACTACCATATCTTTTAAACTTCAGAGGCAATATGAGAATATGGATTCACTTGCTATGATATTGCATCTCAAGTAGTTATTTGGTGCATAAAGTAAGGTGGTGAGATATCAAATGGTCACGACGCTGTTTCAATGCAAGATGACAGAAGGATCTTCAGTTAACCTACATGTGTTGAAGATGAATAGGTATATTAAAAAATTAGCCCAACTATATTTTGTCATAGACAACAAGTTAAGCATTAATCTAGTGCTGCAATCTTTAAGTTCGAGCTTTTTTAAGTTCGAGCTTTTCATAGTTCATCATGAACTTCAAAATGAACCAAAAGGAAATGACATTGCTTGAACTGTTGAAAATGCTTAAGATTGTAGAAGGGTGCCTTAAGAACGAGCCTAGTTCTATACTTGTTGTAGGTTCTTCTAAGAGAAAGAAAAAAGGTTCTAAGAAGAATAAAAAAAAGAAACAAACAACTTCTAGTAATGTAGTAAAGGCCAAAGGAGGTGTCAAGAAGAAAAGCAATGACAAGAAAGATGTTTTCATTGCGGAATCAACAGATAATGGAAGAGGAACTACCTATCTTATCTTGCTGGCCTGAAAGATAAGAAGCTTAAGGAAGCTGTCTCTTCAGGTATGTTTATAGTTGAGATTAATCTTTCTACTTTTGTTCCACATACTTAGGTATTAGATACTTTATGTATTTCTCATATTTGTAATAACATATAGATGTTAACATGAAGTAGATTGTTGAAGAAAGGCGAAGTGGACCTGCAAGTTGGCAATGGAGCAAGAGTTGCTGTATTAGCTGTAAGAACCTGTAGTTTAACTTTGCCTTCTGGCTTTGTACTAGAACTTGATAATTGTTTTTATATTCTTGTTATTATAAGAAACAACATTTCTATTTCTTATTTGGATTTAAATAGGTTTGTCTTTGTAATTAAGAATAACAGTTGTTCTTTTCATGAAATGATGTTTATTATAGATTTAGATTACTTACAAATGGTCTGTATCATTTACATCTTGAAACGCTAATTCTTAATATAAATAGTAAGAGAAGAAAATTAAGTAACCAAAATCCATCTTATTTATGACATTGTAGGTTAGGTCATATTAATGAAACTAGAATCACAAACTTACACAAAGAAGGATATTTGGATCCTTTTAATTAGGAATCATCTGAAACTTGTTGATTGGAAAGATGACCAAACTACCTTTAAAGGAAAGGGACAACACGCTAGTGAGTTACTAAAATTAATACATTCAGATGTATATGGGCCTATTTTCGCAAAGGCTAGAGGTGGATTCTCGTATTTTATTATGTTCATAGAGGACCATTCTAGATATGGTTATGTGTACTTGATGAAACAAAAGTCTTAATCATTTGAAAAGTTCAAAGAATTTAGACTAGAGGTTGAGAAACAAATTAGCAAAAGTATTGAGACACTTAGATCAGATCGAGGTGGTGAATACTTAGACCATGAGTTTCTTGGTTACTTAAAAAGAGAATGGGATTCTCTCACAATGGAGTCCTCCTACAACTCCACAATATAATGGAGTTTCTGAGAGGAGAACTCATAGACTATTATATATGGTATGTTCTATGATGACTCACACAGTCCTTCCTATGTCCTCTTAGGGATACGCAATTGAAACCATAATATATCTTCTAAATAGAATTCTATCTAAATCGGTTGGTAAGACACTATATGAGATATAGACTGGTAAAAGACCTAGATTATCAAACTTAAAGATTTAGGGATGTGAAGCTTATGTGAAGCGTACTATATCTGATAAGTTTCAAGCTAAATAAGATAAATGAAAATTTGTGCGGTATCCGAAATAGAGTTTCAAATATTAATTTTACTAACTTATTGAGCAAAAGGTGCTTGTCTTAAGAAATGCTACATTCTTAGAAAGAGAATTTATTCTTAAAGAAATTAGTGGGAGTGAGGTTGAACTTAGAGAAGATCAAGAGCCACAATTTCACATCGAAATTGAATAAGAACCTTAATTTGATACATATGATGTATAACCAAGAGTTGAAGAGACACATTGTCTATAACACATTGGTAGGATATGTTGTTTATCCATTAGATTAAATCTACATATGAGTAGGGAAAGGATAATATATCATTTAGACATGATGAACCTACTAATTTTGAAGAAGCGATGTCTGGCATTGATTATTTTAAACGGCAAGAAGCCATGAGATCTTAAATGGAATCTATGTAGACTAACCAAGTATAAACGTTGGTGGATGTGCCTAATGGTATTGTACCTATTAGATGCAAGTGGGTTTTTAAGAGAAAAACTGATATGGATGGTAATGTACATATGTACAAAGCGAGGTTGGTGGTTAAAGGTTACAACCAAAAACGAGGGGTTGATTTTGATGAAACCTTTTCACTGGTAGCTATGGTAAAATCCATCAGGATCTTATTAGCTATAACAACATATCACAATTATGAACTTGTCAAATGGATGTCAAAACAACATTTCTCAATGGGAATTTACAAAAGGATGTGTACATGACACTACCTAGAGGTTTTAAATCTAAGAGATTTCCTAATCAAGTATGCAAATTGCAAAGGTCCATTTATAAACTTAAACAACCGTCATGGAGTTGGATCATTTGTTTTAATGAGAGAATCAAAGAGTTTGATTTTATCAAAAGTGTAGATGAACCATGTGTTTATAAGAAGGTTGGTGCGAGTGAAATCATTTTGCTAGTATTATATGTGGATTACATATTGCTAATTAGAAACGACATACCTATGCTTCGGTTTGTAAATATTTGGTTATCTAAGAACTTCTCTATAAAGGATATGGGAGAAACAACTTATATTCTTGGAATAAAGATCTATAGAGATAGATCAAAAAGGTTACTTTGATTATACAAATCCACGTACATGGATAAAGTGCTAAAGAGGTTTAGCATGGATAATTTCAAACGAGGATTCTTACTAATGTCGCATAGGATTTCTCTCTCACAAAGTTTGTATCCAAAGACATAAGTGGAGAAAGATAAAATGGATTTTTGTATTCCATATGCTTTGACAATTGGATTAATCATGTATGCGATGCTATGTACTAGACCAGATGTTTATTATAATTTGACCATAACGTACATTTTTCAATCTAATCCTAGTGAGGGTCACTAGATGACTTTGAAAAAGATCATAAAGTGCTTGAGAAGAACTAAAGATGTTTTCTTAGTCTATGGAGAAGATGAATTTAGAGTTCAAGGATATTCATATGTTAGTTTCCAGTCAGATTCTGATGATAGTAAATCAAGTCAAGGTATATATTCATTCTAAATGATGGTGAGGTAAGTTGGAAGAGTTCCAAACAACAAACTATTACAGATTCGACAACCGAAGCAGAGTACATTTTAGTGTTAGATGCAATCAAGGTAGCGATTCAGATTAAAAAGGTCATCACTGAAATTGGAATGGTTCTTAGCATTGTTGAGCCTATAGTATTATGTTGTGACAATAATGGTGCTATTGCTCAAATAAAAGAACTCGGGTCTCATCAATAGTCTAAACATATACTCAAGAAGTTTTCCTTGATTAGGGAGATAGTGGAGCAAAAAGACACAGCATTGGAGTAAGTTCCCATTGAAAAGAACTAAGCTGTTGCCTCAAAAGAGACATGATCGGCCTATGGATGGATATGATATTAGGTTCAAAGGTGATTGGTTCTAATGTAAGTGGGAGATTTTTAGTTTATGCCCTTGCAACTAATCAATTGGATGCAAATTAATGTAAAACGTTATTTTAATTAATGAAAAAGGTTTTACTTATCTTTATGTATTAACTAATTAATATTTTATGTTTTAATGCTAAAGGTAAAATCCTTGGAATAATTACTATGTAATTAAAATTATGATGAGATCATACTTATGAGATTTAATTTACACTTATGTATTGTTCCTAAATGTTCCTAGTTATAGTTTCATCAAGACGAGAAATTGTTGAAATGGTAAAACTAGCACATATTATATTTCTTTCTTATAAAGAAAATAATTGATCTCGTAAATTAAAGTATGGAGATACTTAAACTAATATGTGTGTGATTATCAGAGAATAGGTCGCTAAACTGACCTGACTATGAGAATTTCGAATAGAATACTACTTATATGTCTGTGGATTATCTCTTTGTTGGATTGAAAATGAAAGCATGCAAGATTTAGTTAAATAATAGATTTCAAAACTTTTTCTAAATAAAAAAACGCAATGGAAATAACATAACCAAATCAACATGTTTCAGCTATAAATGATACGATATAAGAAAAATAATTTACATAAGAACAAGGTGGTAGAAATATACCGACTCCTTGCTACAACTTTGACTCCTCACTTTTGTATTTTCTCCTTTGTCAATGTATCCTCTCCTTGTTCTTGCATCCTGACCAATCCGATCTATCATTTGTTCTTATTGGACAATTTGGTTAGCAAGATCCTTGGGTACGAAAGGAGAAGAAATATATTTTTCGAGGAGATTTTTCTTAGAAGAAAGAATCCAAAAATGAGACTCTTCTGAGTCAAGTTTCAGCTATGAATCTATGAGAGGAGAGAGTGAGTCAAAAAATAAAATGCAAGAATAGTTCTTCCTCTTCTTCAATTTTGATTATCATGAAAGAAAGATGTGATATGCATCTAATGCATCACTTCATTCTTTAATCAATCATAAGGAACCCAATAAATAAGACTCTTCTCATTTGTTTAAGATGGCTATATGAAAAGACCAATGACCTAAATGAGACCTTTTCATTTTAGGTTATGGATAAAAGAAGGAAGAAAAAATACATCAAATGCACCTCTTCCTTTCTTTAATGAAATGAATGCTAAAAGGTTACATTACATGCCATCATTAAAATACAACCATTAAACCATTTAATGGTAAGATCATTACTCCATTTAATGTTAATAAAGCATGATAAAACCATTTTAATTTAGCAATTCAATGCCAAATGTGCAGTTGCACATTTAGGTATTAAAAAACAAAATATGCCCTCCTTCTTTCTTTAATAATTTTGTTTTAATTTAATTAATCTAATTAATCAAATCAAAACAAAGTCAAGCCCAATAGTAAATGTTCATTTGGTCTTCTAATTAAGTAAGCCTAACATTTAATCATGAGTTTAAAAACCTCTATTTATATTTCTTACTTTACTTGATAACCTTTCTAGAAGCCAACTGGGAAATCTAATTGGACTTATATAATTTAAGCTCCAATAAACCTGAAGACAATTGCCATTCCACTAAAGACAATTGCCATTCCACTAAAGACAATTGGTTGAACTCTTGAATTCCTAAATATTATGAGAATATATGTTTCAAATAAGGTGTCCGATTGCAAACTTTATTATGAACCATATTATAGCCATCCACCCAATAAAGGGTAAAATTACTATTTTACCCTTATGTTGGTTTTTTCTTTTAGATCTCCAATTTTACTCTATATGGTGATTAACATACAAGATTTCATCTTGGTGCTAAGACTTGATGGGTAGCTAGTCCATCAAACTACTAGCACCAGTTTAATTACCAAACTCTATAAAAGCATCTAAAAGTGATGATATCACTATAAACTCATTTGAGTCCAAAAAAACCTACTAGTAGAGGAAGACCTCCTAGGGATAGGAGACATAGGGCTAAAGAGAGGGCCAAATGGTAGATCTATAAGGATCCAGACTTCATTGGTGTATATGGAATCTATTTTTGATTCCATCGCCTTGAGCCATTTTTTTGCATTAACATCATTAATAGCCTATGTATAAGTGATGGGATCCATTTCTTCTTAGTCTGAGATAGCAATTATGCCTTCTCCTAGACCTAGATACCTGTTTGGTACTCTCACAACCCTCCCACTACGTCTAGGCACAACTTGATGTTTAGGCTACTCTTCTGATTCAAATCTTGAATACATTTCGACATCTTGTTTTGCTATATCCAAGTCAACTCTTGGTTTGTATGAAATAGCTAACTCCTTTAGTACTACATTATTTCTTCCTTTGTGATTGCTTACAAATTATTCATCTAAGATTGTTGCATTTTTCGACACAAATACCTTCCTGTCTTGAGGACTATAAAAATAGTACCCTCGTGTACCCTTAGGATATCCTACAAACAAACATACTTTTGACCTTGGTTCTATCTTTATGGATTCAGGCCTTTTAACATTGGGCTAGGTAGCCCTAAGTCCTTAAGTGTCTCAATGAAGGCATTCGCCCAGTCCACAACTCCCTAGGTGTTTTAGGCACTAATTTTGATAGAGCAAAGTTAAGAAGATAGGTTGCCGTTTGTATTTCATATCCCCAGAATGATTTTGGAAGGCTAGCGTAGGACATCATTGATCTTACAATTTTAAATGTAGTCCTATTCCTCCTCTTAGCTACACCATTTTGTTAAGGTGTTCTGGGAGCTGACAAGTTGGAAACAATTCCATTATTAATTGTTTGAACTCTCTGGATAAGTACTCATCTCCTCAATTTGATTGAAGTTGTTTTAATGGCTTGCCTAGTTGCTTCTCAGCTTGAGCTTTGAATTCTTTGAAACTTTCGAAGGACTCACTCTTTTTTTGTATTGAATACAGATAGCCATGTCTAGAGTAATCATCTATAAAGGTTATGAAGTATTCATAACCTCCTCTAGCTTGTATGTTCATGGGCCCACACACATAAGTGTGTAACAGGTCCAACATGGATTCAAATCTATTTCCTTTGGAAGGAAAGGCGGCTTTGGTCATCTTTCCTTCAATACAAGATTCACAGGTGGGTAATGGATCATTATACAAGCCCAGAAAGATCCCATCCTTCACTAAACTGTCAAGACTTTTTCTGATTGATATAACCCATTCTTTAAATGCCACATATATTTTGAATTAGTGCTAGAGTGATTAGATTGTCTTGGTTTTATTAATACTATAGTGTTTAGTGAGCCTGTTATAGGTTCTATACAGAACAATCCTTATTTAATTATTGTATTAAAAATAAAATCTTTATTCTTATGTATTGAAACAACATTTTCAAAATGTAAGGAATAACTATATTTTATTAGACAAAAAATAGAAATCTTGTTCCGTACAATCGTTGAGATGTAATACACATCCTCCAAATATAAATTATGACCATTAGGAAAGTACAAGAAAATTACTCCCACTGATCCTGTTGAAACATAGGATCCATCTGCTATCTTGACTTGAAACTGGTCTTTATATACTCTTTTCCTTTGCTGGAACCCCTGCAAAGAATTGCAAACATGGTTAGTGACTCCCGAATCTAAAATCCAAGAATCAGAATATGCCACGTTTCTAGTTCCTAACAAACTTAGGAAACCCATTCCTTTTTTGTTTTTGAGGGACTCAAGGTAGACTGCATAGTTTCTTTTCTAGTGACACTGCTCACCATATTGGAAACACTTTCCTTTGGTGTCCACTTTGGCCTTATTTTTCATGGGTTAGACCTTGACCCCTATTTGGGCCTTCTTTCTCGTTGGACCCTTCTTCTTTTGCTTTCCATTAGCCTTGGGCTTAGAAGAAGATTCTATATTAACTTCTGGCCCATGAGCCTTGATATTTAATATCTCCTTTGTACTTTAGAGGGTATTCATCAACTCAATCAAGGTGTAATCCTTGCTATTGAGCTCATAGTCTAATTTAAACTGCTAAAAGGAAGAGTTTAAGCTATTGATGATCATAATCATCTGTATGTCCGCATTAATATCTACCCCAAGAATCTCACCTTAGTAACTATAGAGATTACCATCGAAATGTAATCCTGCACTAGTTCACTAGGTTTTTGATAGAGATTATGAAAAGTTTGCATAGCTTTCACTCTTGCAAACCTAGTTCCCACAGCAAACATCTCATGTAGGTGATGGACCATTGCACTAGTAGTTTTTATGCAAGCAATTTTCTCTTGCAATATTCCGCAGACAAAAGCTAGAATATAACACTTACAAGTCTTATTAGTATTATTCCATCGCTCATGTTGTTGGACTTGTTCAGAAGTTGAATTACCAGCTAGAGGTGTAGGCTC
Organism: Erythroxylum suave; assembly: GCA_027563595.1. NCBI lineage: Eukaryota > Viridiplantae > Streptophyta > Magnoliopsida > Malpighiales > Erythroxylaceae > Erythroxylum > Erythroxylum suave. Next base: position 26,099,701 of record JAOSBN010000009.1, read on the forward strand.
ATTGTCTGTTAATACCTATGAAATTCGTTCATATTGAAGAACAAGGTCGAGGTTACGTCTTCGTTCATTAAAATTCTCTCCATTTTCCAATTTGTTATTTATCAAGAGCAAAGAGAGTGGATGCATGTTGTGGTTGATTATATCTGAAAATATAAATTATTAAAATATGAGCATACTAGTCAACAACATTGAAACTTTGTATAAAATCATGATACATGTATGCATGATGATAGAATTAACAAAACTTGAAAAATTTAAACTTTATATGATGGTTATTTTTGTTATCTGTAATAGACTAAGTGACAGTGGGCCATCTTATCCATTAAAAGAAAAATTGGGACCCTCCCACTCAAAAAACTACCAAGCTTCTTTGTGCCTAACTTGTTGAGAAGTGCCATAATTTGGTCCATACTTTTACCAACAAAGCTATGGTGGGAAGATTATTGATAAAATATTTTGAGTGTGTAACCATTTGATTCATCCACTAAAGGTACTATCATACCATGCCTCAGTGGTAGGTCACACTTGTTACCAATGAGTAGAGTTATCCTTAAGAGACCCAAACCATGCAAGATCTAGGATTCATGTCCTCCTGTGGGGAGTATCACTTCACCACATGCAAATGGGCCATCGTATGAAAACTGTGAACTCTCACATAAGCATCCTCTCCTATTCAATCTTTTTTAAATCTTTAAGTTTTTAATAAATACCATCTTGTCTAGATGTAATTTATTATCCATCCTATATTATTTCATTATATATCTCATACATAATGAATGCATAGCAAAGCCTAGGGTTGGCAATTTTCTAAATGACATACAGTTACATAATACCCCATACTATTTGCATCCATTTATCCATTCATCTCATAAACTAATAGGCCACATTTGACTGTCCATCCTAGAACATAAACAAAATTACAAGGCTTTTAAGCCCAAAACAAAAAAAAATTCTTGGACTTGGATCTTCTGCTTCGAACTCTTCATCCATATGACCCAGCCCATTCGGTAAAAATGTGTAATGGCATTTTCATAAAACCAAATTTCATCACTTTGAGAAAAACAAAAAAAACACTTGTTTTCACCAAAACCAAAACCTCGGCAATATGAAAACAAAAAATCTAGCACTTGTTTTTGGTAAAACTGATACTCAAAAAACATTCTAGCACTTGTATTTCATCAAACTGAAACTTTGTTAAAATAAAAATTCCAACATCTTGGTCTTCACAAAACTAAAACTTTGCAAAAAAAATTCTAGCACTTTGGTTTTCGTAAAATTGAAACTTTGCGAATATACCAAAGGATACACCAAAACCATTACTTATGCTTTTGTTCAATCCATGATTGCTCCATCTTTAATATTACAGAATTTTGTACATAATAGATCTTCAAAAGAAGAGAGGATCTGATGGCAAGCTAGAGACCTTTCAACCTAGATTTGTAGCTAAGGGCTATACTCAAAAGGAGAGTATAGACTCTAAGGAGACCTTTTCTTTAGTTTTCTCCTATATTAAGAACATGCTCAATAAGTTTTCCATGCAGGATTCCAAAACTGGTTTTACACCTACTAGACATGGAATCAAAGTTCCAAAAGTGCAAGCACCTGGGACCCAAGAGAAGGTTAAATGCAGGTGCAACATTCCATATACTTTGGCAGTTGGAAGTTTAATGTATGCTATGTTTCATATTAGACTAGATACCTGTTACACAGTGGATTGGTAAGTAGATCCTAGTCTAATCCTGGAATGGAGCATTGGATTGTGGTCAAGTGCACACTGAAGCATCGTCATAAAATGAAGAATTTAATGCTTGTTTACTCTGGAAGTGACCTTATTCTGACAGGATATATAGATTCCGATTTCTAATCAGATGTTGATTTAAGTAAATTAAATTCTGGTTCTATATTTACTTTGAGAGGTGGAGCCATAGTCTGGAGGAGTGTGAATCAATCTTGTGTTGTTGATTTGACTATAAAGGTTGAGTATGTTGCCACTTGTGAAGCAGCAAAAGAAGCAGTCTAGCTCTATAAGTTCCTAAAGGATTTGGAGGTAGTTCTTGAGGCAGAAAAGGCCATTACACTTTATTGTGATAATAGTGAGGCAGTGGCTAATTCTAAAGAACCTTGGAACCACAAAGCCACCAAACACATTGAGAGAAAGTATTATCTCATAAGGAAGATAATATAACATGGTCAGGTGGATATGGTAAAGATTCCCACATATTGAAACCTTGCTGATCCATTCACGAAGACGTTGTCATATAAGAGCTTTGAGGGTCACCTAGAAGGTAAGGGAATGAAGGATATGTCAAACTTGCTTTAGGGCAAGTGGGAGATTGTTAGGGTTATGTAAATATAGTGCCCTGGAAAGCAAGCATATTTACATATAACTTAATTTTCTTCCAGTTATAATATTGTGATGAAAATATTTATTATTAATAAAACAAAAGAATTTGGTTTTGTTTGTAAGAGCATAATATAACTAGTCATAAGGTACCAAAGGCTCTTTTGTGAGTAATATACATATACATGAAGATGTATAAGGAATATGTATATTATTAGAATCTAAATTAATTGATTCACAGTTGAATAATCAAGTTGGTCACCTAATTATAGTTTAGACTATGGTGTTGCAATTTACCTTCGTGTAAGTAAAGGAGTTTACTTTAAGGGAATGATGAGTTTTAAATCATGATAATAGCTACCTATCAATAATGGCACTATTAAATGAATATGGAATCGTGTATATTTTTAAAGAATAAAGTAGGCAATTACTTTAATCTTAAAACATACACCTCAGCATTCGTTTATTAAGGACTACAATCTTAATGAGTGGTGAACTCATATGTGTTTCGTTATAGTTCTTGATATGATCGGAATAGATTTTTACAGGGTATCAATCTAGTTTCCACATGTTGGAAATATTAATTTTTAACATACATCAGGGAATATTCACTCAAATAAAGAGTTTACATTGATATTATCATTTCTAGATGGTTTACGAAGATTGGTGATTAAATTGGAACTAGTAGTTTGATAGACTAGCTACCCATCAAGTCTTAACACCAAGATTAGATCTCATGTGTTAATCACCATGTAGAGTGAAACGGGAGATCTATAAGGAAAAACCAACATATAGGCAAAATGGTAATTTTACCCTTTATTATGTAGATGATTATAATATGATTCATAATAGAGTTTGCGATTGGACATCATATTAATAAATTGAAACATGGTTTCTTATACTTTTAAGTAATGCAAGAGTGCAACCAATTATCTTTAGTGGAATGACATTTGGTTAATAAGTCAGAATTAATTCTAATGAGATTAAATTAATTTCGGTCTTATTAGAGTTTGAATTATCTAAGTCCAATTAGATTCCCCACTTGGATTCTAGGAAGGTTATCATAGAAAGCAAGAAAAATAAATGGAGGTTACCAGAAAGAAATGAGACATTTTGGAGAGAAATGCACGAATTTAATTTAGGCCAATAAGTGCATAACAATTCAATTAAGAATTAATTAAATTGGGTCTTAAACCTATAATTAAATGTTGGGATTACACTAATTAATTGTTAATTATAAGCCTAATGGAACATTTACTATTGGGCCCAATTTTGGTTTGATTTGATTAATTAGATTAATTAAATTGAAACAAATGTTTTAATACAAAGTGGAGTGTATGACTCTTTAGCATTCTTAAGTAATGCTCATCATTATTAAAAGGCTAATGGCTGGTTTTTAAAGATGAAACACATACATGACTCTTTTGATTCATTGTTTGAATGAGTGGGCACATTGTTTTGGACTCTTCACTCACTTCCAAAGCAAAACTGATGGTGTTAAATAAATGGTAACTATCCATTCACATTTTACGTATAGCCCTTTTTGCATGAAATGGTTGGTTTCAATGTAAAACATCGTATAGCCCATTTTGCATGAATGGTTGGTTTTTAATGTAGAAAAACGTATAGCATTTTTCTAGCATTAAAAAATGAATGCATGTGTGGCTTTTGGAAGCTCTCTCCACTCTCTCACAACACATTCGGTGATGCTTTTATTACAACAATAAAAACGTTATCATGAGAGAAAACGTGCAAGGTGTTGAATGGGAAAAGAAGCAAGTCTTTTGATGTTTATTTAGCCAAAAAGAGAAATTACGTTTTTAATTTTATCTCTCTTCAATCTCTCCCAAGCCGTCCAAGAGTTGGGTAATTTGATTTTACATAATTTGTTTTCCAGTTTTTATGAAGAGGAATGTGTAAATTTTGGTTTCTATTTTCTCTCCACTAAACAGTCGAAGATAGAAAAACAAAGTCTTCAATTATTTTTCTTCTCCTTTTGTACAAACGGATTTTGATAACCAAGTTGTTCAAGGAGAACAAATGGTAGATCAGATTGGTTGAAGACATAGCATGAGGAGTCAAAGTTGTAGTAAGAAGTCGGTAAAAATTATGATCTTGTTCTTATTATATTTATTTTCCTTATACCGTATTATGTATTGATTAAAGCATGTTGATTTGAAGTTACGCTTATGCTATATTTTGATTTCGAAAATTTTTTTTGAAATCTAACTTTTAGCCAAACCAAGCATGTTTTACTTTTGATCCAACAATTTCAAATCATTAACATGCAAATTTTGCATCTTGGGGTTTTGAACTAAATATACATATTAAGCAATACCCAAGTGTTAAATTGTTTACCCTATTTAATTGCACTATACATTAATAATTCTTTGGACATTCGGACTCTATAAACACTCCTAAGTACGTTTTCATGAAAAGTCCAGCTATTACAAGTTTGGTAGGTTTTTATTCCAAAAACTTTTTTTAAAATTTTTTGCGAGCATGGACTCAGTCTTTTTATGCGGAGGCAAGCATTGCTAATGAATGTCAATCCGGTTACTCAACTAAGTCATGTTTTTTTATTAAGTTGCTTGGTTGGAATGTCATTAAAGCCTTTTTACACGAAGACACACATTTGTGATGTGTGTCAATTCGATTACTCAGTGACATCATGTTCTCAATTGGCTACTAGCTCTATTCATAGCTCGAAGGCCAACGGAATAGTTATTTATTTAAAATTAAAAAATATTATATATATATATATAAATATTATTTTATTGCCTACCTTATTGCTTTAGCTACTTATTTCCATGAAAAAATTAGCAAAGCTACTTAAGTTCAAAAGCCTCAAATTATAAATGAATGTGACAATTTAGAGGGTGACAAACTAATAATAAATCCTAATGAAGTTGCATATTTAACCAAAGACCCCAATTCACTAATTTTGCGAGCTAATGATTCTTCACAACCTAATAGACTATGTTCAAAATTAAATCAATTCCAATCTATCTAAGCCATTGACACATTAACACAATTCACAACTTCTAACCTAACGACTATCATATAATATGCAAAATCTCATTCAAAGAAAAACACAAAACCCTCCCCACACTTGAACAACAAATTGTCTTTAATGTAAGAAAGGGATAAAAAACACACAAGGATAGAAGAAACATAAATTAAAGTCAAAGAAAAAAATTAAAGACTCAATTTAAAAAAGAAAGGGGGTTAGAATAAAGCCTCACGATGATGGAGGTAGGGATGATGTTGGAGGTGGCAGTTGAATGCCATGAGATTGCTATATTGTCCAGGAATTGCTTGAAGGAGTAAGGGAATTAATGACCCCTAGATCAATTCAAATTACTAAAATGTTTTTAAAAGTTAAAAAATAACTATAACTAAACCTAACGATTTTAATTAAACTATTAAATATGCTAATTTATGGTCCCTAGCTTGACCTTGCATCAAAGGAAACATCTTAATTATTCAAACAGAAGGAAATCACTTCCTTGTCTTTAAGAATTCTTTCGAGATATAGCTTGCAACAATGTTAACCATAAAAGATACACTCCATTGAGATTTTAACTTCCGTAGGAATAACCTCAACCTTGAATTATATAGTAGAACTGCATCACCCACTTTAAGTTCGTTTTTTTTAAGACAAGAATCGTGCCATTTCTTTACCTTGTCCTTGTAGAGTTTGGCATTTTCATAAGCATTATAACAAAACTCTTCAGGTTCGTCTAGTTGCAGAAGTCTCTTTTCATTTACTTGCTTCCAATCAAAATTTAATTCTTCAATTGCCTAGTATGCTTGATGTTCTGGTTTGATCGACAAATGACAAGCTTTCCATATATAAGCCTATAAGGAGTTGTTCTGATAGGTGTTTTGAAAGCAATCCTATAAGCACATAAGGCATCGTCTTACTTTATGGCCCAATCTTTCCTTGAGTTTGTCATCATCTTTTCTAAAATTTGTTTGAACTCCCGGTTGACAACTTCCACTTGACCAATGGTCTGCGGATGGTAGGATGTAGCAACATAATGGTGCATTCCATAGCTTGTCAAGAGAGCATCAAAAGATCTGTTGCAAAAATGTATACCTCCATCACTTATTATCATACATGGCACTCTAGACCGGTTAAATAACCAGTTAATGAACTTTTTCACCACCTTTCCATCATTGGTTGGAGATGCTACTACTTTGGTCCAACACGAAACAAATCCACTCCCACTAGTATGTATATGTTTCCTATTGAGGATGGGAAAGGCCGTATAAAATTGATTCCCCATACATCGAAAACTTCCACTTCTAAAATGTGATAAAGGCATCTCATCTCTTTTGGAGATGTTACCAATTCTTTAGCATCGATCACATTAAGCTATAAAAGTCTGAGCATCCTTAAAAAACTGTGGCCAATAAAAAACACTCTCGAGTGTCCAAGCTGTCATTTTGTCAGCTCCATAATGTCCAGCATACTGACCTTCACAGCATTGCTTTAGGATGTCTAACATTTCTTCCTTTAAAACACATCATTGTATTAACCCATCAACGCATGATCTATATAAAATTGGCTCATCCCATATATATAAGTTACAATCATGCAAGAATTTCTTCCTTTCTTTATAAGATAGATTTGAAGGAAGTTTACCACTAGTAAAATATTTTGCGATATCAGCAAACCATGATGTAGTCAAACTTTCAAGTAGTATCAGGGTTTAATCGAGAACATTTTCATTAATATCATCGCTTAGCTTACGTTCCCCTCCTTCCAGTATGGATAAGTGGTTTAAAACCACATTTTCTACTCCCTTTTTATCTCTCACCTCTTTATCAAATTCCTATAAAACTAACACCATCGAATGAGCCTTGGTTTTGCATCTTTTTTGCTAAATAAGTATTTTAACACTGTATGATCGGTGAACACAATTACCTTGACCCTAAAAGGTATTTTCGAAACCTATCACATGTGTACATTATTGCAAGTAATTCCTTCTCTGTAGTGTTGTAATTGAACTGAGGTCCTGCAAAGGTCTTATTGGCATATTAGATCGCATGCAACTTCTTATCTTCCCTTTAGCCCAATACATAACCTATAGCTTAGTCACTTACATCACATATCACTTGAAACAGAAGTGTCCGGTCCAATGATGATAAGATTAGTGCTAGTATTAATGCCTTGTTTAGTTTGTTGAATGCAGACATACACTTTTCATCAAACAGGAAGGCCATGTCCTTAACTAAAAGGTTTGTCAAAGGTCTTATGATTTATCAAAGGTCTTTGATGAATCGATGGTAAAATCCTTTATGACCTAAAAATCCTCTCACACCTTTTACATTACTTGGACGTAGAAGTTTCTCTACCACTTTTTTTTTTGCTCTGTCAACCTCAAATCCTTCGTATGAGATTTTATGCCTTAGCACTATCCTCTCTTGTGCCATCAAATGACATTTCTCCCAGTTCAGCACCAAGTCTAGCACTTCTCATCTTTGAAGAACTCTGTCCAAATTAGTTAAACACATTTTGAAGAAATATCAAAAAATTGAACAAATCATTAATGAACACCTCCATTATATCTTTTATTATATAAGAAAAGATAGACATCATACATCTTTGAAATGTAGCTGGGCCATTGCATAGTCTGAAAGGCATCCATTTATATGCGAAGTTACCATAAGGGCAGGTAAATTTAGTCTTTTCTTGATCATCAACATAGATGAAGATCTGATTATATCCCAAATATCCATCTAGGAATCAATAAAATGATTAACCATCTACCTTTTTTATCATCTAATCTATACATGGGAAAGGAAAATGATCTTTCTTAGTCATTAAGTTGAGTTTGTGATAATCTATGCATACTCTCCATCCTGTGACTGTTCTTGCTAAAATTACTTCTTCACTATCACTTTCTATTATAGTCATTCCACCTTTCTTAGGCACACATTGCACTGGCCAGACCCATTCACTGTCGAAGATGAGATAAATTATTCAACATCTAAGAGTTTGATTATCTCCTTCTTGACCACATCTTTTATGTTAGGGTTTAGCCTTTGTTAATGCTCTCTCTATGACCTATATCCTTCCTATAAGTTTATTCAGTGCATGCAAACATTTAGACTTATACCTCAAATATCAACAATCTGCCATCCGACAACTTTCATTCACTTTTTGACAATTTTTGGCACCTTCCTTTCTTGTTTCTCGTTCAATTGATTGGAAATGATTATCGGTAACGTTGGACCTTCAACTAGAGAAGTATATCTAAAATGTGCAGGTAAAGGTTTAAGCTCTAATTTGGGTAGTTTTTCTATAGATGGTGGTAAGGGTGCTTCGGCTCAGACTAATTTATCTTGATGTATTCAAGCATCCGACTCCTCCATCTCATCATCTCCTTTACACTCAACTTTCTGATATCCATTGTCTGTCTCTGCTTTCACTGACTATTCTTTAGCAATGCAACTCTCAAATTGTTCTTGCATCTTTTGATCCATAATTTCAACCTTTATGCATGAGTTGCTCACAATTGAGTTCTTTAAAGCCATATTCATATTGAATTTGATCTGATCCTTGCCTATTCGAAGTGTTAATTTACCTTTGTGAACATCAATTATAGCTTTCTGAAAGGCGTGGTTTGCATATTGTTTTAGGGTTTAATTTGATGTGTATTAAGTGTTAATTTAATTGTTTAGTATGTGTTTAGCTTAGAATTATGTTAATTTATGTGTTTAAGTGTTTTTTTTGGGTTAGTATACATCTTTGAGCTTAAATATTATGTTTTTGAGGTATCTTGATTTGTTTGTTAGTGTTTTAGGGTCAACGTCAAAGATCAAAGAAGTTTTGGAGACTTTCGGGCCAAAACCATAGCCCACGATTGTGGCAAATAGGCCACGATCATGATAGAAACATGTGAGCCACTATGCCCCAAGTCACGATTTTGGAACTTGGGCCATGATCATGGTAGAATGGTCTAATACTGGCCACGATTGTGGCCTGTGTTGGGTAGACAAGAAAACAAGTGAAAACGTTAAATTTCGACGAACTTTTTGTACCATTTCGACCCCAAAGTAATCATAGGACTGCCAGGGTATTTAAAGAACATGAAGAATAGAAGGTGGGAGCTTTTACTTCAGCCATAATCCCAAACTTAGAGAGCTTTATCGAGAGATTGAGGAAGGAAATGAAAGAAGAGAGACATGGAGATGAAGCGTTCCCAAAGTACTTCCCAGAACAAGAGGTTTCTTGCTATTGCTACCTTCGTCATTCCATTCCAAGTCTATTTCTAGTTTTATTTCGTTCCTTATGATTTTATAGAATTTAAGATAGCCATAGACGATAGATTCGTTGAATGTTGAGTACTGGTCTAAACTTACCTTCGGGAATTTTATCTTTGATATTAATGAAATTTGATTTATTGCATTTTTATTGAATTATTTTTTATTCAATTTTTGCGCTTCATAATTTAGTAACAAACTGAGAGGGTGAACCAAGTGAAAATCATTAAATTGCGCTAACGATAGTTAGGTAGTTTAATAGATTAAGAATTGGATCAAACCTGTAAAATTGTGTAACGAGAGATCGTGCATAGTTTTCAGTAGGTTATTTAATAAATTCATAACTAATTCAGGTTTTGGTGAAATTTGAGAGGTTGCAATTCCCATAATCTAAGTAGGGTTAAAGATTATAACTCGAGAGAGAGTAATCCATATTAAAATCGTCTCGACCCAATAATTCAATAATTTCACAAACAATTAGGTTTTCATTAAAGTCAGATAAAAATCCCCTTTCTTTCAATTGGTAGTTCCTATGTTGATTCTTAATTTGTTTGTGCAACTGCTATCTTGTTTATTATTTCGAATTTAATTCTTGAATTTGATTATTTGATTGAATAATTTTCTATCTTTTTTTATTTATTGTAAATTATTAAGAATTTGAGTTAAGCCTTAGATTTTAGGATTAGATTATTCTTCCGTGAATTATCAACACCTTATATACTATATGAATGACTCAATTGCTTGTGAAAATATTGAGGTTTAAAATATTAAAACTTTACCATATCTAAACTTGCAATCAAGTTTTTGATGATGTTGCCAGGGAGGCAATTAATTTAGTTCTATAGTTTAAGGTGTTTAGATTAGTTTTTAATTTTTGTTTTTGTTCATTATTTTATATTTCAAAAATTGTGCTCTTGCATGAACACAAGATTCATGGGAGGTTTGATTTATGTAGCGGAATCTTTAGACTTAGATATCACTAAACTAGAACAAACTCTTAGGAAATCTTGACAAAGAGAAAGAAGAAGAGATTGAGAAATCAAGCATAGCCAAGGAGTTTCAATAGAATATAAACCACGAAGTGAACTAAGGCCGACAATATCAAACCTTGACGGACTTCATTAGGCCAGGGTTTAACGCGGTCGAACTAAGGAGTAGCTTGGCCACCTATTCAAACAGCCTCATTTGAGATTAAACCAGCCTTCTAAAATATACTTTAGCAGAACCTACAGTTCTATGGATTAGCGAATGAGGACTCAAATGCAAATATAGTGAATTTCCTTGAAATCTGTGATATTTTCTGATATCATCAGATGTTACAAGATGCAGTTAGAATTCAACTATTCCCTTTTACCCTTAGAGATAGAGTGAAGCTTAGTACTATTCCCTTAGCCCGGCCAATATTAAAATGTGAGATCAGCCAGTTCGTGGTTCATCCCTTGTGGTATTAACAGGGTCATCATAGATAGGGAATTCACAGACTTAGAAGCAAGTATTAACATGATGCCTTGCACCTTCAGTCAAAAGTTGGGGTTAAGAGAGTTAATACCCACCAAGTCTTTGGTAAAGATGCCTGATAGAACCGTGCATCAATCAAAAGGGATTCTTAAAGATGTCCGAGTAAAAATTGATAAATATACCTTTCCCTCACATTTCTATATATTAGGCATTAGAGAAGATGTAGGAACCCCTATAGTTCTTGGGTGACTATTATTGGCCATTGCTCATTCAATCATTGATGTTGATAGGGTGAATGAACTCTGAGAATAGGAAGGGAGCAATTAACCTTCAAGGTGTCTAAGAGAGACTACGATTCTCCTTTACTTCCAACAGATATCAAGGAACCTAAACCTAGAGGAGAATGGGAGGATATCGAAGATCCTGGGAATGAATTCAGGAAGAAGCACTTGCGAAGAAGAAGGTGAGGAAAAGAGAATCATAAGGAATATGGAAACATTGGCATGGTAGCCCAGGTACAAACTGTGAGATTAATGACAACACTACAATTGCACCATTCATTTAAAGCACTGTGAGCTCAAAAGACCATCGAGCTACTAATGTGAAAAGAAGCCCTGCATGGGAGGTAACTTATAGAATTTTATATTCATTGATTGTTTTTGTTAGAACATTTGAATTTTGTAGTTAGGTTTATTTTTTTCAGAATAAACTGAAGAAGGAATAAGATTTTGGAATAAAGTAAATGATTAATCAAGTAAGCAAAAGAGAGGAGAAGGGGCCATAAAAGAATCAAGAAGTGAGTTTGGAAAAATGTGGAAAGAACAAAAGAAGAAAAACTAAAGAATTGGTAGAAAACACAGGCCACGATTGTGGTCGACTGGGCAAAAAAGGGGGGCATGCATTTTTTTAAAAGAAATTTATACCAATTTACCCTACAACCACCTATAAATTCATTTCTAATTTCATTTTTTCATTTATCTTCACTTTATCTCTCTAGATTTCAAACTTACAAACGCTCTCATATCTCTCTAAAAAATTTTCAAAATACCAAATTTGTTCCAATCTATACTTTTTTCGAAGCAAATATACCAAGAATTAAGCAATCAACTAGACGGAAGCAGTCGTCAGTATAAAAACAAGTAGGTGGGCGAGGGGAAAGGAATGGAGTAGCAGATTTTAGAGCTCCTTTCCCGATCTACACAAAAGAGGAAGATATTCATTTCTGATCCCTTAATGCTAGAAAAATTGTAGTTCCTAAATATTTTGATTTTGACACGTTTGATAGGTTAGAATTACATAAGAGGGTAGAAAACTTAGCTGAACGAATTCAGTAGGATAAATTTATGCATTTCCAATTTCCTGTATGCAAGGAGCTCTTGTAGGAATTTTTCACTTCCCTTTCCTATGACCCTAGGAATCCCAAAGAATTATGGTTTAGGTTGTGAGGATGACCTTTTGAATTGAACATTGAAATCATGTGCGATATGTATAGGTTCCCTGAATCCTCCATCATCGATTAGTGTGATGATTTTTATCCCTCCTGCAATTGGAACGCGCTAACTGGAATAGAGCAATTTCATGCCAAAAATGCCCATAACAATATTATAAAGACTCATGAAAACTTGTTGCCGCACAAATTTATAGGCTATCTAGTTTTTGATAAATAAGAAACCAATAAATGTTCCACAAAGGAACTCTTTATGTTATGGTGTATGACTATAGCATTCCAGTATGCACTTCCACATATATACTAAATACTATTGTTTCAATTCTAAGAAAGAGGAGTAACAATTTGGATATGGGGTACCGAGAATCTGCCATTGCTGAATCTTACGGTGTAGATCATATTGGGTTAAGGTTCTATCTTCCTGAATTCTTAAATCATTACCATTTACAGCGGGTTGAAATCCTTTATTCTCATAGCATAGAAGTGAGGGAAATTAGTGAAAAGATATGTGTTAAGATTAGGGCCAGCAAGGTGAGTTAGAGTTTAACGTGCCTCAGCAGATAGAAAAGGACCTAAGTAGTGAATAGTTGAAAGAGGAAGAGGAAGAACAAGGCTAGAAGATAGTTCTGGATGTAATTTCTGAAATCAACAAGACACTGGCAGAGAACACCAAAATGTTGAAGGATATGGCTCGGACACAATGACGCAAGAGCTGGGATATCCATTGGATCTATTGATATTTCGCAGCTTAGTGATAGAGATACTGATAGACTATTATTTGATGTATTAATTTGGGTCAATTGTGTAGTGCTTTAGGGTAGATATTTGCTAAATTACTATTTTCATATTATAATTGGATGTAGGAAATGTTTTAGATAATAAAAAAACATTGAGTAGATTACCTTGTTCGTTTTTCTATAGTTGGATTTCTGTGGCTGTTTCTTATTTCCATGTTTATGCTTTTCGGATAAAGAGTAGTGAGATTATCAACTTGGTGCTCATTACTTTTGCTTAGTTGAATTTCATTCAAGTGATGCCTTCATTTCCAGATGTTAAAAAATGATGCCCTAATTTTATAATTTTATCTCAAATTTAAGTAGAAATTTTGTCATCTTTGTTGGTTTAATTTTGATGATGAAGTTACTTGTATTATTTACTATAGTAAGTAGTTTGGTCTGGCTTTATGGGTGGAAAATCAATAGATGATGATTGGGAGTTTACTTCCAAATCCTATGGGGCTCGGTCTTAGTTTGACAAGGAGAGGGCCTAGCATTTTGAAATTAAGAATTAGGGTAATAGTGTGACATTGAAGAAAATTGATTCAGCCAAAGCGGCAGCCCCCACTTGTCACGCATAGCCCTCCACTCACCTCTCCACCAAAAGCCTACCTCCACTCCACTCTCTAAAAAACACGTAGCATCCAAGCAACACATACAGCACTCTACTAATACAGCCCTCACTTCCATGCACAAGAGACCAAGCTTACCTAACTCACAGGAACACACGCATTAACATCTCCCACTCACTCCACTAATGTACCACTCATGCACTAGGAGCTGCCTCCTTTTTGATTCAGGCATGCAGACCCACCACCTACAAGCGCATCAACCTTTGCACATCAAAGAAGTAGCATCTAACTCACTCACACATACACCATGCCATTCACGCACGCAGTAGCCCCAATCAGCAAAAGACAATCCAAGCATAAGCCTCCATCCTCTCATTCACACAACATTCTCTTCCGAAGCAGTCTCCATTCATTGAAAATCAAGAAGCCTTCACTGGACAACAAGGTAGCCATGCAAGTAGAGGGGAGAACATTTTATTCTGCTGCAGATTTGGAGCTTTATTCTTTATTTATTTTTATTCCTTCATGAGTTTTTCTAGGGTTTATATTTTTTGATTGCTTGGCTAGATGGTTTGTGGCTAGAACTTTAATTTCTCTTAGGGATTTGATATTTTTGTGATGCTTTGACATTGAACATTGCTTGAATTCATGAAGAAATATTCATATGCTTGTTGATTTTCTTGGGTTTAATTGTTCTTACTTTGGATTATTGGAAGTTGGCTTGGTATTAATTCACCTTTGGAAAAAGGGAGTTTTTTGTAGAAGATTGAAGGAATTTCAACTAGGATTTTCTTGTGAGTTGGGAGACCCAAGAAACCTAAGTGGTGAATTAGAAGGTTGGGTTTGGAACTTAAGAAACTCTAGGAAGAACTTAAGTAAGGGATTTCTAAGTGATGTCTAGAGTGGATAGATTAATTCACCTATGAGAGAAGGGAATTAATTTTGCTTAAAATTCACAGAAAAAGGATTATTCATTTGTGGAGGATAGTTAATTAAATATTAAGGTTGACAAAAATATCATTCCCTAAAAGAAATTCATTCCCATTGACGTTAGTACCTTTAATTACTCAATTGTTGCACTCCTTTCTGAAATTAGTTATTACATAGATTTGTCATATTTATAGTTATTTTGGTTGCATTGAATTGGGAAGTTGCTTAGAAATTCATTTGTGTTTTTTTAATAATTCTTTACATTGCTTTTAATTTTCCAAAATTTCATCCGATTTCAAACACTGTTAACCAGCATAGATTTAAATTTCTCATAATCACTATGGACACGACTCCGTTCTTACCGATTTATTACTCACTTTGACAACAGTGCACATGTGGTTTACGAACAAGTTTTTGGTGCTGTTGTTGGGGATTGATTTTTGAATGTTTGTTTCTATAGCTAGTTTGATATTTACTTGTTTTTCTTTTTATCCTTAGAGTAACTTATTTGTTTCTTTTTCTTTTTGCATTTTCTCTTTCTTGTGTAGCTTATGTGTAAGAGGATTGTATGCCTTGAGCCACTAGAGGGAAAGGGAGACAGTTTGACCCAAAGTTGGAAAGAACAATAAAGTCAATTCATTGGCAAAAGAAAATGGAAAATCAAGACGAAGAACTTCAGAGAATTCAAAGAGAGAGAGAGAGATGAAATGGCTCAAAGATTAGCTTAGTTAGAGGCCAGACTTGGTGCTCCTAACTTGAATGGAGGAAATGGAAAAGGAGATAATGGAAATGAAAATGAACAATTGCACTAACATCCTATTAGGTAATGTTTCCAGCCTACAGTGGTAGACAATTATCATGGCATCCAAATACCTAAAGTTCATGCTCAGAATTTTCAGATTTTGCCCAGACTCGTCAATTTGGTTTAAACAAATCAGTTTGGAGGGGCACCAATGGAGGATCCGAATGAACATCTTGTAAGCTTTCAAGAATTATGTGGCACTATCAAGACTAAAAGGGCAATGCAAGATGAAATTAGGCTCTTCCCATTTCTCTTAAAGACAAAGAAAAGAATTGGCTTCATTCAATTTTTGTTGATAGAATGTGAACTTGGCAAGAGGTGGCACAACAATTCTTATTAAATTTTTTCCACCTAGTAAAGTTGCGAAGTTGATAGGTGAGATCATTACATTTAGATAGCATGACTTGGAAACATTGCATGAAGCTTGGTAGAGGTATAAAGATCTTTTAAGAAAGTGTCCACAACACAGATACCAAGAGTGGGTACAAGTGGAAATGTTTTACAACAGGTTGAATAGCCAGACTTGAACTATTATAGATGTAGCAACAAGTGGTACTCTAATGAGAAAAACATATCAAGAAGCATGTGCATTGTTGGAAGATATGGCTTCGACCAGCTACCAATGGCCCTCTAAGAGAACTAATAGAAAGAGAGGAATTTTAGAAGTGGACCAAATGACTCAATGATCTGCTCAATTGGCAGCCCTATCTGATCAATTTTCAAAATTCATGTCAAAGGGAAGACAGAATGAGCAGGAAGCAACTAATAGTCAATCATTCTACACCAATGATGAGGGGGTGGAACAAGCTCAGTTTTTTAACTAAAGGAACTTGGGATTTAAGTCACAACCAATGGGAAATCAATATTGTCAAAGCTATAACTCTAAGGAGCAATATAACTATGGTATTTAAAGGAACATGCCCCACCCACTTGGATATGGACCACCATTGGTAGAACGGAGACCTTCCTTAGAAGAAATGATTAGCAATTTTGTAACTGAGAAAAGAAACTGTTTCCATAAGAATGAGAAGGAGATGGATGAGCTAAATATGCAAGTAACCAATATTGAGACTTCAGTGAAGGGTTTGGAAGTTCAAATGGGACAACTTGCAAATGCTATTGGAAATTTGGATTAGATGACATTTCTAAGTAATATGGAAACTAACCTGAGAGAGTAGTGAAGTGGAAAAGAATTGGAAGAGGTGAAACGTAAAGAAAAGAGCTCCACTCAATCCAGTGGTAATAAAGGAAAGAATACTTAGGAAGAAATAAGTGCACCTTCACAAGTTAGGAAGGAAGTTAACTCAAAGAAGAAACTAGAAGGGGAACTGCAAACAAAAATCATCCTCAAGCTGCCATATCCTCAAAGATTTCAATAGAAGAAAATCAATGATCAATTCGTAAAATTCCTTGAAGTCTTTAATAAACTTGAGATCAACATTCCCTTGATTGAAGCTATTGAGCAAGTACCGAATTACGCAAAATTCATCGTGGACATTATTACCAAAAAGAGGAGATTTGGAGACTACAAGACAATATTGATGACCGAGGAGTATAGTGCTGTCTTGAAAAGAAAGTTACCACATAAATTGAAAGATTCGGGAAGCTTCACAATTCCATGTGAGATCGGCAACACATATTTTGGTAAATTGCTTTACAATTTAGGGGCAAGCATAAATCTCATGCCTCTTTCCATCTTTCAAAACTTGGGATTAGGAGAAGTCAAGCCATCGACAATTTGCCTTCAACTAGCAGATCGTTCTCGCACTTATCCTCGAGGTATTGTAGAAGATGTTCTTGTTTATGTAGATAAATTTATTCTCCCTGCAGACTTTGTGGTGCTTGATATGGAAGAAGATAAGGAGATCTCGATCATACTTGGGTGACTATTCTTAGCTACCAGAGGAGCAACGATTGATGTGCAACAAGGAGAACTAACCTTGCATGTAAATGGCGAGAAGGTAAGGTTCAACAAATTCAGATTGCTCAAACATACAACTAATACACCGACTTGCAATTGAGTGGATGTCATATCTTCTTGCGTTGTAACATCTTTTCCTTCCTTTATATCTAAAGATCCATTATTGGCATATTTAGAAGGTATGTTTAAAAAAGATATTATGGATGATGATGATGCTTGTTTTATGATGGTATTAGATTCTTTTGAATGAATGAAAAATTTTGACCAAAATGAGCCTTTGTTTTTTGTGACTAATGTTGATTTTATTGGTGATGTGAAAGATATGCACCTATAGATTGATTTGAAACTCTTGCCTAAAAATTTGAAATATGCATTCTTGGGTGCTAATTAAACTTTTCCTATCATTACTTCATCTTTATTGACTCATTTAGAAAAAGAAAAATTGCTTAAGTTGTTAAGGGAGTTAAAAAATGCATTAGGCTGGTTAATTTCAGACATTAAGGGAATTAGTCCTTCTATTATAATGCATAAAATTATGATGGAGGTGTCATTCACCCCTAGCATTGAACCCTAAAGAAGATTGAACCCAATAATGAAGGAAGTGGCTAGGAACGAAATTTAGAAGTGGCTTAAGGTTGGAATCATTTACCCAATTTTCAATAGTTTATAGGTTAGTCCTACTTAGGTTGTTCCTAAAAGAGGTGGATTCACTATAGTTAAAGATGATAATGAGACTATTTCCATTAGGACAATCACTGGATGGAGGATTTACATGGATTATAGGAAGTTGAACAAAGCCACTAGGAAGGGCCATTTTCCTTTGCCATTCATAGATTAGATGTTGGATAGACTTGCTAGACATGCATTTTACTATTTTGTAGATGGGTACTTAGGATAACCAAATATCCATAGCACCTAAAGATCAAGAAAAGATCGCATTCATTTACCCTTTTGGAACATTTGCATTTAGGCGTATGCTTTTTGATCTTTGGAATGCTCCTACTATATTTTAGCATTGCAGGATGGCTATCTTTTCTAATAAGGCTAGGAATTTCATGGAAGTCTTTATGGATGATTTTTTGGTTTTCGGTGATTCATTTGATAAGTGCTTACATAATCTGTCTATAGTATTGAAAAGACGTCAGCATACTAACTTGGTGCTCAATTGGGAGAAATGCCATTTTATGGTGAGGGAAGGAATTGTGTTGGGTCACAAAGTATCTGCTCATCGCATTGAAGTGGACTGAGCTAAAACAACAACTATTAAAAACCTTCCTCCACCAACAAATGTAAAAGGTATCCGTAGTTTCCTCGGACATACAGGGTTTTACTGGAGATTCATTAAAGACTTCTCCAAGATCACCAAATGCCTTTGCAATCTCTTGAAAAAGGATGTGAAATTTAAATTCAATGAGAATTGCTTGAAGGCTTTTGAATTGATCAAGAAAAAGTTAATTTCAACTCCTGTGATGATCACACCAGATTGGTAACAACCATTTGAAATTATATGTGTTGTAAGTGACTTCGCAATGGGAGCAGCTTTAGGCTAAAGGCAAGAGAAAGTGTTCAGGGTTATATACTACTCTAGCCAGACTTTGTATGATGCCCAGCAAAATTACACTACTATAGAGAAGGAAATGTTGGTGGTTGTTTTTGCTTTGTTTCAGTCGTATATCATTGGGTCTAAGGTTATGGTTTTCATAGATTATGTGGCAATATGATATTTATTTACAAAGAAAGATGCCAAGCTATGTCTCATTTGATGGGTGTTACTTTAGCAAGAGTTTGATGTGGAAATCAAAGACAAAAAGGGGACAGAAAATGCAGTTGCTGACCATCTATCTCGATTAGAGATTGAGGAATCAAAGCAACCAATACCTATCCAAAAGACTTTCATAGATGAGCAGTTATTCAGAGTCGATGAAAAGCTTCCCTGGTTTGTCGATGTGGTAAATTATTTGGCTATAGGTTTGATTCCTCCAGAATTTAATCCATCTCAAAAGAAAAAGTTCCTATTTGATGCGAATAGTTATCTATGGGATGAGCCTTTACTATTCAAGAGAGGTCCCAATTAAGTGATTCGAAGATGTATCCCGGAAGATAGCAATTTTGGAGCATTGTCATTCATCACCATATGGAGGTTACTTTGGCCCAACAAGAACAGCAGCAAAAGTTCTCCAATCTGGTTTCTGTTGGCCTACACTTCCTAAAGATAGCTATGCTTTCACTAAGAAGTCTGACCGTTGTTAATAAATGGGTAATATCTTATGACGTTATGAGCTTCCTTTGACTAAGATTTTTGAGGTAGAGCTCTTTGATTTGTGGGATATCGACTTCATGTGACCATTCCATAAATCTTGTGGACAATCCTATATCCTTTTGGTAGTCGACTATGTATCGAAATGGATTAAAACCATAGCTTCACCAACAAATGATGCCAAAGTTGTTCTCAGATTTCTCAAGAAAAATATTTTCACAAGATTTGGCACTCTAAAGGCCATTATTAGTGATGAAGGTACCCACTTTTGCAACAAGATTCTAGGTAATCTTTTAGGTAAATATGAAGTTTGTCATAAGGTTTCTTTACCCTACCAACCACAGTTAAATAGCTAAGCTAAAATATCAAATCGAGAGATCAAGGACATTCTTGAGAAGATAGCGAACCCCATCTAGAAAGACTGGCTCTTAAGTTTGATGATGCCCTTTTGGCATATAGGATATCTTTCAAGACTCTAATTGGCATGTCTCCATATCATTTGGTTTTTGGAAAAGCTTATCATCTTCCGGTGGAGTTGGAACATAAGGCCTATTGGTTAGTTAGGAAGCTAAATCTTGATTGGTAAAAATTGGTTGAAAATTAGTCTCTTCAATTATGTGAATTGGAAGAATTTTGAAATGAAACATATGAGAACCCCAAAGTCTGCAAGGAGAAAACTAAGAAATGGCATGATCAACACATCATGAGGAAAGAATTTGGCCCAGGACAGAAAGTTTTACTTTTCGACTCGAGATTGAAGCTTTTTCTAGGTAAATTGCACTCTAGATGGTTGGGGCCCTTTTTTGTGAAAAATGTTACCTCCTATGGAGCAATTAAAGTTAAAAGAAGTAATGGAAAAACCTTCAAAGTGAATGGGCAAGGAATGAAGTGTTATTATGGTCAAGAGTTGAGAAACATTGCAAGCACTTCACTCAAGGACCCTTGATCAATTAGCTATGTCAAGCTATTGATATTAAACACTGCACCTGCTAGGAGGCACCCAATCTCATCCTTTTATTTTATTTCTTTTTTCCAGTTTCTTTTTATTGCTTTCATTTGAGTACCGTATTTGCTTGTCTTTATCTTTTTTTTAAAGAATGCAAGATTGGCACTGTGAATTCTGATTTCAAGATGCTATGCCTTCTTTAATCCATGGAGTCCTTATGTTCTCAGTTCTTTATTTTTCACTGGACATTGGGGACAATGTCCAATTTAAGTGTAGGGGTGGGACCAATTTAAAAATTTTTGCACTTGAACTCTTTTACACTTGAATTGTGATGAATATTGAACCATGCCATTTTTTCATAGTAATTGGACTGAAGATTGAGTTGTGTGCTTGAGTTTGAATTAGGCAGCTCGAGTGGAAGGTGAATCATATGGATTGATTGAATTAGTCAGATGCATAAACTCTGTCAACAATTTGATACTTGAGTTATTAGGTAATGTATAAAATTTTGATGGATTTTTTCATAAGCACTTGTGAGGTTTTGAGCCTACATGAATGAATGTTATATTCATTTCATTGTTTTTTGTTATGTATGATACTCCCCTAAGAAGATTACCTCTTGAACGTGCATTGAACCAGTTTGAAATTTCGAGATGCATGCTTTATGGAAATGATGAAGTCATTCTTTGTTTTAAACCCATTAGTATCCCTTAGAGCTCCTTTTGAGCCTTTACCCTTTTTGTTTTTTGATTGCAAAATAAACACTTAAAAAACCTAAAACTCCACTAGCCTTGCCTAATCACAAGTATAATGAAGTGCTAAGTGATCACTGGTCTATAGTTTAGGACTTTTGAGCTTACATGTTATTATGAGATGTTTGTAGAGGTACTTCTACTCATTTATGTTGCTTTTTTCCTCTTTCTTATTATTTTTCCTCTTTTTAGTCAAAGAAAAAAATAAAGAAAAAGGTAAAAAATAAAAAAAGAGAATCAAACATAATAGCATTAGTTAGTGATGAGTAGTAGTAATCCCATGTATTCATTTGCATACCTCATACATTGTATTTAGTTATCCCTTTTATCAGTACTTTGTTAATGCATGTGAATTAACCTGTGACCTTTTTATCCTACCTTAACCCAAACTCTATTATAACCACAAATAAAAGTCCTTCTGATCCATAGTAGATTTTATGTGGTATAGAATTGGTGAATATGCAAACCCATGGTAGTGTAGTCTTGTAGAGCGAGTCTTGAGTGAAACACTGACCCTAAACACTTGAGTGATTTAAGCAAAAATGAGAGGAAAATCCATTTGAATTTCATATATGCCTTTGATCAATGGTGTCTGCCATTTACCTTATTTATGTGCATTGATGAAAAAAATTATGATATGTGTAGTAGCTCAAGGCTTGAGTTTGTTGAAGTTTGAATGAAAGCACACACTTGATTTTCTTTGAAAACGAATTGATGAAATTATTTTTTTATTGTGTTTAAATTGCTTGAGGATAAGCATTAGTTTAAGTGTGGGGGTGTTTGATAGAGATACTGATAAGCTATTATTTAATGCATTAATATGGGTCAATTTTGTAGTGCTTTGGGGTAGATATTTGCTAAATTATTATTTTTATATTACATTTGGATGTACAAGATGTTTTAGAGAAAAGAAAAAATTGTTGACCAGATTACCTTGTTCGTTTTTCTATAGTTAGATTTTTGTGGCTATTTGTTATTTTCGTGTTTATGCTTTTTGGATAAAGAGTGGTGAGATTGTAAACTTGGTGCTCGTTACTTTTGCCTAGTCAAATTTTATTCAAGTGATGCCTTCAATTCTAAATGCTACAAAATGATGCCTTAATTTTATAATTTTATCTCAGATTTAAATAGAACTTTTGTCATCTTTGTTGGTTTAATTTTGATGATTAAGTTGCTTGTATTATTTGTTGTAGTAAGTAGTTCGGTCTGGCTTTATAGATGGACAATCAATAGATGAAGATTAGGAGTTTGCTTCCAAATCCTATAGGGCTCAGTCTTGGTTTGACAAGGAGAGGGCCTAGCATTTTGAAATTAAGAATTAGGGTAATAGTGTGACATTGAAGAAAATTGATTCAGCCAAAACGACAGCCCCCACTTGTCACGTATAGTCCTCTACTCACCTCTCCACCAAAAGCCTACCTCCACTCCACTCTCTAAAAAACACATAGCATCCAAGCAACACATACAACACTCCACCAATACAGCCCTTACTTCCATGCACAAGAGACCAAGCCTACCTCACTCACAGGAACACACATATTAACATCTCCCACTCACTCCATTACCGCACCACTCATGCACCAGGAGTTGCCTCCTTTTTCATTCAGGCATGCAGACCCACCACCCACAAGCGCAACAGCCTTCGCACCTCAAAAAAGCAGCATCCAACTCACTCACATATACACCACACCATTCATGCATGCAGTAGCCCCAATCAGCAAAAGACAATCCAAGCATAAGCCTTCATACTCTCATTCACACAACATTCTCTTCCGAAGAAGTCTCCATTCACTGAAAGTTAAGAAGCTTTCACTAGACAACAAGGTAGCCACGCAAGTAGAGGGGAGAACATTTTATTCTGCTACATATTTGGAGCTTTATTCTTCATTTATTCTTTATTCCTTCATGAGTTTGTCTAGGGTTTATATTTTTGGATTGCTTGGCTAGATGGTTTATGGCTAGAACTTTAATTTCTCTTAGGGATTTGATATTTTTGTAATGCTTTGACATTGAACATTGCTTGAATTCATGACTAAATATTCATATGCTTGTTCATTTTTCTTAGGTTTAATTGTTCTTACTTTGTATTATTAGAAGTTGGCTTGGTATCATTTCACCTTTGGAAAAAGGGAGTTTTTAGTAGAAGATTGAAGGAATTATAACTAGGATTTTCTTATGAATCAGGAGACCCAAAAAACCTAGGAGGTGAAAAGAGAAGGTTGAGTTTCGAACTTAAGAAACTTTAAGAAGAACTTAAGTAAGGGATTACTAAGTGATGTCTAGAGTGGATAGATTAATTCACCTTTGGGACAAGGGGATTAATTACACTTAAAATTCATATACAAGGATAGGATTATTCATTTGTGGAGGATAGCTAATTCAATATTAAGGTTGACAAAAATATCATTCTCTAAAAGAAAGTCATTCCCCATTGACATCAATACCTTTAATTAGTTAATTGTTGCACTCTTTTCTAAAATTAGTTTTTACATAGATTTGTCATATTCATAGTTATTTTGATTGCATTGAACTGGGTAGTTGCTTAGAAAATCATTTATGTTTTTTAATTAATTCTTTACATTGCTTTTAATTTTCCAAAATTTCATCCAACCCGATTTCACACTGTTAGCTAGCATAGATATAAATTTTCTCATAATCCCTGTGGTCACGACTCGATTCTTACCTATTTATTACTAACTTCTACAATTGTGCACTTGCAGTTCACGAACACTTAGGGCATTTGATTTCCACCTCCTACACCATCCCTGTCTCCATCTCCATTATATTTTGTTCTAACCTACTTTCTTTTCTAATTTGTCTTCATTTTTTGTTCTGTTTTACGTTAGTTTGTATTTCTACTTTTTCTTATGTGCTTGTTTATCCCCTTCTCACATTGAGGACAATGTGTTGTTCAAGTGTGAGGAGGAATATATGTTTTACTTTGAATAAGATTTTGCATATTATATGATAGTTGTTAGGTAGCATTTTGTAAGTTGTGTGAATGTGTCAATGGCCTAGATGGATTGAAATTAATTTAATTTTAAACATAGTCTATTAGGTTGCAAAGAATCATTAGTTCCTAAAATTAGTGAATTGGGGTCTTTGGATATATATACAACTTAATTAGGATTTAGCATAAGTTTAGCACCCTCTAAATTGCCACATTCATTCATAATTTGAGGCCTTTTAACTTAACTAGCTTTACTAGTATTTTTTATAAAAACGAATAGCTACAAAACAAGGTATGTAAAAATAAAAAAATAAAAAATTTTGTTAAATAAATAACTATTCCGCTGACCTTTAGGTTATGAATAGAGCTAGTAGCCACTTGAAAACTTGATATAGCCGAGTAACTAGATCAACATGCATCATAAATGTGTGCCACCATGTTAAAAAGTAGTAATGACTTTTTAACCAAGCTATTTAATAAAAATGGCTTAGTCAAGTAACTGGATCAACATTCATCACCAATATGTGCCTCTGAGTAAAAGACTAAGTCATTGTTTAAAATAAAATTAAAAATTAAAAAATATATGTGTTCTTAATAAAAACTTACCGAACTTGTAATAGCTTAAATTTTCATGAAAATGTACATAGGAACAGTTACAAAGTATGAATGACCAAAGAATTATAATGTGTGAGGATGAATAAATTAACACTAAGATCTCAATTAATTTGTATATTTAGTTCACAGCCTCTAGACACAGATTTTGCATATTAATGATTTGATGTAACTTGAATGATTGTGTTTAAGATTAAATTTATTTCATGAAGTTGAAGCCATTGCCCCATTACTGCATTTTGTGATTTATGCTATTATGTGTTTGTTGTTTTGATTACTTGAGGACAAGCAAACATTTAAGTGATAGGTGTGATTTGCATCATTTTTTAGGATTTAATTTGTTATTGATTAAGTGTTAATTTGATTTTTTAGTATGTGTTTAGGTTAGAATTGTGTTAGTTTATGTGTTTAAGTGTTATTTCTAGGTTAGTATACATCTTTGAGCTTAAATATTATGTTTTTGAGGTACCTTGATGTGATTGTTAGTGTTTTAGGGTCAAGGTTGAAGATCGAAGAAGTTTTGGAAACTTTCAAGCTGAAACCATGGCCCATGATTGTGACAAAAACATATGAGCGACTATGCCCTAGGTCATAATCGTGGCACTTATGTCATGATTGTGAAAGAAAGGTCTAATAATATCCATAATCATGGCACTTAGGCCACATTTATGAAAGACAGGGTTGAACACTGGCCACAATCGTGGCTTGCATCGGGTAGATATGGAAACAAGTGAAAGCGTCAAGTTTTGAGAAACTTTTCAAACCGTTTTAACCCCAACGGAACCCTAAGGCTACCAAGGTATTTAAAGAACATAAAGAACAGAAGATGGGAGCTGTTGCATTAGCCACAATCTCGAACCGAATGAAAATCATTAAATTACACTAGTGAATGAAAACCATTTTTTTGATTCAACTTCTACATTTCATAATTTGGTACCCAACTGAGAGGTTGAACTGAATGACAATCATTAAATTGCACTAACAAGAGTTAGGTAGTTTAATAGATTAACAGTTGATTCAAATAAGTAAAATATTGTAACTAAATAGTGCATAGGTTTACAGTAGGTTATTGGACAAATTTTGAGCTAATTTAGTTTTGGTTAAATCCCATAATCTAATTAGGGTTAAAGATTATAACTCGGGAGATAATAATCCACGCTAGGACTGTCTAGACCTGGTAATTCAATAATTTCATAATCAATTAGACTTTCATTAAAGTCAAATATAAATCCCCTTTCTCTCAACTGGTTATTCCTAGATTGATTCTTGAGTTGGTTTTGCAATTGCTATCTTGTTCATTATTTGAAATTTAATTCTTGAATTTGATTGTTTGATTGAATAATTTTCTATCTTAATTTTTTTATTGTGAATTTGAGTCAAGCCTTAGATTTTAGGATTAGATTACCCCTCCTCATGGGATCGAAACCTTAGCTACTATGTGAACTACCCAGTGTTTCAGGTACCGTTCCGTACCGGCCGGTACTGGCCGGACGGTACTGTACCGGTCAGGTACCGAAACGGTACCCTTAATTACGGTACCGGACCTTATCGGTCGGTACCGTCCGGTACCCATGGTACCGGATTGTACCAGGTCGGTACCGTAAATCCTCAAAATTTGAGGATTGAATTTAAGAAAAAAAACCTAATCTTCTACCCCCCACCCCCCCAGATCTGGCTCTCACTCTCTCTGCTCTCTGCCGCTCTCTCTCGCTCTCACCCAGCTCACTCTCTCTCACTTCGTCGCAGCGTTGCTCCTCCGGTTCGGTGCCTGGACCTTGCGCTTGCGGCTCGCCTGTTGTCGCCATCTCCGGTGGTCTTCGTTGCTCCTCTACCGCGAAATCGCGCGTTGCTGCTCCTCCGGTGCTGCTCCACCACATCGCCCCTCCCACCGTCTGATCGCGGCTTATCTATCAATCCTAAGATTGATCCTTGGAAATCGGTCAAATAAATTTGTACCAAGGATTGCAATACAGGATGCAACCTCGGGTCGACTCTCAAGGAACCAGTGCAGAAT